>CM067335.1:31770000-32167500 GCA_034376525.1 Nicotiana benthamiana | reverse complement strand
TTTTTTTTTTCCTTCCGATTTTTCATTGTGATTTTTGTTTTCCAGTAACTTTATGCTCCGAGGATTCTTGCTGGTTATATTGGTTTTCTTCTGGAAAGTCGTTGGATTTTTTTTTCTTTTTCATTTCTAGGAGTTCCTTATTAGGTGTACTCTGCACTTTGGCTTAGATTAAGTATTATACACATCTACACTACGATCCCTCAGGTGAGGTAGATGGATGAGATCGTGCTCACTGATAAAATTACTAGTCAATGGCTCAGCGGTTTTAAGTGTAGTACGTAGCAGTGGGCGGTTTGTAGGTTAGCTGATGAGAAGGGAAGGGTTTGTGCTTCAAGGTGCTTTCATTCGACCTCCACATGGAAATGATGATGTTCGAGATGGAATTTTGGGCTTGCAGTGGGTTATATTCCTACACTAAGTGACCTTATCAATAATATGAGTGACCTCTGGAGTGGATGAAGATGGGAGAGTTAGCTTATAGAATGCCCACACTGGTTGCCTATGTTGTGTGTGTGTTTGTAGTCCAAATTGATATAATTAAAGCAAAGGACCCAACATTGACTGAATGTGCTTGTGATGTGTGTTTGTATGATCTATATCCAATGACGAGTACCCACACCCTGTAGTTGTCTGCTTTCCCATTGGTTTCAGTAAGTCTTTAAGGCTGTCAGAAGTAGTCCTGGCATCCTGAGCCAGATTTATGTGGTTCATACTCCGAGATGATAACAGGTAACTGTGTCTGCGCTCAGGTTGACCTTTTTTGGTAAATAAAAAAAGAAATGTGACTTGTTACCTCATTGTTCAAATGTAATGATGGCACCCTCCACTGTGAGTCCATTTGTTTATCCATGTATTTATCTTTGTGCTCTCAGCTCGCACACTTATCTGACATGTCTCTGACTTAGTGTTGTGACAACTGACAGAATTGTTGGTTACCAAGTTGCGGAAGTTGTGTCAAGGTGACCACCTCATTTCAGTCTTACGACGTGGGCAATACTTGGTGTGGTCTCCTTTCTTGGTCCTAGGCAGATCCTTTTACTTTAGTTAGGTCATACTAGGAGCTCATCCTGGGATGAGCTGCTGCTCTTATGCAACAGTCCTATCTATTAGCTAATAGCTAGGTGACTCATGGTTACGTATTATTATGTGGGAATTTCATTCTTTTTCTAATCCACTCTACGGGGATTTTGATGTTTTTGTCTGTCTAGCACTTTTTGGCGCCTAAGGTGATGCTGATGCGAGAAAAATTCTCGAATTTGCAAAAGTCTCATGTTTGTGGATGGTAATTAACTTGCTGTAACTTTCTAAGAAAGAGCATCAATAATTTTGTGAATTTTCTTGAACAAAAGTAACCTTTTGCAAATCTTTGGCAATACCAAGACACGAGACTGATTTATGACTCTAGGTTTACTAGAGTCTGCCTAGTAAACTGCAATCTGCTGCTCTTTTTTTAATTGCAAGTCTTATTTAATATTTTTGAGGCTATGTTCCGTATGTGGTCTTATAGTCAATGTGCAAACACTGGGTGAGTGGAGTAAAATAATGCCTTAAAGATAGTATCTTGGACAACTTGGACATGCCTTAAAGCCTCAATTTGATGGTTTAGTTTCTCATCTTGCATTCCTGTTCTTCTGTGACACCTCTGTTGTAACAGGGTTACAAAGATAAATATTTGGCATGATGTTAACAACTTGCAGGAGCTCTGATGTTCTTGTATGAAGGCAAATTTGGAAACATCCTGCATACAGGAGATTGCAGACTCACGATTGAATGTTTTCAACAATTACCCCTAAAGTATGTGGGCACCCCAGGAAAAGAACCGAAGTGCCGAATTGATTGTATTTTCCTTGATTGCACATTTGGTCAGTCTCCATTGAAGATGTCCAGCAGGCAGTCAGCCATCCAACAGGTTTTAACACTCGTTCTTTTTAAATGGATTTTGGTGGATTTGTTAATAGCGTTCTAGCTATAGTGCTTTAATGCTCTTGTAAAGTGCAGTAAGTTATTCAAGAGTTCAAGAGCCATAAGCGTGACATGAATTTTTCTTCAATACTTAATTAATTGTAAAGTATTGAGATAATAATAGATGAAACCTAGCAGCGAAGGGTATTGACCTAGTGATCAATGAAGTGGAAGGAGAACTATGAGATCTCGGGCTCAAACCACAGTGGAGGCAACAGCCACTAGGTGATCTCTTCACATATGCCCTAAGTTGGTCGGACTCTTCACTTTTGGTGCCGCACCTGTGTCGACACGACTTGAGTGTGGATGTGAAATCCGTACCAGATCCGGTCAATTGATTTAGAGTACTTTGACCAAAATCGATGGAAAAAACCAAATTTCCGCACTTGTATCCGTACCCCCAAATCTTAAACTTTGGATCATGAAATCCAACCTCTAGATCCGCACCCATATCGGACACCATACCTGAGTCCAAGCAACTTCGTATTTGCCTAAGCCTTGGTGGACAAAGTTACTCGATAGCAGTGCTGGTAAGAGATAGGAGGTATCCGGTGGAATAGTCGAGGCGGGTGTAAGCTAGCCCAGACACCACCGCCAAAAAAAGAGAGACTAAACCTACTGTTTCTATTTCATCTTTGTTTGGGAGAACCTCTTTAGAATTTGGTTTCACTGAATAGTAGAAAAAAGCTTGTATTCTTCCCTGGTGGGCAATTGGTTTTCAGATGCTTCTTGGTTTGAGTTTTGTGTCCTATGATTTGATTCAATTCACCCTATATAGATCAAGTCCTGTCATTGGATCTAGTTAGTGCATGAATTCCTGTTAAATCTTAAAATTCAGTAGCAAGCTGCACTGAAGCTCATAGGGCAGACAAGTGGTGTGAACCTGAGCTTATCCCTTTAAAGCAAGCACAAAAACAGCTAGATACCTAAAATGAGAGGAAGTTCAGGATTTTTGTATACATCACCCTTTTGTTTGCATTGAAGAAAAATATAATATTCCATACTGAGTCCTCCGGGAGGCTGACATATTTAGAAAAATATAATATAACCTTCACTGCATAAGCTGTGAAGGTTGCTTCCTTGTTGGTGAATCACATGGCGAGTGGTGAGAAAACATTAGAAGTTCCGAGCTTATGCTTCTCAAGTATCAAGGGAAAACAATTTACATTCTCCTTTTCTAATAAGTTAGTTCACACTCTCATTTTATGTATGGCTTACAATTGGTTAAGAAACTTAGTGCACTGTTGTAAGTCTTCACAGTAATTTTTTTCCCTTTTACATTAAAGGCTTACAAAATCCCTAAACCCACAACTTGGACTGGCTCTCAACGGTGATTTTTCCTTTGCTAGGGACATCAATCACTGTTCCTGGTTAGGGTGATCAGAATTTTGTTTGGTTGTCTTAGTCCACCGTCTGTTTTGCAGTTAAAATTTTTCAAATTATTGGTACTCTTGCCATCCCAATGTTGAATGTTCATGCTTGCCTGGAAAGAGTATTGAGATGAGAAAGGATGTGGCCCTTTTTTAAAATCTTATTTGCTTAAAAGTTAAATAAGGGAACTAGTGGCACTGCTAGTTGCTTTTCTGTATTGTAGTAACAGCTAATTGCTCAAGCCTTGATATGGACACTATTTTAGAACGAATTGAAGAGGGAAAAATTGTACATTCACGCTGGAGATGCAGAATGTCCGGTTAATCAAAATTCAAAATTCCTCTGGGTTCAAATCAATTGCTAGAGCAGAGACTCGCCTTTGCCATCTACTAATTCGTCCTTAAGTCTCTTCCTTTATTATCATGTTTATCCAATACAACAAGGGCTTACCCCGTAAATGTTATCATTCGTCTTTAGTCTACAGTCTTTCACCCTTATTCTATGTGGCATTTGACCATTCTTTTTTCTTTTCCCTTGTTTTATAGATAAATATTGTTAACATCACAAATTTGTTTTTCCAACAAACAGGTCATCAATTGCATATGGAAGCACCCTCAGGCTCCTACAGTATATCTGACGTGTGATCTTCTTGCCACGAGGAGATTCTTGTGCATGTTTCACAGGCATTTGGTTGCAAGATATATGTTGATAAAGTTAAAACTCCAGAATGCTTTCAGGCTTTGGAACTAATGGTGCCTGAAATCTTGTCTGAAGACTCGTCTTCTCGCTTTCAATTGTTTGATGTGTTTCCAAAACTGTACCAAAGAGCAGAAGCCAAGATCTCAGAGGCTCGGTCTGCTTGTCAGCATGAGCCTCTAATTATTCGACCATAAGCACAGTGGTATGCATGCGATGATAGTATTTCGGATATTGAGGGGCGGAAAAAAGAAAGATGTGATCAACCAGTGAGAGATATATTCGGTGTCTGGCATATTTGTTACTCCATTCACTCATCGAAGGAAGAACTGGAGTGGGCTTTGCAACTTCTTGCACCTAGGTGGGTAGTCTCTACAACACCTAGTTGCAAGGCGTTGGAGCTGGATTATGTGAAGCGTTGTATTAATCAACATCGGAATTTTGATGACCCTTTCTGGCAACTTTTGGGGTTTACTATGGATGTGGAATCTGTAGTTGATGCAGCAACAGCTCCAGATGTGGTTGAGGTTTCAAGCTCACCTTTGGCCGAGAGCAATGCTCAAGATTATGCAGACAACTCCCAGTCGACGACGACATCTTTTAGCATTTATAGGCAGTCACACCTTTCTCCTCCAAGCAAACCAGCCCCAGTAACATTATTTGGTAGGGCGAGGCTTGGGCGTGGCAGTTCTTATTTCAAACATGAAGAGAAGGAGCCTATACTTCCAGATAATGATTCTGTATTGAGAGGTTCTGACGAGTTAGGGGTTATTTCATTTAAGGAAGAAGGTAAGACCTTGGCAATAAGTGAAGGTTTAGACATTAGGAGTAAAGAGATCTTGATGCATACAGAAACAGAGTATTGTAGACATATTTCTGAGTCAGCTGATGGATTGTCAAAGAGTTATAATCCAAGTTTGAGAAAAATATACCGGTCTATGAATGTGAGAGTGCCTCGACCCCTTCCTTCATTGACGGAGCTTATGAATGAGACCAAGTGTGCTAAGAGAAGGCTGTAAGTTCTGCTTTTTCCTGGCAGCCTTTCTTTAGTAGTTTCTCCATTTCATTTTCCACCCTCATTAACTTTCAGACATTGATACCAAGTACATCATTGTTTAAAGAAAAAGATACAATGTGTATAGCATATATTCCATACACCTACTCTTTACCTTCCCTTTATACCGGCTGCTGTACACAGTAACTTATTACCTGCCTACTGTATATTGTTGTACGCTATAATTTTATATGCAACATTTTATGGTACAGTGAAACAGGCATTGCAATATTATTGTGGCCGACTCCATTGTATTCAATCTGAAATATATTTTTGTTGTTTACTGATTGTTTGACTAAAAAGTTATGCAAGTACTTAAATAGCTCTAAAACAATCAAAAAATAATATGGGTTAATCGGAATCAAGAGTAATATGAACTAGAGAGTATGGAATGACCTAGATCTGTGATTATAGTGTAAGTAGTTCGAGATACAAGAACAATAAGACAAGTACTAAACTTTGCACAAGAGAGAGAGTCAGATAGAGAGAGAGAGTCGTATATTTCCAATAGTAAAATACACATGAGTCTTTTGTAAAGGGAAGGTCCCCTTTATATACTAAGGGACCTTCTTCGAAATAATCAAAGAAAAGTACAAGGGTTGGTGACCTCAGTGTACGAGTGTCAGAGCTCGAAACGACGTCACAGTGAGTCATCTCACTCGGTCCGTCTACTAATTGAGGCCGGCCTTACTCGAGTCGACCACAATTAAGCCGCTTTCTTCACCGAGGACGTATGTAGATAGTGTAGGGAATCAAATTTGCCCCATACACTGATCTCTTATTTTATTTGATCTGAAGCATCTCTTAGTCATTAGCGGAATTTCTCTTGCGTTCTGTTACCCACTGAATAGTCCCCCCCCCCCCCTTTTTTTCGAATCTGTTACCTATTGAATATTAGAATATATTGTGTGTATCTTTTTATTATTGGTAGAATATTCTTTCATTATTGTACAGTCCTATAGTTGGTAGGATTTGATTTCTTTCATTATTGTACAGTCCTATAGTTGGTAGGATTTGATACCTCTCTATTCTTTATATATACTTTTGTGAGCAATACGAGAAAATTAATTCGCCAAAGAAACCCTAACTACTCCCTCCAGCGCCGCCGACCTTCTCGGTCCGCCGCCTCTCTCCGGCGTCTTGCCGCGCCGTCGATGCACTAATCGGCAGCCCTCTCTCTCGTCGTCGATCAGCGCCTCCTCTCCTTTGCCTCGCGCTTCATGGCCGCTACGACTTCAAACGATCTTCTCCAACCGATTTCCATCAATGCATCGGCTCAGATCCCACTCAAATTGGATTCGACTAATTACCTGGCGTGGAAATTCCAATTCCAAACCCTTCTTACGGGTTACGACCTCCTCGGCTTCTTGGACGGATCGAAGCCGTGCCCACCAGCCACTATCGTCGACAAGGAGGTGACTTCCCCCAATCCAGCATATGCTTACTGGATTTGCCAGGACAATCTTATTCTCAGTGCCATCATCTCGTCGATCACACCGACGATCATCTCCTTTATTGCCGCTGCGGAAACCTCTAAAGAGGCCTGGGACATCCTCGCGCGCATGTCGTATCATGGCTCTCAAACATCAGCTCCATAATCCGGTAAAAGGTTCTAAATCTATTACTGATTTTGGCATTCGCGTGATTGTGGATGAATTATCTCTCCTAGGGGTTACTGTTGATTCTGAGGATCTTGTCATTAAGGTTCTCATTGGTCTTGATGATCCGTATATGGAGCTCTCTCATGCTATTCAAGCCCGAATCTCCCATCTCCTTTGCTGAATTTGAAAACTTCAATTCAACAACTTCACAATTTTTCACGAATTTTCAACAATAAATTAAGCAATTGTAGTAGAAATATTGAGAGAGATTGAGAGATATTGATGAATTGGTGAATAAAAATGAAAGAATGAGGGGGTATTTCTAGTTGAGAAATGGAAAAAAGTATAATTATATAAAGTTTTGGGGCTAAATGGCATTTGTAAACTTCCAAACGGTCATATTTTCAGCCCAAATGGTTATATTTTAAATATGGCCGTTGGTGATTTTAAAAATCTTTTTTTTAAAAATATAGTCGTTGGACCCGTTTAGGCCCACCAGGACCGGCCCAGGCACGGCTAACGGTCCCGAGCTCACGGGCTAATTTATACGGACCGGCCCGTCACAGGCTTAAGAGTACCACCAGGCCCGGCCCACCAGGCACGTTAAGCCCGCCAGGGCTGCGGGCCCGGTCCAGTTCAGGCCCGGGCCACAATACAGGATTACCCAAAACCCCTAAATTCTACTTGGATTTCATGTTTTAGAGCTAGGAATTAAATGGTTTGATGAAGAAATAGTGAGGAAATAATGATAGGATTACTTACCCAACGACTTGTGATGAATTGGGGGCTAGAATTTTGCCAATGGAGAAGTTAGGAAGAGAGTTCGTGTGAGAATTTGGGAACAAATCCCGTCACCGGTCTATTTTTAGGCTTTTAAAATCACTGGACGAGATTACCCCTCGCGATCGCGGGAATGGGGACGCGATCGCGGTGCAGAAGATTGGAAGATACACGATCGCGTAAGGGTTGCTGCGACCGCGTAGAGGAAAAGTCACTGAGAGGTCAATTGGTCTATGCAATAGCGTGGACTTGTACGCGAACGCGGAGAAGAGGAAGTTGAAAGCTACGCGGTCGACATGAACGACGACGCGATCGCGTAGACGACAAAGCAATGTGATCACGTGGCAGAGGCCACGATCGCGCAGAACAAAATCACTGGGCAACAGTTGCAGAAAATCTGCCAAGTTTTCAAGAACTAAAACACCCAGAACCACCACCGAAAACACTCCCGAGCCCTCGGGGTTCCCAACCAATCACACACACTAACTCAATATCATCCTACAAACTTGCTCGAGCGATCAAATCGCCAAAATAACATCAAAATCACAAAATCGTTTTCGACCAAACTTTACAGATAGCGCTTAACGCCCATTTAAGACTTGTACCGGGCATCGATACCATTATTTTTGATCAATTTCCGTTTTTATTTTTCCTTAAGCATATTCATAAATCAATTTCACAGAAAAGTTCCATACTCGGGTGTAGGACCTCGGATTTCGATTTCTGGGATATGCCCGGGTCCTAAATTTCTTTATGGTCCCTTCGGGGCCGTCACATCACGGGTCCGAGTCCGTTTATCCAAAGCGTTGACCAAAGTCAACTATAGCAATATTAGTATCAAAATTCATAATTTTAAACACAGAATTCAAATATTTTCACATAAAAATTTTACGGCTTCGCGCTCGGACTGTGCATGTAAATTGAGGCAACCCAAAAAGAGGTTTTCAAGGCCTCAGAAGCACAAGGAAAGGGAGAATTATGGTGATGACCCTTTGGGTCGTCACATCCTCCACCTCTAAAACAACTGTTCATCCTCGAATGGACAAAAGAAAGAAGTACCTGAGTCAGGGAATAGATGGGGATAACGGCTCCGCATATCAGACTCGAACTCCGAGGTCGATGCCGCAGGAGGCTGACCTCTCCACTGAACACGCACTGAAGGAAAACTCCGCGACCTCAACTGTCGGACCTGCCAGTCTAAAATAGCCACCGACTGCTCCTCATACGACAGATCCTTGTCCAATTGGACAGTACTGAAATCTAACACATGGGTGGGATCACCTTGATACTTCCGAAGCAGGGATACATGAAAAACCGGATGCACGATTGACAAGCTAGGCGGTAGTGCAAGTCTATAAGCCACATTCCCCATACGGTCCAGAATCTCAAATGGGTAAATATACCTAGGGCCAAGCTTCCCTTCTTCCCGAACCTCATCATGCCCTTCATAGGCGATACAAGGAGCAATACTCGCTCACCAACCATGAAAGCAACATCCTTGACCTTACGGTCTGCAAAACTCTTCTGCCTAGACTGAGATGACCGAAGTGTGTCCTGAATGTGTTAGAATATACGCTTAACGCTAGAGGGGGGTGAATAGCGTTATAATAAAAAATAGCGTAAACTTGCGGAATTTAAAAATTGCAGGAATGAAATAAGTGCGATAAGTAAATAATAAGGAACGAACGCACCGATGTTATCCTGGTTCACCACAACCCGTGGCTAGTCCAGTCCCCGAGAGACTCTCTCGAGATTTCCACTAACTTTGTTAAGCTTACGGGTGCTTAACAAACCGTTACAAACTGAGAACTTGAGTCACACAAGCCTCAACAACCTTTGCTCGAAGATACAACACTTCAAGACTTCAACCAAAGGAATCACAACGTTCCTTCTTACAATACAAGGGATTAACACTTCCCTTCAAGTGTATAAAAACACTTTGCACTCAAAACAAGACTCTCCTTAAGAGTAGATATGAGTAAAATAAATATGCTCAAGAACGCAACAACTTTCGCCAAGAATTTGGCTCTCAAAAACTTATGTAATGAATAGAAAATGATGAATAAGAGAGTATGCAAGCTTTAGCAATAATATGATCAGTTATTGTGTTTAGAAGACTGATTTGAAGATGTATTTATAGTGTCAAAAACATGCATAACCGTTGCCTAATTGCCAATCAAGAATTGCTGATTTTGTGCTACGACAATCGATTGTCTAATTGGCACAATCGATTGTTTTCCAATCGTTCCAAAAATCATTCCCAGATTTTACGCAGCATAATCGATTATCTAAGACGTATAATCGATTACTGGCAACGTTCAAAAAATCATTTCCAGATTTTACTTAAAACAATCGATTATCAGAAATATACAATCGATTACTTGGCAACGTTCAAAAAATCTTTTTCAGATTTTACTTCATATGATCGATTATTAAAATCCTATAATAGATTATCTGACGGAGTTTGAAAATATTTTGGCAATGGTCATTTACATAATCGATTATGCTATATGGACAATCGATTATTTTTCAGTCTTGAAAAATCTAATAGACACTGCCTCAACACAATCGATTGTCATAAGGTTCACAATCGATTATTTTGTATCTTTGAAAAATCTGATAGACACTGTCTCAACACAATCGATTGTCATAAAGTACACAATCGATTGTCTTGCAGATTTCAAAAATCTGATGGACACTGCCTCAACACAATCGATTGTCATAAGGTACACAATCGATTGTCTTGCAGATTTCAAAAATCTGATGGACACTGCCTCAACACAATCGATTGTCATAAGGTACACAATCTATTGTCTTGCAGCTGCCTTAACATAATCGATTATCATAAGTACATAATCGATTATCTTTGTCCAGATTTTAGAGGCATGTTTAAAAATCATTTTGCTAAAATAAATATGCATGATTTAAAATCATTTTGCTCTAAATTAAATATGCATGATTTGATAAAAATGTTTTTATGAGAGAAGCCAAGTCTTGAGTTAAATTGTCGGATCAAGATCACAATTAAAGAGCGACTCATGTATAACTTTGTTTAATCTTGATCTTTGTTTGTCTTGTGCTTGAACTTCGTTACGTGACATTTGCGCGCTTGTGCTTGAACCTCGTCATATGTCAATTGCGCATCGTTTGTCATTTATCAAAAGCTACAAATATGAACACACGTTTAGTTTAGTGCCTTGAGAACGTGTTTCAACAATTTCCCCCTTTTTGATAATGCAAACCTTAATCGGGATATGCATATTAGGTAATTCATAATGACGATCCAAGACAAGTATATATATATATATATATATATATATATATATATATATATATATATATATATATATTCAATCCCTCAACATATGAATTCCCCCTCAATTTATGCGAATAAATTTTAAGTGCATAGCCCTTATTCTTCCCCCTTTTGACATTAGCAAAAAAATAGAATAAGTAAATAACTTGTTTTATTGATTAATCAAAAATATGATTACATAAAGGAGACAATAAAAGATAGAATAATAAGCTAGAAAAGCAAATAAAGACATTATTCATTATTATCATTTTCTGTCTCGTCATCTGGCACTGCTTCATAAGGAACAAGTCCAGCATATGGATAGTGAATATGATCAAAATATCCATGGGTCTCATATGTCAATCGATTGACGGAGGTGGACAAAGAAGCAAGTTGGTCGGAAATAGTTTGAAGTGTGGGAGCTTGAGGACGACGCGTTTGAGGAGTTGGAGGAGGAGCAGGAGCCGCGTGTTCGCCGTCATGGGGAAAGGAGGATTCTGAGATTTCCCATTTCTTGGTGCCCTTTTTGAGCGGACCGATAGAGGTGTTGAACCCGGAGGCTTCAAGAAAATTCATTATAAGAAGGGAATAGGGAAGTGGTCTATCGTCCCCGATGGCATCAAGCATGTGGATTTTGATGAACTTACACCAATTGATGTGAGCCCCGGTTATTATGGCATGCATGATTTTTGCGTCCTCTTGGGAGAGAGTGGTATGGTTATGTTTGCATGGTTTGAGGACTCGGGTTATGAAGTAGAAAATTAAACGATATTCGGGGAGCATGCCCATAATGGTAGGACGGCGATTGGATAGATTAGGATCATAAGCTCCAAGTCCTATTTGGTTTAGGAGAATTCGTTCATCAAATAAGGCGCCGGCTTCTCTAATGTAGAGAGAAATGTTTTCCCCACTTCGAGGAAGGTGAGAAATAGAATGTAAGTTTTCGTTGGTTAAAAGAATTTCAACTCCATTAATGTTTGACACAAGATCACCATCGTCGTCCTCATGAAGATTGGAATAGAAGGCTTGAATCAAGAGAGGATTAATGTGAGAATAGGTTAGATATAGGAAATCAAGGAGTTGGCATTCCCTAAGCATGTTTGCAGCTGCAGCGGGGGCGCTGGATTCAAGATATTTGCTGGTGGAAAAGCGAGGAGGAAGAATTTCACGCTTTTCGAATTTTGTCATGAATCGAGTTAACTCGGGTTCAGTGTTGAACCGTAAGAGAGAGCCATCTTGGTAAGGAAAACTGGGAGAAGAAGGAGCAGCTGAAGAAGATGCACCATGTCTGCTGGAACGAGGGCTTTTGGTGTGTCTGCTCGTCATTTTAAATAAGTAGTGATAGCTTTTGTAAGAAATTTGAGAGATTTTTGAAAGTTTGGGAGATAAGATTGATGCTTGAGTGAAGAAATTGAAGACATATGGTACCTATTTATAATGAGAAGGATGACATTGCATTTAAGGTAACAATCTGCAGAAATTTAAGAGGCAAAAACGGTCAGAAACGGTAAAAAGATTTGCACTGTCCGTTACACAATCGATTATGGAATCGAAACAATCGATTGTTATGGAGTTTTTGAAATGTACTTGGAAATGACACAAAAATCGATTGTGGGAATCTTGTAGGACCCAAACGGTAACAAGGATTTGAATTACTGACTGAAGATAATCGATTGTTGAATTATGGTAATCGATTGTTCTGACACAGTGTGCACAGTGGATTTTCTGACTTCAGAAAATAATCGATTTTACTTATGAGACAATCGATTGTTTTAGAAAGGCAGTAATGAATATCTGAGACGGTAATCGATTATACAAAAAAAATCGATTATTTAATTGACATCAAAAACCTGCAAGGCACAAAAAGAGTTTACACAATATGTTGATTTTCCGTCATAATAAGCACAAGACGTAAATAATCGATTAGTGATACTTGCTAATCGATTTTCCGGCACAGTAAGCATGAGACATAAAGGAATGATAATCGATTATTGACTGTAACTATCGATTGTTCTACACCATTGCCTTATAATTCCCCCTGCCTTTAGGGCGATACCTGCAAAAGAGAATTAGACGTCTCCGACGCTCAAGTTAGTAATTTGTAAACAAATAGTGACTTAGATCAATGTGAAGCCAAGAGTTCCGAGTTTACTATAGATTCGAAAAAGAACTTTTTCGCTAAAAGGCCTTGTGAAGATGTTGGCCAATTGAGAATGTGATCTCTTAAGAAGTGTGTCCTAAGGTGTTCTTAAGAGTGTTTCGAGTACTTACCTGTTGTTCAATGTCGCCAATTACCTGTTCGAGAGGATGGTCTTTGATTGTCCTCCACGCGTTAGGCAGTTTCGTTTCTTTTTCCAGTTGTGGCGTTTCCTCCGATAATTGTTCAAAATTTCATCTTGAATTTCCTTAGGAGTTTCCTCTTGTACTTTGTCTTGAGGACTCATTGAGTTTAAACTACCTGCAAGTTCAAAACCAGAATCCTTTCTCGCCAAGCGAGCATTATTTTTGAAAAACATAATATGAGGGGATTCCTCCATAGTTTCGGTTCTATTATTGAATACTCTATATGCTTTGCTACGTGAAGAGTAACCAATAAAAATTCCTTCATCGGATTTTGCATCAAATTTTCCCAAATTGTCTTTTCCATTGTTATGAATAAAACATTTACAACCGAATACTCTAAGATGGGAGATACTTGGTTTCCTTCCCTTGTAGAGTTCATAGGGAGTTTTCATGAGTATTGGCCTTATGACTACTCTGTTTAAAACGTAGCATGCGGTACTCACGGCATCTGCCTAAAAATGTTTGGGAATCTTAGCCTCATCGAGCATGGTTCTAGCCATCTCTTCGAGACACCTATTTTTTCTTTCCACCACTCCATTTTGTTGTGGTGTGCGTGGAGCAGAGAAGGTGTGCTCGATACCGAGTTCGTCACAAAAATCCGCGAAGAGATTGTGATCGAACTCTCCCCCATGATCACTTCTTATTGAAGTGACGGTTGTGTCCTTTTCATTTTGAATACGTTTAAGGAAACATTTAAAATTATGAAAAGCTTCACTTTTATGAGCAAGAAATAGTGTCCATGTAAATCTAGAATAATCATCAACAATAACAAAAGCATAACGATTTCTACCAAGACTTTCAATGCGAGATGGTCCAAAAAGGTCCATGTGAAGAAGTTGCAATGGTCTAGTAGTTGAAACAATATTTTTCGATTTAAAAGATGCTTTTGTTTGCTTCCCTTTTTGACAAGAATCGCAAATGGAGTCTTTTTCAAATTTCAAATTTGGAAGACCAATAACTAAATTTTGTGAAACCAATTTGTTTAAAAGATGCATGTGATGTGAGCTACTCTACGATGCCATAACCACATATCATCTTCTTTGCTCATAAGACAATTCACATACTCAGATGAAGAATTTTCGAGATCAACCATATAGATGTTATCCATTCTAAAACCACGAAGGATAATTTTAAAATCGCTACGGTGAAAAACTAAGCATTCATCCGAATCAAATAAAACAAGATTTTCCTTGTCACATAATTGACTTATGCTCAAGAGATTATGTTTTAGACCTTTAACTAGCAATATATGCTTAATGGAAGAAGGTTCATCCTTACCGACCGATCCAATGCCGATAATTTTTCCCTTGTTGTTATCTCCAAAAATAACGCTTCCTCCTTCCTTGTGTTCTAGTTGAAGGAACTTGGATTCGTCTCCGGTCATGTGTTTGGAGCATCCACTATGAAGGTACCAAAGTACACTTGATCCCTTCAAACATACCTACAAGATAAATTAATGAGTCTTTGGTACCCAAGCTGTTTTGGGTCCTTGAGAGTTAGGTGTAACATGCTGTTGTGCTTGACATGCAGTTAAGTGTCTATGTCTAGTGAAACAAGAAGGAGCAATATGTCCAATTCGATTGCAATAATGACAAATGACATTAGGATTATGCATTCGTCTAGGTTGATAGTAGTTGGACGGACGAAAATTGTTTACTCTATTTTCGACAATATGACTATTGCGCATTTCATGAAAATCATTTCTCCTACTATTTGTTCTAGGATATGCAGCATTTCTAGAATAGTTGTTTCTAGGTTGAAAGCCATTTCTAGGTGTCCTAAAATGTTCAACGTTTCTTCTAGTGTTTGGTCTAGGATATGCATCATTTCTAGAATAGTTATTTCTAGGTTGAAGGCCATTTCTAGGTGTCCTAAAATGTTCAAAGTTTCTTCTAGTGTTTGGTCTAGCATGCATGTTGATTCTAGGATTGTTATCTCTAGGATGAACATTTGTTTTATTTGTCCTAGGTTGAGCCTTAGGTGGTTGGGGTTTGGCTTCAACTTTTTCTTTAGGCTCGTTTTTAATACCTATCCCATGTTTGGTCGATTTCAAATTAACAAGAACCTCATTCAAATTTTTATGAGAAGAATTAAACTTATCTAAGGTGCCCTTAAGTCTTTCTACCTCATCTTTTAGATGCATGCAAGAAGTACAATTTTTACTAGAACTCTCGGGTTTGTCGGCGATTCTCTTGCCGAAAATATTGTTTTCTTCTTTCAACTTCTCATTTTCCAAAATCAATTTTTCCAAATCCTTTTCTTTCAAAGAGAGTTGTTTTTCAAAATCTTTTTCTTTCAAAGAAGCATTTTCCTTAATGTTTTTAACAGTTTTGGAAGCTTTAATGAATTCACTATACAACTCATCAAAGGCATTTTGCATTTCCACAAAAGAATAGAAGGTTTTTGAAGAAATTTGACATACCTCTTCTTGATTGTTTTCGTGTGCCATAAGACAAAGATTTGCGGTTTCGTCTTCTTCTTCCTCACTTGACTCGTCTCCGGAGTCGCCTCCCCAAGATATGTATGCTCGTTGTTTCTTGAAGGGTTTCTTCTCCTTTTTGACATTTGGGCAATTTGATTTAATGTGCCCGATTTCTCCGCACCCATAGCACTTTACTTGATCTCCTTGTTGTTTGCCTTTCATTCATACTCTTTTCGCATGAACTTTTGAAATCTCTTAATAACGAGTCCGAACTCGTTATCTCCGTCCTCATCATTTTGAGGTTGACTTGTGCTTGCCTTGAGGGCGATTCTTTGTTTCCTTTGATCATTAACAAGAGGGTTAAGTATAGTAGATTCATAAGTTTTAAGGTTACCTCTTAATCCGTCGATGGTGACATTTGAAATGCCAATAGACTCTTGAATCGCGTCGGCCTTGGAGCGCCATTCCGGGATGAGACTTCGAAGAATTTTTCGGACAAGTTCCTTATCCGTGAAGGTCTTCTTAAGAGCATGTAAGTCATTTACAATTTTTGAAAATCGTTCGAACATGTCATCGACCCTTTCGCCTTCATGCGAAACAGTTCATATGCATGGGTTAGAAAATCAACTTTAGCCTCTCTTACCTGGTCCGTACCTTCGTACGTGATTTCCAGCTTATCCCACATTTGCTTCGCCGTTGTGCAACATGATATTTTTCTGTAATCATCAGCGTTTACAGCACAATATAATAAGTTGATGGCTTTAGCATTGTTCTGCACTTTTCGGATATCATCCGCATCGTATTCATCTTCGGATTTTGGAACCCATTCATTTTCAACCTTTTTGGTTGGAATTTGTTCTCCCTTCATTATAACCTTTCACAGATGAAAACTATTCGATTGAATGAATATTCTCATCCTTTCCTTCCAGTACGTATAGTTTGTGCCATCGAATAGTGGTGGTCGGGTGGAGCATTGTCCTTCACCTATTCCTGCAAAAGAATCACGAGTAGAAGCCATGGATTGTTTCTCTCAAACGGTTAAGTTTTTCAGAGAGTTGGGCTCTGATACCAATTGTTAGAATATACGCTTAACGCTAGAGGGGGGGTGAATAGCGTTATAATAAAAAACAGCGTAAACTCGGAATTTAAAAATTGCAGGAATGAAATAAGTGTGATAAGTAAATAATAAAGAACGAACGCACCGATGTTATCCTGGTTCACCACAACCCGTGGCTAGTCCAGTCCCCGAGAGACTCTCTCGAGATTTCCACTAACCTCGGATTTCGATTTCTGGGATATGCCCGGGTCCTAAATTTCTTTATGGTCCCTTCGGGGCCGTCATCACGGGTCCGAGTCCGATTATCCATAGCGTTGACCAAAGTCAACTATAGCAATATTAGTATCAAAATTCATAATTTTAAACACAGAATTCAAATATTTTCACATAAAAATTTTACGGCTTCGCGCTCGGACTGTGCATGTAAATTGAGGCAACCCAATAAGAGGTTTTCAAGGCCTCAGAAGCACAAGGAAAGGGAGAATTACGGTGATGACCCTTTGGGTCGTCACATCCTCCACCTCTAAAACAACTGTTCATCCTCGAATGGACAAAAGAAAGAAGTACCTGAGTCAGGGAATAGATGGGGATAACGGCTCCGCATATCAGACTCGAACTCCGAGGTCGATGCCGCAGGAGGCTGACCTCTCCACTGAACACGCACTGAAGGAAAACTCTGCGACCTCAACTATCGAACCTGCCAGTCTAAAATAGCCACCGGCTGCTCCTCATACGACAGATCCTTGTCCAATTGGACAGTACTGAAATCTAACACATGGGTGGGATCACCTTGATACTTCCGAAGCAGGGATACATGGAAAACCGGATGCATGATTGACAAGCTAGGCGGTAATGCAAGTCAATAAGCCACATTCCCCATACGGTCCAGAATCTCAAATGGGTAAATATACCTAGGGCCAAGCTTCCCTTCTTCCCGAACCTCATCATGCCCTTCATAGGCGATACAAGGAGCAATACCCGCTCACCAACCATGAAAGCAACATCCTTGACCTTACGGTCTGCAAAACTCTTCTGCCTAGACTGAGATGACCGAAGTCTGTCCTGAATGTGTTAGAATATACGCTTAATGCTAGAGGGGGGTGGATAGCGTTATAATAAAAAATAGCGTAAACTTGCGGAATTTAAAAATTGCAGGAATGAAATAAGTGCGATAAGTAAATAATAAGGAACGAACGCACCGATGTTATCCTGGTTCACCACAACCCGTGGCTAGTCCAGTCCCCGAGAGACTCTCTTGAGATTTCCACTAACTTTGTTAAGCTTACGGGTGCTTAACAAAGCGTTACAAACTGAGAACTTGAGTCACACAAGCCTCAACAACCTTTGCTCGAAGATACAACACTTCAAGACTTCAACCAAAGGAATCACAACGTTCCTTCTTACAATACAAGGGATTAACACTTCCCTTCAAGTGTATAAAAACACTTTGCACTCAAAACAAGACTCTCCTTAAGAGTAGATATGAGTAAAATAAATACGCTCAAGAGCGCAACAACTTTCGTCAAGAATTTGGCTCTCAAAAACTTATGTAATGAATAGAAAATGATGAATAAGAGAGTATGACAGCTTTAGCAATAATATGATCAGTTGTTGTGATTAGAAGACTGATTTGAAGATGTATTTATAGTGTCAAAAACATGCATAACCGTTGCCTAATTGCCAATCAAGAATTGCTGATTTTGTGCTACGACAATCGATTGTCTAATTGGCACAATCGATTGTTTTCCAATCGTTCCAAAAATCATTCCCAGATTTTACGCAGCATAATCGATTATCTAAGACGTATAATCGATTACTGGCAACGTTCAAAAAATCATTTCCAGATTTTACTTAAAACAATCGATTATCAGAAATATACAATCGATTACTTGGAAACGTTCAAAAAATCTTTTTCAGATTTTACTTCAAACAATCGATTATTAAAATCCTATAATCGATTATCTGACGGAGTTTAAAAATATTTTGGCAACGGTCATTTACATAATCGATTATGCTATATGGACAATCGATTATTTTTCAGTCTTGAAAAATCTAATAGACACTGCCTCAACACAATCGATTGTCATAAGGTTCACAATCGATTATTTTGTATCTTTGAAAAATCTGATAGACACTGTCTCAACACAATCGATTGTCATAAGGTACACAATCGATTGTCATGCAGATTTCAAAAATCTGATGGACACTGCCTCAACACAATCGATTGTCATAAGGTACACAATCGATTGTCTTGCAGATTTCAAAAATCTGATGGACACTGCCTCAACACAATCGATTGTCATAAGGCACACAATCTATTGTCTTGCAGCTGCCTTAACATAATCGATTATCATAAGTACATAATCGATTATCTTTGTCCAGATTTTAGAGGCATGTTTAAAAATCATTTTGCTAAAATAAATATGCATGATTTAAAATCATTTTGCTCTAAATTAAATATGCATGATTTGATAAAAATGTTTTTACGAGAGAAGCCAAGTCTTGAGTTAAATTGTCGGATCAAGATCACAATTAAAGAGTGACTCATGTATAACTTTGTTTAATCTTGATCTTTGTTTGTCTTGTGCTTGAACTTCGTTACGTGACATTCGCGCGCTTGTGCTTGGACCTCGTCATATGTCAATTGTGCATCGTTTGTCATTTATCAAAACCTACAAATATGAACACACGTTTAGTTTAGTGCCTTGAGAACGTGTTTCAACAGAATGATCTTGACCTTATCCAAGGCCCTCTGCACCAAATTTGTTCCCAATATTCGATCCTCTCCCAACTCAAACCATCCTACTGGGGACCGACACTGCCTACCATACAACGCCTCATAAGGAGCCATCTGAATATTGGACTGGTAGTTGTTGTTGTTGGCAAACTTTGCTAACGGCAAGAACTGGTCCCAAGAGCCTCCAAAATCAATAACGCAGGCTTAGAGCATATCCTCAAGAATCTGAATGGTCCTTTCGGACTGACCATCCGTCTGGGGGTGAAATCCTGTGCTCAACTGGACCTGGGTGCCCAACTCATGTTGCACTGCTCTCCAGAAATGTGAGGTAAACTGCGGACCCCAATCCAAAATAATAGATACGGGCACACCATGAAGGCGAACAATCTCCCTGATATAAATCCAGCATACCTCTCAGATGAATAGGTGGTGGCAATTGGGATGAAATGCGCTGGCTTAGTCAGCCTATCAACAATAACCTATATAGCATCAAACTTCTTCCGGAAGGCCAGTAACAAAATCCATAGTGATCCTCTTCCACTTCCACTCGGGAAGCTCAATCCTCTGAAGTAATCCACTAGGCCTCTGATGCTCGTACTTAACCTGTTGACAGTTTAGACAACGAGCCACATATGCAACAATGTCTGTCTTCATTCTACGCCACCAATAATGCTGTCTCAAATCCTGATACATCTTCGCGGCGCCCGGGTGAATAAAATACCGAGAACTGTGGGCCTCTGCTAAGATTGACTCTCGAATACCATCAACATTGGGCACACAAACTCGTCCCTGCAACCTCAATATGCCATAAGCTCCCAAAGTCATCTCCTTGGCACCTCCCCCCTGCATCGTGTCTTTCTAACACGAATGGGGATCATCAAACTGGCGCTCCCGGATACGCTCCATCAACAACGAGCGAGAGTGCAAGCAAACACCCTGCTGGGCTCAGAAATATCCAATCTCACAAATCTATTGGCCAAGGCCTGAACATCCAAGGCAAGCGGTCTCTGGCCGACCGGAATATATGAAAGACTACCCATGCTGGCGGACTTTCTACTCAATGCATCGGCCACCACATTGGCCTTCCCTGGGTAGTATAAAATAGAAACATCATAATCTTTTAACAACTCCAACCACCTCCGCTGTCTCAAATTTAACTCTTTCTACTTGAACAAGTAGTGAAGGCTCTTGTGATCCGTGTACACCTCGCACATCACACCATAGAAATAGTGCCTCCAGATCTTCAAGGCATGAGCAATGGCTGACAACTCTAAGTCATGAACTGGATAATTCTTCTCGTGGATCTTCAACTGCCTTGAAGCATGTGCTATGACCTTGTTGTTCTGCATCAACACTGCGCCAAGTCCGATATGGGAAGCATCACAATATACATTATAAGGCCCAGATCTATTGGGCAAAATCAATACCGGTGCAGTAGTCAGAGATGTATTGAGCTTCTGGAAGATTGCCTCACACTCATCTGACCACCTAATCTAGGAACCCTTCTGAGTCAATCTAGTCATCGAGGCTGCGATGGATAAAACCCCCTCCACAAAACGTCTGTAATAACCAGCTAACCCCAAGAAGCTCCGAATCTATCTTCAAAAACACCCTGGCACCCTGGAGCTGGTCAAACAAATCGTCAATCCTCGGCAGTGGATACTTGTTCTTTATCGTCACCTTGTTCAACTGCCGGTAATCAATGCACATCCTCATCGACCCGTCCATTTTCTTCACAAACAACACTGGCACCCCAAGGTGATACACTGGGTCTAACGAAACCCTTATCAAGTAAGTCCTGAAGCCGCTCTTTCAACTCTTTCAACTCTGGCGGGGCCATGCGATATGGCAGAATAGAAATAGGCTGAGAGCCAGGAGCCAGATCAATACAGAAGTCCTTATCCTATCGGGCAGCATACCCGGCAAGTCTGAGGGAAAACCTCGGGGAACTCCCGAATAATAGAACAGAGTCGATAGATGGAACCTCTGCGCTGGAATCGCGAACATACGCCAAATATGCTTAACACCCCTTCTCGACCATACGTTGAGCCTTGACATACGAAATAACACTACGGGTGGCATGACCTGAGGTCCCTCTCCATTCAAGTCGAGGCAAGTCTGGCAAGGCCAAAGTCACGGTCTTGGCGTGACAATCCAAGATAGCATGAAACGGGGACAACCAGTCCATCCCCAATATGATATCGAAGTCCACCATGTCTAGAAGCAAAAAATCGACACGGCTCTCAAGACCCTCAAATACCACAACACAAGAACGATGCACTCGGTCGACCACTATAGAACCACTAACCGATGTGGACACATATACAGGAATACCAGAGCTTCAGTAGGCATGATCAAATAGGGTGCAAAATAGGATGACGCATAAGAATAAGTAGATCCCGGATCAAATAATATCGGAGCACCCCTATCATAGACCAGTATAGTACCTGTAATCACAACATCAGATGACTCGACCTCCGGCCTGGCTGGCAATGCATAAAATGGGGCTGGTCCCCACCTCCCTGAACTACGTCTCTGGGACGATCTGCTGCGGGCTGACCCCTACCTATGGCTGTCCGGGCTCCACCTCTACGGTCTCTCCTTCCACCTCTATGATCCCAACCCCGCCTCTAGCTGGTTGGGCGGCGTGTGGATCACCTGCTACCTGAATCGTAGGGCGAGGACCCTACTACTAAGAACTACTCGAAGCTCAAGGGCAAAATCTGACAACATGACCTGTGTCACCACAACCATAACATGCCCTTGGCGGCTGAGACTGCTGGAGCTATCGATCGGTATGTCCTCCCCTGAAGCTCTGAAGTGGCGGTGACTTGATGGGGGCTGGTGGTGTGCTGAAAGACTTCTGATCTGAATAATACTGCTGGTGGCCACCACCGCTTGGCGTACCATGAGGAACCTGAAGTGCCGACTGGAAAGGTTTCGGGGGATGGCCTCTATCATGAAAATCCCTTCCTCCAGATGAGGTACCACTAAACCTGCCAGAATGTCGAGGACTCTTGTCTAAACCCTGACTATCTCCTCGAGCCAATGCCATCTCTACTTGGCAGTCCGCATTGGCCACCTCCTGAAAAGAAATATCACTGCCAACTACCACAGCCATCTGTAGGAGAATGGGATGAACCAATCCATTAATGAATCTCCGGATCCTCTCCCCATCCGTAGGGAGTATCACTACTGCATGTCGACAAATCTGGTCTCATACTGTGTAACTGTCATGGAGCCCTGCTGAAGGTGCTCAAACTGTCTGCGAAGTGCCTCCCGCTGAGTGACCGGGAGAAACTTCTCCAAAAATAACTCTGCGAACTGATCCCATGTCAAAGCTGGAGACCCTACTGGTCTAGATAGACAATAATCTTTCCACCAAGTCTTGGCGGACCCCACAAGCCTGAAAGTGCAAAAATCGACCCCATTGGTCTCTACTATCCCCATAGTCATGAGGATCTCATGACAATTGTATAGAAAATCTTGGGGATCCTCCGATGAAGCACCGCTGAAAGTAGTGGTGAAATGCTTGGAAAACCGATCAAGTCTCCACAAAACATCCGAAGACATGGTTGTCCCATCTTCGGCCTGAGCTGTAATGCCTGTCTGAGCTTCCACTACGGGCTGAATAAAGGGAACCTGAGTCTGGGGAGCTACCTGCTCTGGAGTACATGTAGCAGGAGTCTGAACTCCTCCTCCAGCCTGCGAAATGGCTGGTGCTACTGGCAGCAATCTCGCTCTAGCAACACTGTCCATAAAGCCTGTTATGTGGACAAGAGCATCCTGAAGATCCGAAGAAAACATCACTCCTCCTGGGACCTGAGCTGGGCCCAGTGGAGCTGATGGAGCTGGAACCTCCTCATCAAAGTCAATATGAGGCTCCACTTCTGGAATTGCTGCCTGGGGCTGGGATCTGCCCCTGCCATGGCCTCTAGCACGGCCTCAGCCCCCTGCCCCTTACAGGAGCTCCTGCTGGGGGCTCGGGCTACTGCACGGAAGAAGAAGAAGACGCACGTGTTCTCGCCATCTGCGAAAGAACAGAGTAGAACGACAATCAATATCTGAGAAACATAATCGCACGACAAGAATGAACAAAGTGAAACTTTTCCTAACTCTGTAGCCTCTGGGTGATAAATACCGACGTCTCTGTACAGATCCCTCAGGATCTACCGAGCTTGTCTGTGAGTTGTGAGACCCAAGTAACCTAGTGCTCTGATACCAACTTGTCACGATCCGGATTTACCTACCATCCGAAGTCGTGATGGTGCCTGCAGTCGAAGCTAGGCAAGCCAACCCTTATAATCATTTTCACAAAACTTAAATCTAAAACAAGTTAAATACTAAAGTAATTAATTAAAACATGCGGAATTCTTTTAGCAATGACAGAAATGAAAAAATGCAGAATTTAACAACATATCTCTATCCAGTACCTGGTGTCACTACTCACGGACGACTAAAGGAGTACTACAAGAACAGTCTGAAAGAAATACATAATATGTCTGTTTGATACAATTAAACAAACTGAGAAGATAAGATAAGGGAGACTCAGGGCCCGCATACGCCAGCGAACTACCTCAGAGTCTCTGGACTGAAGGATCACTCCCGAACTATAGCTACGGTCCGTAGGCTGTGTCCTAACTTGTGCACAAAAAGTCACAGAAGCGTAGTATCAGCAAAACCAACCCCATGTGCTGGTAAGTGCCCGGCCTAACCTGGGCGAGGTAGTGACGAGGCTAAACCATACCTACCACAACCAACCTGTACAGATATATGCAATAAAGGAAAGAGAGCAAGAATTTAAGCAAATAAAAGGGGAAGTGGACATGCTGGGGGGGGGGGTAGCATTTCAATTATGACTTCTACAATCAAGATATGAAATGAATAAATAATAATTAAACAAGAAAACCAATGAACCAACAACTGCATGGCATCACCCTTCATTCTTTTACTCTCATTCCTCACCAAAATAGTAAAATATAAAGCATGGCATCACCCTTTGTGCTTTTACTTTCACTTCTCAGCAAAAATATCAAATACAAGGCACGACATAACCCTTCGTGCTTTTACTCTCGATAAACAATGCACGGCATCACCCTTCATGTTTTTAATCTCAATAAACAGTGCACGCATCACCCTTCGTGCTTTTACTCTCTCTTCCTCTCCCAATCAATGGTCACAACCAAACGAGAAAAGGAATATATATATATCTATATATATATATATATATATATATATATATCAAGAAAAAGTATCCCGCAAGGGAGAGTAATTCAACAATAAATCCGGCAAGGGAGAATACAACTCAACAATAGGTCCTGGCAAAGGAATACAACTCAAAAAATGGTCGGCAAGGGTAAAGTACCAAAAATTCTTGTTTAGTTCATTTAATTCTCAATTTTCACTTCATAGTTCTTGTAACAATTAATTATCAGAATTGTTCACTTACTTCACAATTTTAATAGCAAATATGACATCACGGTCACGCTTGACTCGGGCGCACAAGTAACCGTAAACATACCTATACACCGACCCCACATAGCACATAAGAAATAACAACATAATCTTATTCCCTCAAGCCAAAGTTAGATCGAACACTTACCTCGAATCTGAAAATAGCAACTCAAAGCTGAACAATCGTCTTTCCTCTAGAATTCGACCCCGAACCAACGATATCTAACATAAATTGATTCAATATTATCAATATGAATCCAAAACACAATCCCATATCCTAGAAATGCATTTCCTAGCTTACTTCCAAAAATACTAAAATCTGACACCGGGCCCACGTGGTCCAAACTCGAGGCACGGTCCAAAACCCAATCCCCCATAACTCCACGAGTTCATAATATATAATTATATTTTAAATTCGACCTCAAATTGAGGTTGAAATACCCAAAATCCCATAAACCCTAACTAAACCCAAAACCCCATAAATTCTACTTTATTTCATGTTTTAGAGCTAGGAATTTAATGGTTTGATGAAGAAATAGTGAGGAAATATTGTTAGGATTACTTATCCAAAGAGTTGTGATGAATTGGGGGCTAGAATTTTGCCAATTGAGAAGTTAGGAAGAGAGTTTGTGTGAGAATTTGGGAACAAATTCCATCACTGGTCTGTTTTAAGCTTTTAAATTCACTAGGCGAAATAACCCTTCGCGATCGCGGGAATGGGGACGCGATCGCGATGATGGAAGCTTGGAAGCTACGCGATCGCGTGAGGATTGATGTGACCGCGTAGAGGAAAAGCCACTGAGAGGTCAATTGTTCTACGCGATCGTGTGGACTAGTTCGCGAACGCGGAGAAGAGGAAGATGGAAGCTATGCAATCGCGTGAACGACAATGCGATCGCGTAGAGGAACGAGTCAAAGTAGTGCGATCATGTGGCAGAGGCCGTGATTGCGTAGAACAAAATCACTGGGTAGCAGTTGCAGAAAATCTGCGAAGTTTTCAAGTACTAAAACACCCTGAAAACACTCCGGAGCCCTCGGGGCTCCCAACCAATCACACACACTAACTCAATATCATCCTACGAACTTGCTCGAGCGATCAAATCGCCAAAATAACATTAAATCACAAAATCAACCTTCAAAAATCATGATTTCCATTTCTAAGTCCAAAATTTTCAAACTTCTCACTTTTAGTCCGAAACACGTTAAACGACATCTGTTTTTGACCAAACTTTACAGATATAGCTTAACGCCCATTTAAGACTTGTACCGGGCGTCGTAACAAAAATACGTCCCGATACCATTATTTTTATCAATTTCCATTTTTATTTTTCCTTAAGCATATTCATGAAGCAATTTCACATAAAAGTACTCGGGCCTAGGACCTCGAATTTCGATTTTGGAAATATGCCCGGGTCCCAAATTTCCTTACGGACCCTCCGAGACCATCATATCATGAGTTCGAGTCCGTTTACCCAAAATATTGACCAAAGTCAACTATACCAATATTAGTATCAAAATTCATAATTTTTAACGCAGAATTCAAATATTTTCACATAAAAATTTTCCAGCTTCGTGCCCGAACTGCACACGCAAATCGAGGAAATCCAATAAGAGGTTTTCAAGGCCTCAGAAGCATTAGAAAAGAAAGAATTACAGTGATGACCCTTTGGGTAGTTACAAGTGCAAGTGGGGAAGTTTGTGTTTCCTGCAGACTTTGTGATCCTGGATTATCAGGTGGATGAGGAGGTACCCTTTATTTTAGGGAGACTATTTTTAGCCACTGGGAGAGCACTGATAGATTGTAAGATTGGAGAAATAAAAATGATATTGAAGGATGAAGAAGTCATATTTAATGTTTAGAAATCAATGAGGAGACCCAGTGAGTATGCTAATTGCTCTATAGTGGAGGTAGTGGATGTAATCCTGCAAGAAAGTGATAGGACCCTAACTGTTAAAGATCCATTGGAGGCATGTCTAACGAATTTAGAAGAAATGGATGGTGAGGGGTTAGCTGAATGGGTTGTGACATTGGAAGGCCGAGGGTTTTGGTCAAGGGAACCTCAGTTCGATTCCCTTGAGCTTGAAAAAAGGGCAACTCCTCCAGCAAAACCATCAATAGAGTAACCATCCAAGATGGAGCTGAAGCCACTCCCAGATCACCTCAGGTATGCATTCTTAGGCCCTGATTTGACCTTTCTGTTATTATATCATCCTGTTTGCTAGATGTGCAGGTAGAACGGCTCTTACAAGTACTGCTGGATAATAAAACTGCCATTGGTTGGACCATGGAAGACATAAAGGGTATCAACCTAGCCTTCTGTATGTATAAGATTCTCCTGGAGGAGGGGAATAGACCTTCCAGGGAACACCAACGAAGGTTGAACCCTAATTTGAAAGATTTAAAGAAAGAGGTAATCAAATCGTTAGATGCGAGAATCATTTTCTCTATATCTGATAGTAATTGGGCCAGCCATGTCCAATATGTTCCGAAAAGGGGGAATGACTATTGTGAAAAATGACAACAATGAGTTGATCTCAACTCGTACAGTCACACGGTGGCGAATCTGCATGGATTACCAGAAATTGAACACCACCACCCGAAAGGACCATTTTCCCTTGCTTTTTATGGAACAAATGTTGGACAGGATGGCCAGAAGATCGCACTTTTATTTCTTGGATGGATATTCGGGGTACAATCAGATATCAATTGCCCCAAATATAGAGAGAAGACATCCTTTACCTGTCTGTATATCATCTTTGCCTTTCGGAGAATACTATTTGGGCTTTGTAACGCACCATCAACTATTCAACGGTGCATGCTAGCAATATTCACAGATATGGTGGAGGATATTATGGAAGTATTTATGGATGATTCTCCATGGTGGAAGATTCATTTGAAGACTTTCTTTACAACTTAAGCAGAGTTCTCAAAATATGTGTGGAGACAAACTTAGTGCTAAATTGGGAGAAGTGCCATTTTATGGTACAAAAATGGATAGTCCTAGGACATCGAGCATCCAAAAAGGGAGTTGAGGTCAACCATTCTAAGGTTGACATGATTGAGAAGCTACCACCACCCACTTCAGTAAAGGCGGTGAGAAGTTTATTGGATACGCCGAGTTCTAGTGGCGTTTCATAAAAGATTTTCCCAAAATTGCTAACCCATTATGCCAACTCCTTGAAAAGGACCAGCTCTTTGTGTTTTCTAATGATTGCAGGTTGGCATTTGAGGAACTGAAGAAGAAGTTGGTAGCTGCACCCATCATTGCTACGCCCAATTGGGAGCAACCATTTGAGCTCATGTGTGATGCCAGCGACTATGCTATTGGAGCAGTCTTGGGGCAGCAAAAAGATAAGTTGATGCACCTGATTTACTACGCAAGCAGAATGCTAAATAGTGCACAACTCAACTACACAGTGACGGAGAAAGAGATATTGGTAGTTGTATTTCCTTTTGACAAGTTCCGATCATATCTGATTGGTTCCAAGGTAATTATGTATACTGACCATGCAACACTCAGGTACCTAATTGAGAAAAAGGAGTCTAAGTCGCGCATGATTTGTTGGGTACTGCTGTTGCAAGAATTCGACCTCAAAATTCATGAACATAAGGGCATAGAAAATCAAGTTGCTGGTCATCTATCACGACTTGAAGTAGCTGAGAAATTAGTCGAGGTCGAAGAAATTCTATAAACCTTTTGATACAAGCAGCTGCTCGCAGCCAGTCTTGAGGATGCGCCATAGTATGCAGATTTTGCAAACTACTTGGTTTGCGGTATTGTTCCCTATGACCTTTTTTCTGTCCAAAATAAAATTTTCTTTCGTGATTGCTCCATGTATTATTGGGATGAACCTCATTTTTTTCGAATATGTGTTGATAACATTATCCGGAGGTGTGTTTCTGAGATAGAACAATCTTCGATTTTGCAGGCTTGTCACGCATCAGCATATGGAGGAAATTTTGGAGGGGTCAGAACAGTTACGAAAGTGCTAGAGGCTGGATTCGTTTGGCCAACTGTGTTTAAAGATGCACACCTCTTGGTAAAGGGCTGCAATGAATTCCAGAGGATGGGAAACATTTCCCGTCGCCATGAGATGCCAATGAAACGAATTTAAAAAGTAGAGGTGTTTGATGTGTGGGGGATTGACTTCATGGGCCCCTTCGTCCGCTCGTTTGGCAATAAGTACATACTTGTTGCCGTGGTTACGTATCTAAATGGGTGGAAGCTTCAGCTTTGCCTACAAATGATGCAAGCGTAGTGGTTGGATTTCTGAAAAAGAACATATTCACCCAGTTTGGGACACCAAAAGCGATCATCAGTGACGGAGTGACTCACTTCTGTAATAGAGCCTTCGAGAAATTACTTCCTTAGTATGATGTACGCCACAAGGTGGATACTCCTTACCATCTGTAGACCAGTGGGCAGGTTGAAGTGTCCAACGAGGAGATAAAGAGTGTACTAACGAAGACTGTGAATGCCACACGAACTGATTGGGCAAAGAAGCATGCTGACGCATTCTAGGCCTATGTCATCGTACAAGTTGGTATATGGGAAGGCCTGTCACCTGCTTGTGGAGCTAGAACATCAAGCCTGGTGGGCACTGAAGCAATTGAACATGGATCCTGAAGCAGCTGGACAAAATCGGCTGACAGAGTTGCATGAGTTGGAAGAATTAGATATCAAGCCTTTGAAAGTATGAGGCTCTTCAAGGAAAGAAAGAAGAATATGCATGACAAACACATTGTGGACAAAAACTTCAAACCCGGTAGTGTTTCATGTGTGCAAGTCTATGAGGCAACCAAATAGTACCGAGGTGTCCTCTTTTGCGAACATTGTCACGGCGGTGATAGTGGATGGTACAAGTCCGATGATTAATGTTGAAGACCCACTTGAGGTCATTCTTCTAAATGGATGTCAATGAGGAAGCTGGGATAGTGTAGTGCATTAATGCATTGCATGGTATGGGTTCATATTCATATGATCCTAGAAAGTTATCATTGGATCTTGAAAATTGCAAAACTCTACCAACTAAGCCATCTATTGAAGAGTCGCCATTGTTGGAGTTGAAGCCACTTCCTCCTCACCTCAGGTATGAATTCTTGGGCTCTAGTTGTATTTTGCATGTTATTCTTTCGTCTTGCTTAATTAACGTGTAGGTTGACACCACTTTGGCAGTTCTTTAAAAATACAAGAAGGCGATTAGATGGACATTGGCCAATATTCGGGGTATAAGCCCCGCATTTTGCATGAATAAGATCATTTTAGAGGAAGATGCTAGGCCTTCACTTGAACATCAAATAAGATCAAATGAGGCTATGCAAGAAGTTGTAAAGAAAGAAGTTATCAAGTGGCTTGACAATGGTGTGGTTTATCCTATCTCTGACAATTCTTGGACTTCTCCGGTGCAATGTGTACCGAATAAGGGAGGGATGACTATGGTGATCAATGTCACCAATGAGCTTATTCTTGCTAGGACGGTGACAGGTTGGAGAGTTTGTATAGATTACCGAAAGCTTAACAAGGTGAATAGAAAGGATTATTTCTTGTTGCCGTTCCTTGAGCAAATTCTTGATCGTCTTGCGGGCCGGTCGTTCTATTGCTTTTTAGATATGTACTCGGGGTATAATCAAATTATCATTACCCTGGAGGACCAAAAGAATATGACCTTTACATGTCCTTATGGCATATACGCATTCTCAAGGATACTGTTTGGATTGTGTAATGCTCCGACGACCTTCCAACGATGTATGATGGCTATTTTCATCGACATGGTGGAAGATATATTTGAGGTCTTTATGGATGATTTTAGCGTGGTTGGGGATTAGTTCGATGAGTGTTTGGTATATCTAGATCGAGTGTTGGCCCGATATGAAGACATGAACCTAGTTCTCAATTGGGAAAAATGTCATTTTACGGTAGAAGAGGGTATTGTGTTGGGTCACAAGATTTCAAAGTGGGGAATTAAAGTTGACAAGGACAAGTTGAAAGTTATTTCAAGGATTCCTCCCCCTACTTTTGTCAAAGGGGTGAGGAGTTTTCTTGGGCACGCAGGTTTTTACCGGAGGTTCATTAAAGATTATTCTAAGGTAGTTAACTCATTGTGCAAGTTCCTAAAGAAAGAGGCCAAGTTTGTTTTTGATGAGAAATGCATGGAGGCTTTCGAGCTTCTAAAATACGAGTTGACAACAACCGCTATCATTACCGTACCAAATTGGATCTTGTTTTTATATAATATGTGAATTAGACTATAATTAAGCCCTAATGAACCACCTTCTTGTATAGTTTTTATGGTAAAAAGTGATAACAAAATGCTCTTATTAGTGCTTTTCATGCTTTACAGGCTATATGCAATAAAAGAAGTCTATGGAGTATTTTTGGGATCAATTAAGGAGAAAAAGAGGTCAATCTTACAATATCCACAAAGTGCACCAAGCGATGGCGAAGAAATTAGAATTGAAGATAGCCTGTCGAGGTCCCGGCGTAACCGCAGTAGGAGCGCTGCAGGGTGCAGAAACTTCAGAGACTTAAGTGCAAAACACGGGATATTTAGCCCAAAACCCTATATTAACCAAGAAAACTCGCCCAAGGGAGGCATGTAATGTTTTAGAGAGTACTTTGGCAGGAAAAACAAGTGTGAGAGATCACCCAAAACATCATTATTGTTATTCTCTTTTATTTTTCTTGCGATTTATGATTATGTACCTTTAAGTTGTTTATTTCCCCATTGTTATGAGTAGCTAAAAACCTTAATCAAAGGTTTTGGTGGAACCCGTTGGGATGACTTGGTTGTTTTATTAATATAGTTAGATTTGACTGTTAATCTTTATTTGTTCATCCATATTTTGATTGTGGTTAGTTGAAAGGGTCATAAATTATTCGTTCTTATTTATTATGTATATACTTGAGAGAGGGTGTATATTTAGGTGATTGTATGAACAACATCTCTCCCGGAGTATAGACGAGAGTCATAGCCGAGTGTTTAGAGGTTGGATTAGAGATAACGATACCTCGAGTGCAATCTAAGTGAGCTGTATTGTGAATATAGCTAGCGTAGCTTGAGAGAGTACATCTGGTAAATTATCATAATTACTTGAGAAAGATTTATGATAGCTGGAGTGTTCATGATTGATAGAGATAACTAAATCATAGTTATAAGACATATACAACCAAGGAAATTACCAACGGGAGAAACCATTACCTTAAACCGTATTCCAACTGTTGACACATAAAGCTTAGTTAAATTTTTGTGTTAATTACTTTCAAGTCTTTAGTTGTTAGAAAAATCATTACTCGTGAATCAAAAAGTTTGGGAAAACAGATTGTGTGGATTTAGTAAATCTGATAATAGTAATTGATAGGTTAATTCCATGTGGTTTGACTCTAGGCAATAATACTCAGATTATATTGCAACACCCACATAGTCTTTTGTGAGACTCAGTTGAGCGTGATCATCTTTCCTGCTCATATGTGATGCTAGTGACATTGCGGTGGGGGAGGTCTTGGGCCAAAGAAAAAGATGTTCCATCCAGTGTACTACTCAAGCAAGACCATGAATGAAGCTCAAAGGAATTACACAGTCACCGAGAATGAATTGCTAGCTATTAGTTTTTCCATGGAAAAGTTATGGGGGGCGAAGTGATTATCCATACTGATCATGCCGCCCTTAAGTATTTGATGACAAAGAAAGACTCCAAGGCGAGATTTATGAGATGGGTATTACTTCTTCAAGAATTTTATCTAGAAATTGTGGACCGGAAAGGGGGTGAAAATCAAGTGGTGGACCATTTTCCCACTTGGAGGAGGAGGGGAGGCCCTGTGATGGCCTTGAGATCAATGATGCATTTCCAGATGAACAACTCCTCACTGTGTCAATGCATTATTCCGTGGTTTGCCTATGTCGCCAACTATCTTGTGACCGGTATAATCCCGTATGAGCTCTCGTCTAACCAAAGGAAGAAGCTCAAGCGGGACAGTTTGGATTTTCATTAGAACGAGCCATATTTGTTCAAGATTTACACTGATGGTGTGATCGTCGATGTGTCCCGGAAGAAGAACAATTGAGTATTTTGGAGGCTTGTCATTCCTCTCTCTGTAGTGGCCATCATGGAGGGGTGAGGACAGTCTCTAAGGTGCTTAGTTGCGGATTCTATTGGCCCTCCTTGCTAAAAGATTCCCGCAATTTTGATAAGAGATGTGATGAATGCCAACGAGCTAATGGGATTTCTAAAAAGGATGAGATGACTCTCAATACAATTCTAGAGGTGGACATTTTTTATGTTTGGGGTATCGACTTTATGGGTCCTTTCGTGAGCTCTTGTAGGAACACTTACATTTTGGTGGCGGTGGATTATGTCTCGAAGTGGGTTGAAGCCGTGGTTTTTCCCAACAATGAAGTCCGGACTTTGGTGGCATTTCTTAAAAAGTGTATCTTTACAAGGTTTGGTACCCCTATGGTATCATTAGTGATGGGGGATCTCACTTTTGCAATAAGGCTTTTGATTCATTGCTTATATGGAGTAAATCCCAAAGTGAACACCCCCTATCATCCTCAAGCTAGTGATCAAGTGGAAGTTTCCAACCGAGAAATTAAGAGTATCTTGTCTAAAACTATCAATGCCAATAGGACAGATTGGTTGAAGAAATTAGATGATGCTCTTTGGGCCTATCAGACGGCTTACAAGATCCCAATTGGTATGTCGCCGTACCAGATGGTGTTTGTGAAAGCTTGTCATCTCTCAATGGAATTGGAGCAGAAGGCTATGTGGGCCTTGAGGAAGTTGAACTTAGAATGGGACGTTGCAGTGAATCTCCGGGTTGTGCAACTTAATGAGCTTGACGAGTTTAGATTTCATGCCTACTCCAGCTCGTCCTTGTATAAGGACAAGATGAATTATATCCATGACAAATATGCACGGGGAAAGGAATTCAAGGTTGGTGACATGGTTCTTCTTTTCAACTCCCGGTTGAGGTTATTCCTGGGAAAGCTCAAGTCTAAGTAGAGTGGTCCATTTGAAGTTGTTGGTGTAACCCCATTTGGTGCTATTGATCTCAAGAATAAAAATGGTGAAGTTTTCCAAGTCAATGGGCATCGTGTCAAGAATAATTTGGGAAGTTTGATGACAGCCATGTGGTTGCGCTCATTCATTTGAAGTAATAATGATGGTAACATGCGTCATGCCGCGACGTTAAATCAGGCGCTTCTTGGGAGGCAGCCCATGTCTTTTTCTTTCTCTTTGATATTCTTTGTAGATTAGGATTTTTGAGCTAATGGTTTGTGAGATTCTACAGGGTTTGTGTTGAAGCAGTGCAAAACAAAGTGTAAAAATGCATAGTGTCTCAAGTTGCGGGTGCGGCTGCGGTGAGTTTTGTGCGGTTTGCACTGGCATGATCTGAAGGTGTCTATTCTTTGAAATTATCCACGCGGCCGCGATCATTTTAATGCGGTACGCGGTGGTCTCACGCAACCACATCCCTATTTGTGCGGTCCGCGTGGGCTGCTTCCCGCAAGAGGCCAAAATTAAGCCTAGCACGGGCCGCGATCAATTTTACGGGCCGCACTAGTAGGTAAGTTCCAGCCCCCATTGTTTTCTATAAATAGGGGACCTTAGGCCTCATTTTACACTTTTCGCCAGTTGAAAGACTGAGCCCAAAATTTTTACTGTTCATACACCTGTGATACTAATCTTCCTGTGTGCTTGAATTGAATGCCTAATTCTTCTTATTCCTTGTAACATTTCACCCATTTGTCTTTTATTATTTCATATGTTTTACTTTTGTTTGTTTCCCAGTAGTTGTAGCTTCTTCTTTCTTTCCAATTTTCTTAGGTTTAATGATTAGATTAGTTTATATGTTGGTTTTGGTTGCTAAGCATGATTTTCATATTGGGTAATTGAGTAGGGACAACTAGGATTCAAAAAGTTGAACAAAAATGGACGAATTTGTCAAACACTAACTCCGTCCCTAACTGTTGGCTCAGTTCGGCTACGGTCATTTCTCGCAGTCTGTATGGCGCTGACGCAGTAGCACTACTGTTGGTGTGGTCTGCGGTGGCCTTTGATCTGAAATGTAGTCTTCTTCCAGCGTGGCCGTGTCCCTATTTGTGCGGTCCGCGCTGGTCCAACGCGGCCATGCTCCCATTTTACATGGTCCGCGTTGGGAGAATCAGAGAGTTGCTTTTCTAGGTATTGTCCAGTGCGGATCTTTGTCTCTTTCACAGGGCCTGTGGTGCCTCTTACGCGGCCGCACCTCTGATGGTGCAGTCCGCGGTGACCTGTCTGTAATGGTTTCTGCATTTTTATTCATCTATTGTGCTTCTATTGTTTTCAATACTTGATACACTGCATGTGCTTTACCTTACAAAGGTAGGCATGTTTGTTTGCAGAAAATGGTAAAACAAAGAGGTTGAGGTGCAAAACAACCCGGACGAGGTGACTCCTCCCGGGGAGTAAAAGGGAAACAAACCATACTTACTCCCTGACCAAAACAGAAAACAAGAAAAAAGGTCGTGAGTGATGATGATCAGTCGGGGAGTGAGTACCTACCTTCTTAGGACCTCTAAGATGACTCGGGGCAAGCTCTCCCAGTCCCAGCTCCACCTACATCCAAGCTCCACAAAATGTACAGTTTGAGTCGCCTGATTGCTCAGCAGTGGGCAGAGGTGAATACTCTACCTCCCCCACAGCTTTAGTATCTGGGGAGAGTGCAGCAGGGGGGACTAATAGTGATGATGAGGTTCCGGACAGTAGGGATCCCAATATTGGTAGTATTGAACGAACAAGAAAAACTGAGGTTTGGGAAGACCGCTTTGTTATCCAAGTGGCCTTCCAAAAATTCAAAGAATTGTGGCAAAAAAGAAAACTGATTCTAGAGAGGAGCATAATCACACGAGACCTATTGCCTATACTCCCCAATGTACACAAGCAATTTCGTACCAGAGTAGGGTGGGAGCATTTTAGAGATGAGTTGATTGATTCCAATGAGCACATGGTCATGGAATTTTATTGCAATGTAGCCCACACCAAAAATGTCAATTGCGGCCAAAGTGCGAGACAAAAATATAGTATTTTCTGGGAAGGTGTTCAATGACTATTTGGGTTTTGAGGATGAAGACGAGACCCAATACAATGAGAAGTTGGAGATGAAGGAGGAGGTTTGCCCATGGTTGGCTAAGTATTTGGCTCATCAGGATACTATTCGGGATTGGATACAGGCGGGAGTGAATATTTCGAGGAAGAATTTGAACTTTGAAGCTAGAGGGTGGCTTACATTTGTGTGTAACAGGCTTGACCCCACTTCCCATGACTAGACTATCCCACTCCCTCATACTGTGCTGATTGCCTCTATCATGGCGGGCTTCCCTATCAATGTGGGGAATGTGATGTACAAGGCGATAACTTCGACGGGGGTTGACAATAATTGGAACTATCCATATCCCAACACTTTCACCATGTATTTCCGGGATGCAAAGGTAAAAAAGAAGTCATACGATGTGAAAGTTCGCCTAGTGTCCCCGTTCTCATGGTTCAGAATTCAGGGGCCGGACAACCCAAAGGACAAGAAACACAAGGCACCCACCTCTACCCTGACTGGCCAGTCTGAGGAGCTAGTTGCGGTAGAGTCTACTCTTGAGCTTTCTACTAAGCTTTCCTCCATTCCAGCTGCCACCATTTGTGATGATGTGCCCTTCTCTTCTGCGGATCCTAGTTCTTCAACTGGCCTGAAAGTCCCTTCTTACCAGACCAACCCTTTCACAGCCCAGTAGTTTACAAAGACTTTGGCCAGTTTAGACAACTGGATATCAATTGCGACATCCAAGATGTCCACATTGGCTACTTCAGTTGAGGCCCAGTCAGTACCATCCACTGTTCAGCTTCCTCAGTCTATTGAGGGTACATTGAAGAAGCAGGAGAAGATTATGGAGACTCACGGCGCCTTGACTAAGGCAGTAGATTCACATGGCAAAGTTCTGAAGGAGCTTGCCAAGGATCACAAAAATATGAGAAAGTCAAGGGCGTCTAAGGAGTCGGCGAAGGTGCTTTGACTTGTTATTTGAGGATTCAGCTCCTCCAGCAGTAGCACCAGAGCCATAGTAGGAGCAGAAACCCAGGCCTCCAAGGAAGAAGAGGAAGCGTCCCAGTACATAGGGTGTAGTGATTGAGCTTGAAGAGATAGGAGATTCCCTCTAGTGATGCACCCGATATTCAGCCTGTCCAGGATCAGACCCCTGTCCCAGCAGCAGCAGGCCAGGAACCAGTCTGAAGTTCCCGCCCAAACAGAGGATCAGGGGATCACTGAGGAACCCATGCAGACGGACCATGCTTAGGGAGCTTTTCTATATCCTTTATTTTGATCTTTTATGCTTATTTCGTAGTTGGCATTAGGGACAATGCCAGCACTTATTTGTGGGGGTACATCCTACTGTTTATTTGGATGATTGTACATATTGATACTCATTTTATATTATGTTGATTTGTTTTCTTGTTGGTCTGTACATAACTTTTCATTTTAGCTACTTTTCTCATACTTTTTATTCTCTTTTGGTCTATAAATAAAAAGTTACATTCTGTATATATTCATCCCCCGTTGTATATTCTACTCCCCTATTGTAAATATTCATTCTGTTTTTATATTTTTTACAAATTATTTATTGTCCTTTTTAGCTTTATAGATAGGCTCGTAGCTTTTTTTTTGTTTTTGGCATTTTCAATAAACCCTTGGTTTTCTTAATGTCACGGTTCTTTCCAATGGTGGATTATTGCGCGAAACGGGTGGATTTTCCCAATGATAGATGGCGTGACAACTTTCTTAAGTGTTTGAGTCCATTTTTTTTTCCTTTTTGATTTTGATATTTCATAGTTAAGGGTACCTCAGGCAAAGCTTCACTTGGGCCTAGCACATTTTCCTTTGATCTCATCATCAAAGACAACAATGTTGTGTTTAGGATGGTGAAAGTCATGGCCTTGAAACTCTTGTGTTGACCAAACAATCATCATGTGGTTGTTTTAGACCATTATGCGCTTTAGTCGTAACTAAGGTCGTTGTGGTCCATCGACTCGATGTCTTTAGTAATCCTTGAGTGTGTGTAGTGAGAATTCTAATTGTGAGTCCAAGTCCCAAGCCGATGTTCTAGAACTTGCCCTGAATGTTTGTTGAGGCAAAATCCTAGGTTAATTTTGACTTGAAAAGTTATTATAGGCTCTCCTTGATCCGAATGTCAATTTGAAAAATTCCATAGCCTACTAAAGAAATGATCTCTAGTTAACCCTTTTGATCATTAAGCCTTTTTCTTTCAAGAACCAATACTACAAGCCTATACCCATTCTTAATAATACCCTCTCTTGATACCCAAATCTTCCCTTGAGTAATGGCAAATGTTTATGTTTGGGGGGGGGGGGGGGGTGGGAGACAAGAAAGGAAACAAAGTGGTAAAAGTTACAAAAGTAAAATAAAAGGAAGACAATGAAAAAGAAAGAAAATAAAAGGACAGAAAGAAAGAAAAGATGAATAAGAACAAAAAGGGGATTCAAAAAACAATAGTGACAAAGGGTGTGGAAAAAGTAGAAAAAGGAGAAATGTGTTGAATTGCATAAAAAAGAGTGACAGTGTGTCCCTCTAACCACTTGAAAAGAAGTGAAACACTCCAACGAGTCAAGAAAGTGTGCCAAAATGAATCAAAAAAAGTGCTTATGGAAAGATTGGATCCACTTGAATAAAAACATGTCCTACCCTTACCCAAAAGCCCTCAAAACGACTCCACAAAATCCCTATATGATCTTAAGTTGAAGTAAGCCTACATAAGTGGATACTTACATAAGGGGAAAACATATGGTACGTAGAGCCGGACTTGTGACCTTCTTCTTCTGAGAAATGAGTCAAATTCCATCAACCTCGGTTTGCATGTCAATGCTCTAAAAGGCGAGGTTCACTTAGGGAGAGTTGAGGATGTGTGAGTTTGGGTTCCACAATGACCAAAGTAATCGAGAGAAGTCCCTTGATGAAATGCTCTTGTGTCACACTTGATCCACAGTTTTCAAAGTTTAAAAGCGTTAACAATGCATTCGTATTGAGGGCAATTGTTAGTCCCAATTGATGCTTGTTGAGGTGACTTTAGGATAGCTGGAATTTCTTGGATGTCCCTTTAAGGGATGAGTCTTATTTTGTTTGCTTGAGAACAAGAAAAGGTTTAAGTTTGGGGGATTTGATAAATAGGATATTAACATGTTTTATGCACCTACTTGCCTATGCTTTGAGTATAATTTGCTACAAAATAGTCCCAAAATGTTCACAGGTTGCGCTTGATTGCATGTTTGAGCAATAATGTGATAAAATATAAAAGATCGGCTCAAAATGGAGTGGAACTTGCTCAAGTATCAAAGGCCAAGTGAAGTGATGAAATAAGAGCCTAGTGCGGACCGCACAAAAGTGCACGCTACCGCACTAGGAGAGTCAGAGAAATGCATATTCAGATCTTTCCCCACGCGGCCATGGTTGGATTTATGTGGCATGCGTTTATCTCACGCACCCACGCCACTTTGACATGCAGGCCACGTGAAGGGATTAAGAAAGATGCAAGATTGGGTCAAGATCAAGCCACGCGGCCGCGGTCACACACGCTCGGTCCACGCCAGAGCTCCTGCTGTCGCGCTACACTTTTACGTGGCCCGCGCCAGATGAGTCCAGAGAGATAGAGTTTGAAGTCAAAGAGCCAGTGCCGCCGCAGTCATATTTGTGCGGCCCGCACTGACCTCGCAGGGGCAATTTTATCTAATTTTTCCAATCCACTATAAATATAATATTTTACCATTTCTGGGTCAAGTTTTGTATTATCAGTAATGTTGCGCTTGAGAGAACCAAAATTTTAGCCTATTTTGGAATTTTAGCACTAATTTCTCATAGATTCTTGTAGTTTATCTTTAGCAATTAATTAATATGCTTAGTGTCGACGCCCCATTTTTAAAAGAAAGAAATCGGGCTTACGACACTATGGACAAAACAACTCTTATTCCTTTTTTAGGAATCAAATTATGGAATTTGAAGAGTCGCCACCTAATGATTATAGTTCATTAGGACACTTTAAAGAAAAAGAAGAAGATTTTTGAAAGAAAACCACAGTTCGGGTAAGGGCTTGAGATTATCTCGAGTGGAAGGTGGTAGGCACCCCTCAATATCTACTAGTGTAGTTCCCGGCCATGCTTAATTGTGACCTTAAAATAGAAGGAAACTAGTAAGGTTTGCACATAGTAGTTACAAAAAAGTAAAAAATAAATTTAGAAAGGAAGAAAAGGACATAAATGATTTTAAAAGAGAAGGATTAATTGGAAAAAAACATAAATTTAAGAAAAACATTATACAAATAAAGAAAAGGTAAGGGGGTCCTAGTTTTAAATACAATATGGATCACATTAATGCAATACCTAGCAATCACTCCTCAGAAGAGGGGTCGTACGAGATATTAGCGCACTGGTCATCATCTCCATATTCTACCCTTCCCACTCCGAAAAGGTTATTTTAACGTGTGGATTCGTAACGAGTGCTTATTGCGCGCTATTACCCGTCTCCTATAGATCCTAGAGGGTATTTACGACCGCGATTCCTACAAGGTAAGGACTAGGCTGAACCCTTATGTTTAAAGGTCAAAATGCTAAGCGACATACATAACAAATAGGACTGCACGTAAAGAAATCATATAAAGGGAATGTAAAAGGCTCAAATACCCCTCCATATATAGGCATATAATCAGCACGTCTCAAACACATTGAAGATCTAAAAATGAGAATTTTAAAAAGCAAGTATGTCGAAGATAGGTTTCCAAAAGTTGGACAGAAAGTGGAAAGTTTGACTGAAGGACGAATTTCATAAGTAAAAGAGGGCAATAAGTATATAGAATTAGTAAAAGAACATACTAAAACGTATTCTGAAAGTAATAATAAAAGTTTTAAAGATGCAGTACTCAATAAGTTTTTAGAGAAAATAGCACGGTTTTGGACAGGGAGGTAGAAAAAATATAGCACAAATGCAAATTACTCAGAATTTCAGAAGTGTAATTAAAAGAGCAGTAAGCATATAGAAATTAGTATGAAACATACTTTTGAAAATCATAGTAGAGATACTAAAGACACAGTACTCTGAGAAGTTTTAGAAAATAGTAGCATAATTTTGGGCTGAAAAGAGGTAACTTAGTAGAAAACATATAGAACAGATGTGATTATCTAAAAATAGGACAAAAGTTTAGTAGGAAACCCAAGAAAACTTCAGAGAGGCCGAATTCAGAGAGTTAAAAGAGGTTGAGTAGCGTAAAACATGATTATAAATGATCAATCGTTTTTATCCGGTCTAAGGCTGGCCTAGGAGTTATATACATGGCATGTTTAGCATACAGGTGAGCATATATATTAATCCAGTTTTAAGAAGAAGATATAATTAATCAGACTTGTGTTGTTAAATAAAACTAGTGAGGCGTTCAAGCAATTGCAACTCAAACGAAAATCCTAGGTAACATGATGTTTAATGCACATAAGGGTCCTAAGACATGGTATCTATACACAATAGCAATCCTTTTAACAGTAGTTAGTTGGTTATTAACTGATTGTGATTACGAAGTGAGTATCATAACAAGCTGGAAGTAAAAGAGCCTAAAATAGGATTTCTAATCGTGTGAGAAGCATGTCCTATGCAGGATATCTATTGCAAAAATAAATAGTAAACCCCTACAATCATGTTTTCTAACCATAACCTTAAACTAGCATGCATAACCCTCCCCGATTTCACTATTAACCTTAATCGTTCATTACAAGTTATTACAGACCAAGGCAATTAAATTACATTACTGAAGATGTGAAAAATAAGAAGTTATTCTATAGGGAGCCTTCAACCAGGCACAAGTCTCCAACCTCACTTCTTTCAAGTTTCACAGCCTTTTACCAAGGTTTGGGGGTGCGACAAAGCTCCCTAAGGGTCCATTGAGGCCCTTGACCAATACTAGGCACCCAAACAAATTACATCAAACAAGTGCAAGTTTGGAATTGCCAGCCTTATGCATCAAAGTTCAGTGGGTACTCAAGGTACCCAAAGCAATGCTTACACGAAGGGGGTAGAACCTAAATTCTAGGAGTACTGAGATTGTGATAGAGCTTTAAAGAGATTCAATCGAAAAACAATTGAAAGAAGGTCCATAGAGAACCAGTCTTGATAGAAAAACAACAGAAGGGATGATAGGGTTATTTTAAAGCAATTTAATTTAAAAAGAGAAAACAGTTAAAGATGATCCATATAGAATTAATTTTGAAAGAAAACAACAGAAAAGACAATATCATGTTAGAGGATCCCATAAGGTTCAGCAAATACTAACACAAACAGGGGAATGGGGACAAGTAACTTCTAAGTGAGAACACAATTACTTATACACATACATCAAAGAGAAGCACTTCAAAACTTAAACAATCAAGCAGGTTTCAACCAAATAGATCAGGACTGCATGCTGATAATTGTACTGGGTTAGAGGATAAGGAGAAACATGCATGAGACAAATAAAGAGAGTAATGGAAATGCTAGATTAAGATAGGCATACAATTAACATAGAGGCGTGCTAATTGCAGTAAGTACTATAGAACCCTAAGTAAAAGCATAGAAGAAACAGAATGAAGTGCAGCAGGTATAAAAACATATTGTTTTGAGAGCTGTAAATCAAATAGAGAGCATACCAGTTGAGGATGCAATAATATAGAGTAATATTTAACAACAATATGCAGAGGAGTGAGCAATAGTGTGCAGAGAAGCGAGCGGCAATAGCAGAGAAGTGAGCAGCAATAGTAGATAAGTGAGCAGGAAGTAGGCAGACCCAAGCAAGAAGCAATGTAGAGAGCAATAGAACAGTAAAGTATCCTAAATCTCAGCCTGGGTTTCAAACAAGTTGAGCAACTAGTAGTTACAAAGGAAGTGAGAGAGGTTATGTAGAAGTAAGAGAGAACATTGAGTATGTTTTTGTGTAAGAGAGAGTTCAGAATAATGAATTCTGTTCGTCTGTTATGATAAAGAGAGGTTAGAGTATTTATAGTTTTGAAAACCAATAAAGAATAGGGTAACAAGTACATGATTATGGAAACAATACCAATTGGAATCAATCACAGGACCTAATTCATTTAATCAGAGATTCATGATTCGAATTGGAGTATAGGTTATATTAGACAAAGGAAAGAATCAATTTGACGACTGAATACACCATAGTAAGAGTAGTAAGGCATGTAGTATGTAATACGGGCTAGATACATAATGCTTCAAGTAAGGAAACATATACTGAATATTTGAAAATATATTTAAGAGCACAAATATGGTAAAAATATAAATTAACTCTGAAAATTGGTCAAAGAATCACATACGATACTAAAATTAGAGGGAATTAGTGCTAAGTATAGAGAGCATTTCACAAGTAAGGAAATAATTAAAAAATCAGTGTAAGAACTTCTAAGGAAAGCACATACAAATCAGGGATTCGAAGAGATGTACAAAAATGAGTAGAATAGCAGTTAGACCTATGAAACACAATAGATGTAAGAATCAGAAAACCCTAAGCTGGACAATCACAAGTTAATAGAAGACTGGAACCCTAGTAAAATTTAAAGCATGGAACTTAGATTAACCAAAAAACAAACAAGCTCATAACAGAAACATAAACACATAATACATGCATAATCACATAATACTCAAAAAGAAGCAGAAGATATACGGATTTTGAAGGGGGCTTAGGAACCCTAGTTTTGAAAAGAAGAATAAAATATTGAAAAACTTGAATTAAACGAAGAAAACGAGTAGTGAGTAGTGCTAAACACAATAAATAAGCTGAAAATAGTTTTACAAACGATAGAGATTAAGAGATTTAGGCTAAAATTAAGGTTTTTCAATAAATCAGTAAGGTAAGGAACCTGACTATGAAACTTGTTAATAATGGCGTACATGGTACCATTGAACTGAAGACCATCGGAGAGGAGGCCAGAGATAAGCCAATCAAGGCTTCCAATGACCATCTCTCATGTTAGAAATCTCTGGAGCCTCAAAACTTAGAGAAGATCAATGAGACAAGGCTCCGTGGTGACTGGTGGTCGAGAGAAGTAGGGATGGAGATGGCCGGAGAGGCGATGAAGATGATCGGAGAAGAACCACAAGGTTCTAGAGAGAAGGAGACGAAGAGATCAACAGAGAGACCGATCTCTATTCAAATGAGGGTCGAAGGGGGGGTTGTTAGTCTTTAATTTAGGTTATATAATCTGGGTCGTTGATCTCATTTGATCAACGGCTCAGATCAAATAAAAAATGGATCGGGCTTCCGAATGGAGTATGGGTCGGTCTTAATTGAAATTGGGTTGGGTTAATTGGAATATGGGTTGTCACAAATGGGGTTAAATTGGGGTTCAATTGGGCTATGTTTGCAATAATTTTGGCTAGCATTTAAATAGCCACTTTCCCCCTTTTTATTTTATAAAAATAGTTAAAATGATTTGAAAAACAAATTAAAAATACATAACTAATTAATAATATATAAATATTAATCTAAAAATATCATAAATGATTTTATAATTATAAAATACGGTTAATTGTAAAATAGGCTACAATTGAAATTTCATGCAATTTAGCTTTAGAAATTCCAAATAAATTTGCAAAAATCATATTAATTATATTTAATTGTAAATATGAGAATGAAATACGCTATTCACCAAAAAAATAATTTTGGGAATAATTTTGAATTTGTACTATTAAAAATAGACAATAAATTGATTTCAAAATCTTAAAAATTGAGAAAAAATACCAAAACTTTTAGGCATGCTTATATATGTATACATATACTATTTTGAGTATAATAAATACACAGTAAAAATTGGGTATCAACATCTTCCCCCCTTTACTTGAGGAGGATGAAAGAGTTGTCGGATAAAGATAAAATGACCAATTTTGCCCGGAAAAGGTGATTGTAAAGGAATATTGACAGCGCTCTAGTTTTCGAGCTGCCTACATATCCCTGATTTTACAGGAATCATGCCATATGTAGTTCAGGAACCATTGACGGAATGTGTTGATGGAGATTCGAAATTACGGACACGATGGTTAAGTTTGAAAATGCATTTGGAATCAAATAGGTTGAGGAGAACCATAGCGGGGTCGCTCTTGCTGAGACGGACGTTTGCCAATTGGTGTACCTGTAAATGAGTAATGTGCGCATATATTATGCATAATCTAACCATGATGCAAGTTCTTGTTGGACCATGAATGATGTCTTCGGACGGTCAGGATGACGTCCTAAGACTATGATGTCCTGGGCCATAAAGAGCATAAACGTAAAGATTCGCCATGATATAGTGTTTTCAGGCTATGCAGATGGTGCCTCCGAACTATGACGCCTTCTAATAAGTTGGCGATCTTTCAACCAAAGCGTGAATTTAGATGTATGTGGCGATATTTCAGCAGAATGAATGCAAATGGTGGTGATCTTTCAGCCAGAGCAAGAATTTAAATGCAGGTGGCGATATTTCAGCCGTTCAAAAATATAAAGTGGCGATATTTCAGCCATACAAGATGGAGACAATGCTTAGTCTCGGAAAGCAGATATGGTAGCCTTATGCAATGCAGATAGAGACAGAGCTTAGTCTCGGAAGGCAGATAAGTAGCCTTATGCAGGATGGAGGTAGAGCTTAACCTCGGAAGGCAGAAAAGTAGCCATATGAAAAAATGCAGATGGAGACAAAGTTTAGTCTCGAAAGGCCGATAAGTAACTTTATGCAAGATGGAGGTAGAGCTTAACCTTGGAAAGCAGAAAATAGCCTTATGCAAAATGCAGATGGAGATAAAGCTTAGTCTCGAAAGGCAGATAAGTAGCCATATGCAAGATGGAGGTAGATTTTAACCTCGGAAGGCAGAAAATAGCCTTATGCAATGCAGATGGAGATAAAGCTTAGCCTCGAAAGGCAGATAGGTAGCCTTATGTAGGATGAAGGTAGAGTTTAACCTCGGAAGGTAGAAAATAGCCTTATGCTATGCATATGGAGACATGGCTTAGTCTCTAAAGGCAGATAGGTAGACTTATGCAGGATGGAGGTAGAGTTTACCCTCGGAAGGCAGAAAAGTAGCCTTATGCAATGCAGGAATGTAAATGAGCGAATAGTAGTAAGTTTTCTTAGATGATAGATGATTGTGATATCGCGACTGCTGGGAATGTTGGGTGTAGATGTTAGATTCATGAATGAGTGATCGTTTTGAAAGTTTCAATCCTGCAGAGTACAAGGATTGGCAAACTGGGGTGCCTGCATCCAACAAAAAATCATGAGTTATGTAGATGGGAAAGGTTAGTTCGTATCCCTTGGCTCTTGATGTCGTGTATCATTGGGGTAGCATTGCTAAACAACACCAATTTAAACAATATTTATGCATGACTTAGTAAGTATAATATAAGTATATATTTTCAAAGACGATTTTATTTTGGATGAACCAACAACTGCAACGTGGTTCAAGACTCGGCAACCTGGCTTATTCTGGAATTTTGAGGGTCCTCCTCAAAATTCTGCCCTAATTTACTAGACTGGTGCTACTGACGGCCGTGCTGAATGATTGAAAATAGATCAATTCTAGAATTTTAAGGGTCCTCCTCAAAATTCTACCCCAGTTTACTGGGTTGATGCTGATGAGGAGACTGACGAACTGACTTCGGAATTTTGAGGGACCTCCTCAAAATTCTGCCCCAGTTCCAATATCGGGGGAAATGGAATTTTTATTAAAATGTGATCGAACCCATACGGCTACCTATGTATCCCCTCTTAAACGGAAATCAGGTCAGGCGTAGTTCAAATTACATCATAAAGAAAAAGCGTGTCATCAAATGTAGTATTGCTTCACTACGTCTGAGTTGATTGGCTTCGGTCAGACTTCTCTGTCCATTTCTGCAAGAATAAGGGCTCCTCTGGTTAGAACCCGGTGAATCATGTATGACCCTGCCATTTGGGAGAGAATTTAACTTTGGCTTCATTTTGATATGGAAATATTGTTCTTCAATACCAGGTGCCTGGTGTAAACTTCCTCGGTTTGACTCTCTTGTTGAAGGCTCTGGACATTTTGTTATGGTATAACTGATCGTGGCAGACGACATTCATTCTCTTTCCATCTATAAGGGCTAACTTCTTGTAGCGACTTCGTACCTGTTCTGCGTTATCTAGCTCTGCCTCTTGTACGACCCTCGAGGAGGGAATTTCTACCTCGGCGGGAATGACCGCCTCTGTACCATAAACCAACATGAAGGGAGTTTGCCCGGTTGATGCACGGACTGTGGTACAGTATCCTAATAAGGCAAATGATAGCTTCATATGCATTGCTTGTGACTTTTGATCATCTTCCTTAGTAGCTTCTTGATATTCTTGTTGGCTGCCTGTGAGCCACAATGGATGTGCTGAGGCCAGTCATGTCGTCATAAGACAATGCAAAGATGTCCTCATACTCTTCTAGGAACTCGGTGTATTCTTTCTTTTCTGATGACGACAAATGCACGCTGATGCGCAATTCCTTAACATTCTCTCTATCTCCCTGACAACCTCTTCTGGTATTTCATCCTCTTCTAAGTCTACGTTCGTTTGTTGTATTGCCTCGTTGCAAGTCACAGTCGTTGGTTCATCATAAAGATATGTAATAGTAATGCTATGTAAAATAAGTAAATGATAGAGAAAAATAATAAGAGTAAGATATATGATAAGCTTGTAAAGTGCTTTGATTAAATTCATAATTGTTCGAAACATTTGAGCTCTTTTCAAAAGTAAAGACAATGCACAAAAAAAAGTTACTAGTAAAAAAAAGATGCGATGCATAATGCTCATTTAGCCTTGCTACCCCAAAGCTTTCCGGGCACTAGTGGTCCTGACCAACCAATTGGTGAGGCGTTCCCCACGACTCACAGCTTGAATGGAAGGGCCTTCCTCCCCTTCATCCTCGAAGATAACATAACATTCCGTATCATCTTCCAGAAACAAATTCTTCATCGTTGCTAGTGTTTCATCCTCCTCTGATCCATATATAATGTTAGCTGGCTGAAAGGTCTGCTCCAACTGAGGTATAAGGTGCTCCAACGGTAATAGGGACCGCGCCATGGTGGAGACCATTCATTGAACTCGTTCCAGGTGTAATCATACCCTAGGCTAAACGTGGTACCATGCTTCTTTTGTGTGATAGATTTGGTGATACCCTATAGATTCTTGCCAAGTCCTTTTCCGGGTTCATACCCGCTCTAATTCAGGATGCTCTCAATCTTGTTATCCCACAACTTGTCTTTGTCTATGGCATTAACTCGCTCAATGTGATGGTATAATTCTCCGCTTATTCAATGGTTTGGCGACTGTATATAGGGTCGCTACCGTCGCCATGAATGATCACTTTCTGACAATTCCATTCAAACTTCACTGCTTGGTGCAAGGTTGATGCCACAGCCCCAGTGGCGTGGATCCAGGGTTGTCCCAGCAATAAATTGTAAGATGGTGGCACGTCTATGACTTTAAAGTCAACATCGAAGCAAGTAGGTCCCATTTGCAAGCACAAGCTAATCTCCCAAATGGTGGATCTTTGAGACCCATCAAAAACTTTGACGTTGATAGCTCCATCTCTAATCTCATGCAAACCTTTCCCCATTGTTCTGAGGGTTATCAGTGGACAAATGTTAAGGCTGGAACCTCCGTCGACCAGGATTCTGGTGACGAAATAATCTTCGCATTGCAAATTGATATGTAACACCTTGTTGTGACTCAGTTCTTCTAGTGGTAGTTTATCCCTGTGGAAGGTGATCTAGTGGCTCTCTAACACTTATCTTACCGTATTTGCCATTTTTCCTCCCCTTATGTTGCTGGGAACATAAGCTTCAATCAATATTTTTATCAAGGCATTTTTATGTGCCTCAGAGCTTTGCAAAAGAGCCAGAATGGAAATATGCGATGTCGTTTTGTTCAGTTTCTCAATGATCGAGTATTGTTTGGCATGTATCTTCCTCCAAAGGTCATCGGGTCCAGTTTCAACAAGTTGTCCAGAGGCTTGCTTGCTGGGCTCGGCTAAATGTTCCGGAGTGTATACCCTACCGGTTCTAGTCATGCCCTGTGCGGTGACCGCTTCTCCAGTATGCATTTTTCCTTTTCTCCTAGCCTCAGCCATGTAATCCCAAGGTATGGCATTTGACTTGAATGGGGTCACGTTTGTCATGGAAACCGGAATAGGCACCCTCGGGGGTAACACAACAACTTCAAATGGTGCAGGTGCTTTTGGGATCCCGAACTCAACCTCAATTGGCTTTGGCTCTTTTGCAGGAGGTGTTTCAAACTCGAGTGGTACAGACATATTTGCCACATCGACCTCAGAAGGCTGGATCTAAAGAACAATGGGATTGAGGGTGACCATTGGCTTCTCAGGCTCATCTTCTGTAACAATTAATCTGATTGACCGTTTGGGGTCCCAACCATCCTCAATCTCAATCTTATGGATGCCTCCACCCTTGTGTTCAGGCAGAGGATTGTTGTGAACATTGGGAGCGGGCTCCTTTGCTATAATGACCTTGTTATCAATCAGAGTCTGAATCTTGTCTTTCAACGAGCGACACTCGTCGATGGTATGGCCTTTCATTCCGGAACGGTATGCGCAGGTTCTTTTCGGATTGACCCATTGGGAGGTATTTTCTGGGGTTACGGCTGGGATATGGATAACATAACCGGCTGCCTTGAGTTTTTCATATAATTGGTCAATCATTTCAGCAATGGCGGTATAATGTATGTGATGTACTTTCAAGGTTTTGCACCTCTCAAGTACAAGAAGAGAGAAAAACAAAAGCACCCCGCTAAAGTTTTTCACAAAACTAGCGAAAGCATTCTTCAAACTTTTGTTAGAAGAATGTAAGATGGAAAGAAACCTCATCCACACGTTCCCCAATCCCGCAATATTTCAAGAAGCGTTGAATAAAGGAAGAACAATGAAATAAAAAGATCAATCATATTTTTTAAGCAATAGTTTATAAAAACTAATCACCCATGTTTATTTTCAGCATATTAAGCCGTTTAAATAGGCGTTACAATGAGTAAAATTGGTAAGGTTAAGGAAAACTAATCCTAACTAGACTAGAATAAGAATAAGGCTAAGAAAACCTATCCTAACTAAAATAGAAAAAAGAATTCTAGTAGGAATGCGATACCAACTAACAATCCTAGTTTGACTAGAACTACAAATATAACCCTCCTATAACAAAAATTAAATTTCTAGTAAACAAGAAATAAGAATTCCCAATCTTTTAGGAAAGAAAATCCTAACCTTGAATGGATTCTTAGACTACTTCAATTTCTTGAAATTATTGGATACTTAGCATTCTTGATATTGCATCATTTAGAATTCTTTTTCCTATTTTAGTTAGGATATGTATTCTTAGCCTTATTCTTATTCTAGTCTAATTAGGATAAGTTTTTCTTAACCTTACTAATTTTACTCATTGTAAGGCCTATATAAAGGGCTTAATATGCTGAAAATAATCATGGGTGATTAGTTTTTCTAAATGGTTGCTTCAAAAACGTCATTGATCTTTTATTTCATTGTTCTTCCTTTATTCAACGCTTCTTGCAATCTTGCGGGATTGGGAAATGTGTGGGTGAGGTTTCTTTCCATCTTACATTCTTCTAACGTGAGTTTGAAGAACGCTTTCGCTAGTTTTGTGAAAAACTTTAGTGGGGTGCTTTTGTTTTTCTCTATTCTTGTACTTGAAAGGTGCAAAACCTTGAAAAGTATAGGAATGTGATGCCAACTAACAATCCTAGTTTGACTAGAACTACAAATATAACCTACTAAAACAAAAATTAAATTCCTAGGAAACAAGAAATAAGAAATCCCAATATTTAAGGAAAGGAAATTCTATCTTGAATGGATTCTTAGACCTCTTCAATTTCTTGAAATTCTTTGATTATTAGCATTCTTGATCTTGAATCATTATCCCCTGGTTGAAAAGACTCATCCTCGAGTCTAACAGATTCCATAGATGACGCGAGATTTGCTATAGTAAGAACGAAGACCCAAGGGGGAAAAATGGGGACCCAATGCCCACCAGGTTTTAAGTTACATTTTGCTAGTTTATCATCGAGCTTCTTCACATTATAAGCAAATTTGGCATGTGGTCGAACTAAATCCCACTTTCTATGTTTCAACTTTCTACCAAGTCTTCTCCATATTATCTTTCTATATGGACTCTCAAACTTCAACTTACGATATGAAGTTATTGGTATAGACTTAACTAACTACATGTCTAGATTTGAGTTAAGCATGGAGATCAACGTTCTTCTTGGGAATCATCAATTGCATCGCTCATACACCAACAGACACTTTGATGATATCCATATATACTTATGAGGCTAAGACATCTTGTCTTTCCAATATCTGGACTTTACCTACTCCTTTATAGGTAATTTTTCCTCTTGTTCTAGCATATTTCTATGGACTTCAGAATTAACGCAATATGTTGCCTTGTTTGGATTGATTGAGTCAACAATCAAGTCAAAATTGTGTTGAGAATCTCTGAACGGCGAAAAGTCAGCAACACATATGGCTGGATAATCCAATGGATCCTCATAAAACTTTGGTGGTAATTCCTCAAGTTTTGCATCCAATACAGGTTCCTCGTCTCTTTGATATTGGTCTTCATCAGCTTTGTCTTCTTCACGCCCCTGATTATCTGAATATTTATCATAATGGGCATGGTGCCTTGGTTCTCTTGTGCCTTGGTCAGCTTCAACCTCTTCAGCTGTTTGTGAATGAGTTGGTGGATATAGAAGTGGCAGATGTGGTAGATGTGGCGGTTGTAGGCGTTGTGGTGGCGTTCGTAGTTGATATAACACCAAACCTTCAACTAATTTAGTCAGATTCTTCGTTGACGTTGAGTCCTTCAAGTCATTTAGCTGCACTTTAATTTTTTTGTTGTCTCGTTCAAGGATTCTAATTCTTAATTTATGAACTTCTAATTGAATAACCATTGAAGAGGATCCTAAACTTGGTATTTTCTTGTTTGGTGACACGATAAACAATGTAGCAAATCAAGAATTCGGACCTGGAACTTGAGCTCTGATATCAAATTGATGTACTTTCAAGATTTTTCACCTCTCAAGTACAAGAAGAGAGAAAAACAAAAGCACTCCGCTAATGTTTTTCACAAAACTAGCGAAAGCGTTCTTCAAACTCACGTTAAAAGAATGTAAGATGGAAAGAAACCTCACCCACACGTTCTCCAATCCCGAAAGATTGCAAGAAGCGTTGAATAAAGGAAGAACAATGAAATAAAAGATCAATCACGTTTTTGAAGCAACATCTTAGAAAAACTAATCACCCATGTTTATTTTCAGCATATTAAGCCCTTTAAATAGGCCTTACAATGAGTAAAATTGGTAAGGTTAAGGAAAACTGATCCTAATTAGACTAGAATAAGAATAAGGCTAAGAAAATCTATCCTAACTAAAATAGGAAAAAGAATTCTAGTAGGGATGGGATACCAACTACCAATCCTAGTTTGAGTAGAACTACAAATATAACCCTACTAAAACAAAAGTTAAATTCCTAGGAAACAAGAAATAAGAAATCCCAATCTTTAAGGGAAGGAAATCCTAATCTAGAATGGATTCTTAGACCTTAAATTTCTTGAAATTCTTGGATTCTTAGCATTCTTGATCTTGCATCAATCTGGGAGGTCTTTGGTCGAAATTTGGCTTGGGTTGAGGAAAGTTTTGGCGGGTAGGTGGTGATGGGTAATGAGAAGGTCGGGAGTTATATACTTGGTACACAGGTGCGGGTTGGGAATATCTTGGTGAGGTGGGTTGATATGTGGGTGGTGGAGACGATTTGTAGGTGGGTGGTGGAATTTGGCAAGTGGGTGATGGTGCTTGGTAACTTAAGGAAGGTAGATATGTGAGTGGAGTTAAGGGGTATGTTTGGTACTTCATAGGGGATTTGGTTCTTTATGTAGTATTACGGAATGCACGTCCTTTTTCTTTAACATGCCACCAGACTGTAAGTCCTTGTTGGTAGCCTGTAATGCCTCGAGATTAGTGACCATACCATTCTTGATACCTTTTTCAATTCTTTTTCCCAACTTAATGATGTCAGAGAATTTCTGACCCTCTATCATCATCAGCCTCTCAAAGTACTGAGGGTCCTGAGCCTGGACAAAGAACCTGTTCATCTGCTCTTCCTCTAAGGCCGTCTTGACCTTAGCGGCTTCTGACCTCCAACGAGTAGCATACTCGCTAAAGGTTTCTGTGGGCTTCTTCTTTAGATTCTGAATGTAGAACACATCTGGTGCGTTCTCTGTGTTGGACCGGAACCGATCCATAAAGTTAGATGCCATACTCACCCAACTTGTCCATTTCTTTGCATCCTGGATGATATACCAAGATAAGGCGTCGCCTTGCAGACCCCTCATTAATAGCTTCATGCAGATTTTCTCATCTTTTCCAACTCCTACCAGCTTATCAGAATACATTCTGAGATGGACTCTAGGATCACTTGTACCGTCGAACATTTCGAACTTGGGAGGTTTGTACCCCTCCGGGAGTTCAACATCTGGCTGAACACAAAGGTCTTTATAGTTCAACCCCTCAACACTTTTGCTACCTTCACACCTTGGATTCGGCCAGTCAACTTCTTGAGTTCGGCGGCCAAATTCCTGATAAAGAAGTCCTTGTCATCTGATTCGGGTATAGTCTCCCCAAAGATATAAGTGTTATGGTTGTTTGTGGTGTTTTGTGGTTTGGGAATGAGCAGTAGAGCGTTTTTGCAGGTGTTGCAGGCTTGGGTATTAGCAGTTTGTACTGGTGGATACGGAGGTACGGGGTTTTGGGTGTTGGCATCAGCAGTGGCAAGAGTGATTGATAGGCTTTCCATGTTCCACACTTGTTCTAATTCTTCCCGAAATCTCAACAAAGTCTGCTCAAGATGAGCAGCAGTTTCCTTGGTAATTGGAGTGTTCTGAGAAGTTTCCTCAATAACCTTTCTAGCATTTGCATCTCCCATTTTTCATTTGTTCCTGTTTCTGGTAGGACTCAAACTCGGAGGAGGTGGAGAGCCCTTGGACCTTGTTGAGTATGCTGATGGTGCCAGAATACACGAACTAACCTTTGGGAAGGGGAATACAAATAAAATAAAAACAAAAAGGTAAAAAGTCAGCGCGGATCTTGAGGAAAAAATAATATCGCGGTATTTAAACACATTGCACTAGAGTATAAGTCGTTTCCTATTTTGGGTGCCTCGTTGTGCCTGAGGCAGACCTAGCGACAAATTAAATTTGGAGAACTTATAATGCTAAATGCCTCATTTTATTGATAAAAACAAGACGAGTCTTCAAAACAAATGAATAATAAAAGATGTCACTAATGGCCAGTGGCCATATTACATTAGGAAAGTAGTGAATAACAAGATCCTAACTATTTGGTCCTAAAGGACCTTCCCCAGATTGAATGTTCTCGTTGATCGATCCTCCAGCTCGCACAAATTTTCTTGTAAAAATGCCTTTTCCAGGCGCTCTCCTTCGCTTCCCTCGGCGTTTTGACAGTCGGTGATTCTTTTCCTCACTTTCCCTTCTAATTCCAGCAAGTTGTACTCCAAGTATTCTAGCTTCTCACTAGCCTTGGTGACTCTCTCTTTCCATTCGTTGATTTGTTTGCTCGATGGGAGGTTTCTCCACCAAGTCTGCAAGAGTGAGGTAATGTTGACCATACCGAAGTCGGGAACTTTGTCATCATTTCCTGCAAAACAAAAGGGTTAAGACCTCACCCCCACCGGACTCGACAATTTAATACCAATAATTAGCATAAAGGCATTTAGTTCTCCAAATAAATGCACACAACGTGAAGGCGTCTGTTTGCGTTTTGAGTAAACCCGATGGATTTTGGATTAGGCTATCTTAATGAGTCATTATGCGGACAACATAACTGACTTGGCTAAGTTTGACCATGATGCACGAAAATTTTTAATGGAATAAGGTTTCTACTTTTGAAGTGCTAGACAAGGTACACTTGAGTGGAAAACTCGAGAGGGGAAGGCGCAGAACCATCGACTACACCGTTGATCAACTGGTTTACCGAAAATATGCCTTTGCCACATTCAGGGGGTTATAATATCGGAAGGGCGCAACCACTCATTATAAGCGTTGCTATATGATTTGTTTTTTTCAAGAGTGGAATATGATGTTGAAGAATGCAGTTATAAGAATGAAGCAAATTGCATGTATTTCCACGTTCATAAAGTAAAAGAATACAATAAATGCTCGAAAATTACAACGATATAATAATAAGGCAGTAAAACAAGAAATTAAAAGAAAAAGAAAACATGAAGAGCCAAGTTAGTAATCAACATGAAATATTTAAAGGCAGGAAATAAAGGCAATTAAGGAAGCAATAAAGTCACAAAAGCATGTAATGGTAAAAGCCTTAAAGAACTCCCCAGCAGAGTCGCCATGCTGTCGACGCCCCCTTTTCCCCCTCTTTTTTAAAAGAAAAAAATCGGGTTTACGACATTATGGACAAAATAATTCTTATTCCCTTATTTAGGAATCGGGTTATGGAATTTGAAGAGTTGTCACCTAATGATTATAGTGAATTAGGAAAATTTAAAGAAAAAGAAGAAGATTTTTGAAAGAAAACCAGAGTTTGGGTAAGGTCTTGAGATTATCTCGAGGGGAAGGTGTTAGACACCCCTCAAGATCCACTAGTGTGGTTCCCAGCCATGCTTAATTGTGACTTTAAAATAGAAGGGAACAAGTAAGGTTTGCACATAGTAGTTACAAATAAGTGAAAAATAAATTTAGAAAGGAAGGAAAGGACACAAATGATTTTAAAAGAGAAAGATTAATTGGATGAAAACATAAATTTAAGAAAAACATTATACAAATAAAGAAAAGGAAAGGGGTCCTAGGTTTAAATACAATATGGATCACATCAATGCACTATCCAGCAATCACTCCTCAAAAGAGGGGTCGCACGAGATATTAGCGCACCGGTCATCATCTCCAAATTCTACCATTCCCGCCCCGTAAAGGTTATTTTAACGTGTGGATTGGTCACGAGTGCTTATTGCGTGCTATTACCCATACCGTCCTATATGTCCTAGAGGGTATTTAGGACCGCTATTCCTATAAGGTAAGGACTAGGATGAACCATTAGGTTTAAAGGTCAAAATGCTAAGCGACATACATAACAAATAGGACTACACGTAAATGAATCATATAAAGGGCATGTAAAAGGCTCAAATATCCATCCATTAATAGGCATATAATCAGCATGTCTCAAACACATTGAAGGTCTAAAAAATGAGAATTTTAAAAAGCAAGAATGTTGAAGATAGGTTTCCAAAAGTTGGAAAGAAACTAGAAAGTTTGACTGAAGGACAAATTTCAGAAGTAAAAGAGGGCAATAAGTATATAAAATTAGTAAGAGAACATACTGAAACGTATTCTGAAATTTATAATAGAAGTGTCAAAGATGCAGTACTATATAAGGTTTTTAGAAAAAATAGCACGATTTGGGATAGGGAGATAGAAAGCGTATAGCACAGATGCAAATTACTCAGAATTTTAGAAGTGTAATTAAAAGAGCAATAAGCATATAGAAATTAGTATGGAAACATACTTTTGAAAATCATAGTAGAGATATTAAAGACACAGTACTCTGAGAAGTTTTAGAAAATAGTAGCATAATTTTGGGCTGAAAAAAGGTAACTCAGTAGAAAACATATAGCACATATGTGATTGTCTAAAAATAGGACAGAAGTTTAGTAGGAAAACCAAGAAGATTCCAGAGAGGCCGAATTCAGAGAGTTAAAAGAGGTTGAGTAGCCTAAAACATGATTAAAAATGATCAATCGATTTTATCCGACCTAAGGCTGGCCTAGGCGTTATATACATTGTCTGTTCACCTTAAAGGTGAGCATACATATTAATCAAGTTTTAAGAAGAAGATATAATTAATCAGACTTTTGTTGTTAAATAAAACTAGTGAGGCGTTCAAGCAATTGCAACTCAAACGAAAATCCTAGGTAACATGATGTTTAATGCACATAAGGGTCCTAAAACATGGTATCTATACACTGGAGCAATCCTTTTAACATTTGTTAGTTGGTTATTAACTGATTGGGATTACGAAGTGAGTATCATAACAAGCTGGAAGTAAAAGAGCCTAATACAGGATTTCTAATCGTGTGAGATACATGTCCTATGCAGGATATCTATTGCACAAATACATAGTAAAGCCCTACAAGCATGTTTTCTACCCATAACCCTTAAACTAGCCTGCATAACCCTCCCCGATTTCACTATATACATCAATCGTTCATTACAAGTTATTACAGACCAAGGCAATTAAATTACAGTAATGAAGATGTGAAAAATTAGAAGTTATTCTATATGGAGCCTTCAACCATGCCCAAGTCTCCAACCTCACTTCTTTCGAGTTTCACAGCCTTTTACTAAGGTTTGGGGTGTGGAAAAGCTCCCTAAGGACCTATTGAGGCCGTTGGCCAATACTAGGCACATAAACAAATTACATCGAACAAGTGCAAGTGTAGAATTACCATCCTTGTGCATCAAAGTTCAGTGGGTACTCAAGGTACCAAAAACAATGCTTACACGAATGGGGTAGAACCTAAATTCTAGGAGTAGTGAGATTGTGATAGAGTTTTAAAGAGATTGAGTTGAAAAACAGTTGCAAGAAGGTCCGTAGAGAACCAGACTTATAAGAAGAACAACAGAAGGGGTGGTAGGGTTCTTTTAAAGAAATTGAATTTAAAAAGAGAAAATAGTTAAAGATAATCCATATAGAATCTATTTTGAAAGAAAACAACATAAGAGACAATATCAGGTTACAGGATCCCATAGGGTTCAGGGAATACAAACACAAACAGGGGAAAGAGGAATGGGGACAAGTAACTCCTAAGTGAGAACACAATTACATATACACAGACGTCAAAGAGAAGCACTTCAAAACTTAAACAATCAAGCAGGTTTCAACCAAATAGATCAGGACTACATGCTGATAATTGTACTGGGGTTAGGGGATAAGGAGAAACATTTATAAGACAAATAAGGAGAGTAATGGGCATGCTAGATTAAGATAGGCATATAAATTAACATAGAGGCATGCTAATTGCAGTAAGAACAACAGAACCCTAAGTAAAAGCATAGAAGAAACATAATGAAGTGCAACAAGTATAAAAGCGTACTGTTTTGGGAGCTGTAAATCAAATGGATGGCATACCAGTTGAGGATGCAGTAATGTAGAGTAATAGTGAACAACAATATGCAGAGGAGTGAGCAATAGTATGCAGAGAAATGAGCAACAATAATAGTGAAGTGAGCAGCAATAGTAGTGAAGTGAGCAGCAATAGCAGAGAAGTGAGCAACAAGTAGGTAGACCCAAGTAAGTAGCAATGTAGAGAGCAATAGAATAGTAAAGTAGCCTAAAGCTCAGCCTAGGTTTCAAACCAGTTGAGCAACCAGTAGTCACAAGGGAAGTGAGGGAGGTTATGTAGAAGCAAGAGAGAACACTGAGTATATTTTTGTGTAAGAGAGAGTTCAGAATAATGAATTTTGTTTCTCTGTTATGCTAAAGAGAAGGTAGAGTATTTATAATTTTGGAAACCAATGGAGAATAGGGTAACAAGTACATAATTATGGAAACAATACCAATTGGAATCAATTACATGGCCTAATTTATTAGAATCAGGGATTCATGATTCGAATGGGAGTACAAGTTATATCAGACAAAGGAAGGAATCAATTAGATGACTGATTACACCATAGTAAGAGTAGTAAGGCATGTAGTATGTAATAAGGGCCAGATACATAATGCTTCAAGTAAGAAAAAGATATACTGAATATTTGAAAATATATTTAAGAGCACAAAGATGGTAAAAATATAAATTGACTCTAAAAATTAGTCAAAGAATCACGGACGAGACTAAAATAAGAGGGAATTAGTGCTAAGTATAGAAAGCATTTCGCAAGTAAGGAAATAATTCAAAAACCGGTATAAGAACTTCTAAGGAAAACACGTACAAATCAGGGATTCGAAGAGATGCACAGAAATCAGTAGAATAACAGTTAGACCTATAAAGCACAATAGGCATAAGAATCAGAGAACCCTAAATAGGAAAATCACAGGCTCAGTAGAAGTCTGGAACCCTAGTAAAATTTAAAGCATGGAACTCGGATTTACTAGAAAACAAACAAGCTCATAACAGAAACATAAACACATAATACAAGCACAATCACATAATACTCAAAAAGAAGCAGAAGATATAGTGATTTTGAAAGGGGGCTCAGGAACCCTAGTTTTGAAAAGAAGAATAGAATATTGAAAAACTTGAATTAATCAAAGAAATCGAGTAGTGAGTAGTGTAAAACACATTGAATAAGCTGAAAATAAATTTAAAAAAGATAGAGATTAAGAGATTTAGGCAAAAAATTAGGGTTTTAAAATAAATTAGTGATGTAAGGAACCTGACTGTGAAACTCATTAATAATGGCGTATATGGTACCATCGGACTGAAAACCATCGGAGATGAGGATGGAGATAAGCCAAGCAAGGCTTCTAGTGACCATATCGCATGGTAGAAATCCCTGGAGCCTAAAAACTTAGAGAAGATCAACGAGACAAGGCTCCGTGGTGACTGGTGGTCAAGAGAAGTGAGGATGGAGATGGCCAGATAGGCGATGAAGATGATCGAAGAAGAACCATAAGGTTTTAGAGAGAAGGAGGAGACAAAGAGACCAAGAGAGAGACCGGTATCTATGCAAATGAGGGGTCGAGGGGGGGTGGTTAGTCTTTAATTTTGGTAATATATTCTGGGCCGTTGATCTCATTTGATCAACGGCTCAAATCAAATTAAAAATGAATCGGCCATCCGAATAGGATATGGGTCGGGTCTTAATTGAAATTGGGTTGGGTTAATTGGAATATGGGTTGTCTGAAATGGGGTTAAAATTGGGGTTCAATTGGGCTATATTTGCAATAAATTTTGGCTAGAATTTAAATAGCCACTTTCCCACTTTTTATTTTATAAAAATAGTTAAAATGATTTGGAAAACAAATTGAAAACACAGAACTAATTAATAATATATATATATATATATATATATATATATATATATATATATATATATATATATATATATATATATATATATATATATATATATATATATATATATATATATATATATATATATATATATATATATATATATATATATATATATATATATATATATATATATATAAATCTAAAAATACCAGAAAAAATTTTATAATTATAAAATACGGTTAACTGTAAAATAGACTATAATCACAATTTCATGCAATTTAGCTCTAAAAGCTCAAAATAAATTTGCAAAAATCATATTAATTATACTTTGTTATAAATATGAGAATGAAATACACTATTCACCAAAAAAAATTTGGGAATACTTTTGGATTTTGTACTGTTAAAAATAGAGAATAAATTTATTTCAAAATCTTAAAAATTGAGAAAAATAACCAAAACTTTCAGGCATGCTTATCTATGTATATATATATTATTTTGAAAGTATTTTGATTACAAAAAATACATAGGGAAAATTGGGTATCAACATTTAGTTCTTCTTCTATTTCTTATGTTTCATCTTCAATTATGTCAAGCTAAACCCATTAGCTAGGGTTGTGGCTCAACCCTTGTGTGGGTAATTGATGTTGCATTATAGTGATAGATTGATATTGGGTATTTTTTATTTGGGTTGATTTTATGTTCTAATTAAGGATTGGTGGTTGCAAACAGTGATTCTAGATTTGTGGGTTTAACTCTTCTTGAGAAAAAGAGTCAGTGACCCCAAAATTGACCCAACAAGGAATTGAGATGGACCCAAAAGAAATGATAGTCCCAATTAATGGGTTAGATATCGAAAGAGAAATCACCCTTCTTGAACCCTAGTTGCTTGGTCTAATTGGCCTACCCAATTGGTCTCGAAAGAGTCAATTGGGCAAAATCACTCTCTCTACCGAGAGGTGCGAGAGTGGGTACAATTATGCAATGGTTATAGCATAGGTCCCAAATATATCAATCTATTCTTAGTAGCTTCTACCCGTTAGTTAACTACCTTGATGATGCCACGACCCTAGCGCCTTTCTCCTTATTAATTACAACCTAGCTATATCTCCTTAGCATAATTTAGCTTTAATTATTAGCTCATAATAGTAGTTTTAAATATAAAAATCCAAAAATGTTTAAAATACAATTAAAAGTACAAACGCAATTCTAGGCTAAACATACAATACAACTCCACTCCAAGCTTAGATCCCGAACCACTATTCGGGTAATAGTTGTTGTGAACCGCTATTCCTACATTCGTGTAGTATTGAGTTGGAAATGATCAACCACTAAAGCTGATGGGAGTGGTGCGCCTCGAATGACACCAAGACCTGTATTCATGGCCGATGCCATCTTATTGGGGAGGTCGGCTCAGTAGAGGAGTGCCACTCCTGGTACCAGTTTGGTGCGTGCCGTTAAGGGGGATCATCGACTAACATCAGAGGACCCAACAAGGAAGTCGATGAGTCGGACTCGGACATAGCCCAAGAGGATGTAAATGAGTTAGTGGGTGGTCACATCCACATGGAAATAACGACGGATGGGTATGCCCATCGTGTTGAGATCCCCGGGGATTACAACTTATTGCTGAACAATAAGAAAGTTGCATCGGCCCTTACCTTCCTATGTGCCACCCCTGAGAGCGAGTCGCTCAAAACTGTGAATTATGCGTAACTGTCACAAAGAGTTGCCGGCATGGCTTTACAGGTACTCTTCATTCCCTTTCTCCTTTTTGCGTATTGTGGGACCGACCTGGGAGTGTTCTTATTTCTGATTTCTTTACTTACCCTCATCTTAAAGGTGGATAGAGGTCATCGTGAGCATAAGAGGATGACCCTCTATAAAAGATATTGAAGAAATGTCAAAAATATCGCTCTAAGCACCAAGTGGTGGTCGACCTCTACCAGCAAGACCCCGAGTTTCAAGTGTTTCATGAGGGGCTTGAACAAAGGTAGCCCCAGTTGGAGTGTAGGGGGCTAAGCTGGAAGAGACAAACAATAAGCTGATGAAAGCTGTGGCTCGTAACAACGAGTTGGAGATGCTCCTTAGGACGAAAGACGACGAGATCGAACTGAGTCGTAGGGTGGCGACAGATAACATCGACCTATAGCGGAGGTGGCTGCTTTGACCACCGAGCTTGATGCCATGACGGCAAAAATTAACGGACTTATGGGAGAGATCAGTGTTAGTTCCGTCAAAGTGATAGAATTGCAAAGGCATGTCGCTCCTTCAAGGTTAGAGGAAGCGGGTCCCCTTTCTCATCCCTCCTCGTCTCGTCCCCTGTCTGGTCGAGGAACGCGTCATAATGCGTATGAGGAATGGGTTTTTGCAGAGGCGCGACTCGACGTGTATAAAGATCTTTATGTTGAGGGCAAGGCGACAGAGGAGGAAGTTCAGGCAACGCGAAGCGAGGCTCGCACCGCTCATGAATCATATGGGTACTACCCCGTCTCTCCTGATGGGGAGGGTGCCACTTCCGAGAATGTCAGCCACCTTGACTCAGAATTGCGGTATGGAGACATTTATCCTCCGAGGGAAAGGAGTAATTTTGTAGACTTCTTTGTACATACTTTTTGCCTTGGGTTGTACTAAAGCCCGCCTGCAGGGGTAAATGTAAATAATTTTTGCTGCAATATAAACTCTATTTTTTTTGCTTCATCTATTTGTTGTTTTTTCCTTTTTGGTTTTGTTTGTAATACTTAGCCTCCGCAGAGGCCATTTTTATTGTTTGTTATAAAAGTCCTTGTCGTGGTTCGAATGAGGTTGAACTGTTGTTCGATGGCATTGGCCATTAGGATGTTGCTTCAATTATCGTCGAATTAGTGTCCGGTGCAATTCGAACGAGGTCGAATCGATGTCTATGGCCTTGGCCATTAGTATGTTGCTTCGACTAACGTCGAAGTAGTATCCATCGTAGTTTGGACGAGGTTGAACTGATGTTGATGGCCTTGGTCATTAGGATGTTGCTTTGACAGTCACCGAAGTAGTATCTGCTCGAACGAGGCTGAACTAATGCCGATGGCCTTGGCCCTTAGGATGTTGCTTCGATTATTGTCGAAGTAGTATCTGTCATAGTTCGAACAAGGTCGAACTAATGTCGATGGACTTGGCCATTAGGATATTGCTTCAACTGTCATCGAGTAGTATATGTCGTAATTTGAACGAGGTCAAACTGATGTCGATGGCCTTGGCCATTAGGATGTTGCTTCGATTGTCGTTGAAGTAGTATCTATCGTAGTTCTAACGAGGTCAAACTAATATCGATGGCCTTGGCCATTAGGATGTTGCTTTGACTTTCGTCGAAGTAGTATCCATCATTGTTTGAACGAGGGCAAACCGATGTTGATGGCCTTGGCCATTAGGATGTTGCTTCGATCGTCGTCGAAGTAGTATCCATCGTAGTTCGAACGAAGTCAAACCGATGTCGATGGCCTTGGCCATTAGGATGTTTCTTTGATTGTCGTCAAAGTAGTATCCGTCGTAGCTCGAACGATGTCGAACTGATTTCGATGGACTTGGCCCTTAGGATATTGCTTTGACCGTCGTCGAAGTAGTATCTGTCATAGTTCGAACGAGGTTGAATCGATGTCGATGGCCTTGTCCATTAGGATTTTTGTTTAGTGGAGAGACTTCTGCTCGTATAGTGGAGGTTAACTTTCGTTCATGTAATGGAGATCTTCTGTTCACACAATGGAGAATTTCTTGTTCATACAATGGAGAGTTCCTATTCATACAATGGAGATTTTTTGTTTTTACACTGGAGTTCTTCCTTCATACAATGGAGATCCTATAGTGTAGTCCCTTCATTACTTCGGCTTAGATATCGTGTCGAATGGACGATGCGATGAACTGCACTTTGATCTGCAGGGTGTCTCCTTTGTCGCCTCGTTCAAAACCTCCTTGAGAAAAACTGATTGGAACAAAACTCAGGTGAGGGAAAAAGAGTACAACTTGGGAGATGCCATTAAAAAGTAGAAGTACTTGAGGTGGGCAACGTTCCAGTTGTGTTGGAGCGATTTCTCCTCCATTGTTTCTAGTTGGAGCGCTCCTTTGTGTTGAAACACGCTCTCAAGTCGCTAAAACTAAAAGTGTGTTCATCTTTGTAGGTTTTGATAAATAACAAACCGACGCGCATGGAACATTGACATATGCCGAAGTCCAAGCACAAGAGAAACAAGAACAAGATCAAGTAAAGCAACAAAGATATACATGAGTCGTTTTATATTGTGATCTTGATCCAACAATAGATTCAAGTCTTGGCTTCTCTCGAAAAATCATTTCCATCAAACCATGCATCTTTGATTTAAAACAAAACGATTTTCAAACATTTTCGTTTTAGCCAAAATGGTTTTCAAACGTGTTTGTCAAATTTGGACAAGAACTGTCAAATAATCGATTATGTAAATAAGGTAATCGATTATGTTAAGATTCAGCTATTATATTAAATTACATTTAATAAAATGGAATTTCCGCAAGGCTAAATAATCGATTATTAGATTTAGCATAATCGATTATTCACTGACCGTTGCCAAAGTTTAACGCTGAAAACATAATCGATTATGCACAAGGCAAAAATCGATTATGCTAGCATAAATTCAGCGTCTGATTTTTGAACGTTAAGCTGATAAACGATTATGTAAATCTGATAATCGATTATTCTAGCATAAAATCAGCTTCTGATTTTTGAACGTTAAGCTGATAATCGATTATGTAAATCTGATAATTGATTATTCTAGCATAAAATCAGCAATCAGTGATTGGCAATTGAGCAACGGTCTTTGGGACTTTGAGGGCTATAAATACACCTCAAAACCTCTCTTTTAAGTACAACAACTGAATACAATTCTTACATAAGCTTACATACTCTTATCTCAATCATCTCATATTTATTTCATAGTTTTTGAGAGCCAAATTCTTGAAGAAGTTGTTGTAATCTTGAGCGTATTAATTTTACTCATATCTACTCTATAAGAGAGTCCTGTCTTGAGTGCTAAGTGTTTGCATACACTTGAAGTGAAGATCTAATCCCTTGTTGTTGTAAGAAGGAAATATTAGTTCCTTCACTTGAAGTCTTGAAGTGCGGTATCTTCGAGCAAGCATCGTTGAGACTTGTGTTCTCAGATTGTAACGGTTTGTTAAGCACCCGTAAGCTTGACGGAGTTAGTTGAAACTCGAGAGAGTCTCTCGGGAAACTGGACTAACCACACGTTGTGGCGAACCAGTATAAATTTGGTGTGTCTTCTCCTTACTGCTTTAATTACTGCATCTACTTTACTTCCGCAAATTTATCTTGATTTTTATTAAAACGCTATTCACCCCCCCCCCCTCTAGCGTTAAGCGTATATTCTAACAATTGGTATCAGAGCCTAACTCTCTGAAAGACTTAACAGTTTGAGAGAAACAATCCATGGCTTCTACTCGTAACGTTTATGCAGGACTAGGTAAAGGACAATGCTTCACAAGGCCACCACTCTTCGATGGCACCAATTACACTTATTGGAAGGAGAGGATGAGAATTTTCATCAAATCAAACAATTTCCAATTGTGGGAAATTATACAGAATGGAGAGCAACTACCCACCAAAAAGGTTGGAGATGAACTCGTCCCAAAGTCGGAAGACGAATATGATATGGACGACATCAAAAAGGTGTAAAATAATGCAAAGGCCATCAACATGATGTATTGTGCTGTAAATCCCGATGACTATCGAAAAATCTCATGTTGCACCACGGCCAAACAAATGTGGGACAAACTGGAGATCACTTACGAAGGTACGGATCAAGTCCGAGAAGCTAAAATTGGTTTTCTAACCCATGAATATGAATTGTTTCATATGAAGGAGAATGAGAAAATAGATGAGATGTTTGAGCGATTTTCAAAAATCGTAAATGACCTTCATGCTCTCAAAAAGACATTCACGGATAAGGAGCTTGTCCGGAAAATCCTACGAAGCCTCACTCCGGAATGGCGTTCCAAAGCCGATGATATCCAAGAATCAATCGGCATCACAAATGTCACCATAGACGGGCTTCGAGGTAATCTCAAAACTTATGAATCTACTATTCTTAACCCTCCTTTGGATGATCAAAGGAAAAGAAGGATTGCACTAAAAGCATCCACGACTCAACCTCAAAACGATGAGGATTCAAGTGATGAAGATGTCGAGTTCGGACTCGTGATTAAGAAATTCCAAAAGTTCATGCGGAAAGAGTATGAACGAAAGGGAAAGCGGCAAGGAGGACAACTCAAATGCTATGGATGTGTAGAAGCTAGGCATATCAAATCAAACTGTCCAAATATCAAAACAGAAAAGAAATTCGCCAAGAAACAAAGAGCCTACATCTCTTGGGGAGGTGACTCCGGGGATGAATCAAGTGACGGAGAAAAAGATGAAACTGCAAATCTATGTCTCATGGCACATGAGGAAACTCAAGAAGGTATGTGAAACTTCTTCTAAGAATTTTTTCTCCCTTGAAGAAATGCAAAATGCCTTTGATGAATTATATGGTGAATTTATTAGAGCTTCCAAAACCATAAAATAATTGAAGAAACAACTTTCTTTGAAAGAAAAAGATTTTGAAAAACAACTTTCTTTGAAAGAAAATTTTTTTGAAAAATTGACTCTTGATAATGAGAAGCTAAAAGAGGAAAATAAATTTTATGGCAAAAGAAGCGCCGATAAACCCGAAAGTTCAAACAATTGTTGTACTTCTTGCAAAACTCTAAAAGATGAAGTAGAAAAACTTAAGGGCACCTTGAATAAATTCAATTCCTCTCACAAGAATCTAAATGATGTTCTTGTAAATTTGAAATCTACTAAACATGGTATAGGTTTCAAAAATGAGTCTAACGAAAAAGTTGAGACCAATCCTAAACAACCTAGAAATAATAATCCTAGGACCACTATACATCCTAGAATGAGCACTAGAAGAAATGTAGAGAAATTTAGAACACCTAGAAAAGATTTTCAAAAATTGCAACCTAGAAATATTCAACCTAGAAATAATAATCCTAGGATCGCTATACATCCTAGAATAAACTCTAGAAGAAATGTTGGGCAATTTAGAACACCTAGAAAAGATTTTCAAGAAGCGCATCAAAATTATACTTCTACAAATAGAGTTAATGAGTTTAGACCCTCCAACTATTATCATCCCAGAAGAATGCATAACCCCAACGTCATTTGCCATTATTGCAATAGAATAGGACATATAGCTCCTGTTTGTTTCACTAGACATAGACATCTCACTACATGTCAATCACACCACTATGTTGCACCTAACACACAAGGACTCAAAATGGCTTGGGTACCAAAAACTCATTAATTTGCCTTGTAGGTATGCTTGAGGGCATCAAGTGAACTTTGGTACCTTGATAGCGGATGCTCCAAGCACATGACCGGAGATGAATCGAAATTCCTACAACTAAGACCAACCAAAGGAGGAAGCGTAGTCTTTGGAGATAACAACAAAGGAAAAATAATCGGCATTGGCTCGGTTGGTAAGGACAAACCCTCCTCCATTGGTAAAATATTATTAGTTAAAGGTCTTAAACACAATCTTTTGAGCATAAGTCAATTATGTGACAAAGGAAATCGTGTAATGTTTGATTCAGAAGAATGCTTAGTTATACGCCGTAGTGATAATAAGGTCATTTTACATGGTATTAGAATTAACAATATTTATATGGTTGACCTTGGAAATTCTTCATCAAAGTTTGCGAAATGCCTTATGAGTAAAGAAGACGACATGTGGTTATGGCATCGTAGAGTAGCTCATATCAATATGAATCTCTTGAATAAATTAGTTTCACAAAATCTTGTAGTTGGTCTTCCAAATCTAAAATTTGAAAAGGACTCTAACCTCTTTTAAACCGAAGAATGTTGTTTCAATTACAAGACCTTTACAACTTTTACATATGGACCTCTTCGGACCATCTAGAACTAAAAGTCTTGGTGGAAACTACTATGCATTTGTTATTGTTGATGACTACTCTAGATTTACATGGACATTATTTCTTACTCACAAAAATGAGGCTTTTCAAGCATTTAAAAGTTTCCTTAAACGTGTTCAAAATGAAAAGAACACAACCTCATTTCCATAAGAAGTGATAATGGGGGAGAGTTCGATAAAAATCTCTTTGCGGATTTTTGTGACGAACTCGGTATCGAGCACACCTTCTATGCTCCACGTACACCACAACAAAATGGAGTGGTGGAACGGAAAAATCGGTGTCTCGAAGAGATGGCTAGGACCATGCTCGATGAGGCAAAGATTCCCAAATATTTTTGGGCGGATGCCGTGAGTACCGCAAGCTATGTGTTGAACAGAGCTTTCATAAGACCAATACTTATGAAAACCCCCTATGAACTATATAAGGGAAGGAAACCTAACCTCTCCCACCTTCGAGTCTTTGGTTGTAAGTGCTTTATTCATAATAACGGAAAGGATAACTTAGGAAAATTTGATGCAAAATCTGATGAAGGCATATTTCTTGGATACTCATTGCGTAGTAAGGCATATAGAGTGTTTAATAAACGCACCTCAACAGTCGAGGAGTCCCCTCACGTTGTGTTTTCCGAAAATGATGCTCGCTTGGCGAGAAAGGATTTTTGTAATGATCTTGCAGATTCACTGGACAAAATGAGTCTTCAAGACAATGAGCAAAAGGAGATCCCAAAGGAAGTCGAAGACGAAGTCGTGGAACAACCCTCGAATGAGACACAACCACAGGAGGAAGAAACGACGCTGGCCAACGCCTGGAGGACATCCAAAAACCATCCTATCGACAAGGTAATTGGCAACATCGAACAAGGGGTAAGTACTCGAAACTCTCTTAAGAATACTATAGGACACACGGCTTTCGTTTCTCAAATAGAACCCTCAACCATTTCCGAAGCAATTGGGGATGAGCATTGGACCTTGGCAATGCAAGAGGAGCTTAACCAATTCAAACGAAATGACGTTTGGGAATTGGTGCCAAGACCCGATAATCACACCATAATTGGAACGAAATGGGTGTTCCGTAACAAACTAGATGAAAACGGAGTAATAACTAGAAACAAAGCTAGACTTGTCGCTAAAGGATATAATCAAGAAGAAGGTATTGATTTTGAAGAAACTTATGCACCGGTAGCACGTTTAGAAGCTATTCGTTTATTACTAGCTTTCGCCTCATCTATGAACTTTAAATTATTTCAAATGGATGTCAAGAGTGCCTTTCTCAATGGGTTTATTCAAGAGGAAGTGTATGTTGAACAACCCCCGGGTTTTGAAGACATTAAATCTCCCGATATGTCTTCAAACATAAGAAAGCACTCTATGGTCTTATACAAGCTCCCCGAGCTTGGTATGAACGCTTAAGCAAATTTCTTTTGGACAATGAGTTCAATAGGGGGAAAGTTGACACTACACTTTTTATTAAGAACAAAAATAATGACATCTTATTAGTTCAAATATATGTAGATGATATTATTTTGGTGCTACTAATAACTCTTTGTGTAAGGAATTCTCTGAATTAATGACAAGTGAATTCGAGATGTCAATGATGGGTGAGCTAAACTTTTTCTTGGGGTTGCAAGTGAAACAAATGAAAGAGGGAATTTTCATTTGTCAATCTAAGTATTGCAAGGAGTTGCTAAACCGTTTTGAAATGAGCAACGCCAAAGCAATGGCTACTCAAATGAGTACATCCGACCATCTTGAAAAAGATGAGAAAGTTAAGGAAGTTGACACAAAAAAATATCGAGGTATGATCGGATCCCTTCTTTATCTTACTGCAAGTAGACCGGACATTATGTTTAGCTTTTGTTTATGCGCTCGATATCAATCATGTTCGAAGGATTCACACCTAACTGCGGTAAAACGGATAATGTACCTTGTTGGAACTATAAATGTGGGACTATGGTATCCCAAAGGTTCTTCATGCCAACTTATTGGCTATTCCGATTCCGATTTTGCGGGTTGCAAATTGGACCGCAAGAGCACTAGTGGCACTTGCCATTTGCTCGGTAGCTCTCTAGTTTCTTGGTTTAGCAAGAAACAAGTAAGTGTTGCGTTATCCACAACCGAGGCTGAATATATAGCCGCCGGGAGTTGTTGTGCTCAAATCCTTTGGATGAAACAACAACTCTCGGATTATGGTCTTAGTATCGATCATATCCCTCTTCGATGTGATAATACTAGCGCCATAAGCTTGACGAAGAACCCTGTTCTTCACTCAAAAATGAAACACATAGAAATTAGGCACCACTTCATAAGAGATCACGTTCTCAAAGGTGATGTCGAAATTGAGATTATTGAAACCAAATATCAATTGGCCGACATCTTCACAAAGCCTTTAGAGAAAGAGTCCTTTTTCCGCATTCGTAGTGAACTCGGAATAATTGACTCCACGATGATCTAATACATGCATTGCATTTTTCATTAAACGATTACTAACTTGAGCGTCGGAGGCGCCTAACTCTTTTTTTCAGGTATCGCCCCAAAGTCAGGGGGAATTCTCGGGTATTGGTAATAGATAATCGATTTTTCTTATTCAATAATCTATTATTACTGCTTTCTATTTTACGAAAATTCTGCTGAAAAATAAAATAATCGATTATCAAACTGACAAAATCGATTATACTACGTATCTGTTGTGCACGAAAATGGCGGACATCTTACACAATCGATTACTCAAATACTATAATAGATTATTTTGTGATTCGGTTTCTTTTTACACATTTGCTGACCCAATGCAATTAATCGATTTTTAAAATACAACAATCGATTATCGAACAATTCTGTTTTGCAGGAATTTGGCGACACTATGTAATAATCGATTATCAACATTACATAATCGACTATGTTGAGATTCTGTTTAACCATCTGTTAACAAACGGTAGGAATAATCGATTACTGAAAAACAATAATCGACTATATAACATTTTTGTTTTACAGGTTTTTCAGCCAAAGATAAAATAATCGATTATCGGAAAACACGTAATCGATTTTTGTTTACCGTCTCAATTTTTCATCAGTTATTACACTTCCTGAAATAATCGACTATCTCAAAACGATAATCGATTATTCCCTGAATCGGTCATTCCAGCTGCTTAGCGATAATCGATTATCCGATTCCAAAATCGATTATCAACGGTCAGTCTTTCAAAATTGTTACCGTTTTTTTACCGTTTGGCACAGTAATTCTGCAGATTTTGTTCACTTTAATGTCTTCATTTCCTCCACTCTATAAATAGGTGCTTCCACCCTTCAAACTCTTCACTTCAACATCACTCTTAGATCCTAACACTCTTCAAAAGTCTCCAAAAATTTCTGCAAAGGCTCTTATTTTTTTTAATGGCGGGCAAGAATTCTAAACGAGCTCGTTCCGGCAAACATATTGCCTCCTCTTCCGTTGCTCCTCCACCCGTTCACTACTATAAAGACGGATCTTATTTACGGTTCGACAGTGAAGCCGAACTCCTTCGATTCGTCGAAAAATTTGAGAATCTAGAATTCCTTCCTCCTCGTTTCTCAACTGGTCGATATCTTAGCCACAGCGCCCCCTCATCAACGGCAAACATTCTTATGAAAAGCCAACTTATTGACTTCATATATCTTCAATCCCCTTACATTCACCCTTCTCTAATTCGTGCCTTCTATTCCAATCTACGGAAGGACGACGATGGTGAACTTGTCTCATGTATCAATGGCGTTCCAATTCTTTTAAATGAGGAAAACATGCAAATCCTCACTAAACTTCCATGAAATGGGGAAGATATCTCACTCTACACTAGGGAAGAAGGAGCTTTATTTGATGAGCAACTCCTTTTCAACCAAATTGGCATTGGCGAATTTATTGCAAGTCCGGAGCATCGTCGCCCAACCATTACGCGCATGCTCCCGGAATATCGTCTAATCTTTTATTTCATAACCCGCGTTCTCAAACCGCGCAAATTCAATCATACCACTCTCTCTCATGGGGATTCGAAACTCATGCATGCAATTATCACCGGGGCTCGCATCAATTGGTGCAAGTTCGTCATGACCCACATGTATGATGCAATTGGGGACGATAAGCCACTCCCCTATGCTTTTGCTATAATGGCTCTTCTTGAAGCCTCCGATATCGACACCACCGCCGGTCCTCACAAAAAGTCAACCAAACATTGGGAAATTCAAGAATCTTCATTTCCTAATATCGGTGAACAACCGGCTCCTCCTCCTACTCAAAGACGTATGACTCGTATTGATAGAAACGTCTCTGGCACGGAACGTCATGTGCAAAGATTGACTCCACGAGCTTCATGGGTATTTTGACCACGTCCACTATCCATATGCCCAAGTTGCCTTTCCGGAAGAAGTGCTGAATGCCGAGGCGGATGTTGCTGCCGACAATGACGACGGTCCCATCGTTTGAATAATATTTTGTCTATTTTTTTCCTTGCTTACATTCTGTATTTTCAATATTTCTTTACCTCAATAAAATTTTATTATTTTTGCTAATGTCAAAAGGGGGAAGAATAAGGGCTATGCACATTAATACATTTGGCATAAATTAAGGGGGAACTCAGTAGCATATTTATATACTTGGCATGCGTTAAAATTGTCTTGGCTTGTCATTATCAATTATTTAATATGCATATCCCCGTATCGGTTTGCCATTATCAAAAAGGGGAAAATTGTTGAAACACGCTCTCAAGTCGCTAAAACTAAAAGTGTGTTCATCTTTGTAGGTTTTGATAAATGACAAACCAACGCGCATGGAACATTGACATATGCCGAAGTCCAAGCACAAGAGAAACAAGAACAAGATCAAGTAAAGCAACGAAGATATACATGAGTCGTTTTATATTGTGATCTTGATCCAACAGTAGATTCAAGTCTTGGCTTCTCTCGAAAAATCATTTCCATCAAACCATGCATCTTTGATTTAAAACAAAACGATTTTCAACCATTTTCATTTTAGCCAAAATGGTTTTTAAACGTGTTTGTCAAATCTGGACAAGAACTGTCAAATAATCGATTATGTAAATAAGGTAATCGATTATGTTAAGCTTCAGCTATTATATTAAATTACATTTAATATAATGGAATTTCCGCAAGCCTAAATAATCGATTATGAGATTTAGCATAATCGATTATTCACTGACCGTTGCCAAAGTTTAACGCTGAAAACATAATCGATTATGCACAAGGCAATAATCGATTATGCTAGCATAAATTCAGCGTCTGATTTTGAACGTTTAGCTGATAATCGATTATGTAAATCTGATAATCGATTATTCTAGCATAAAATCAGCTTCTGATTTTTGAATGTTAAGTTGATAATCGATTATGTAAATCTGATAATCGATTATTCTAGCATAAAATCAGCAATCAGTGATTGGCAATTGAGCAACGGTCTTTGGGACTTTGAGGGCTATAAATACACCTGAAAACCTCTCTTTTAAGTACAACAACTGAATATAATTCTTACATAAGCTTACATACTCTTATCTCAATCATCTCATATTTATTTCATAGTTTTTGAGAGCCAAATTCTTGAAGAAGTTGTTGTAATCTTGAGCGTATTATTTTTACTCATATCTACTCTATAAGAGAGTCCTGTCTTGAGTGCTAAGTGTTTGCATACACTTGAAGGGAAGATATAATCCCTTGTTGTTGTAAGAAGGAAAGTTTAGTTCCTTCACTTGAAGTCTTGAAGTGCGGTATCTTCGAGCAAGCATCGTTGAGACTTGTGTTCTCAGATTGTAACGGTTTGTTATGCACCCGTAAGCTTGACAGAGTTAGTTGAAACTCGAGAGAGTCTCTCGGGAAACTGGACTAACCACACGTTGTGGCGAACCAGTATAAATTTGGTGTGTCTTCTCCTTATTGCTTTAATTACTGCATCTACTTTACTTCCACAATTTTAATTCCGCAAATTTATCTTGATTTTTATTAAAACGCTATTCACCCCCCCCCCTCTAGCGTTAAGCGTATATTCTAACACTTTGTTCGCTGCAACTATGATTTTATATGGTCCGTACCAGTTGGTTCCCAAATTCCTCTCATTCGGGTCCTTTGATGCCAGTGTTTTTGCTTTCAGGACATCCCCGACTTTCAGCGGTCTTACTTTGGCTTTCTTATTGTAGTATCTTTTTTCCTACTGTTTCTGGGCTATCATTCATATACATGCCATGTCTATTCGTTCCTCAACTTTATTTAGGTCTTGCAACCTATTTTCGCCATTATCTGGTCCGCTGGCATGAGAATATCTCAAGCTTGGCTCCTTGACCTCGTTGGGTATAACTGCATCGGTCCCGTAGACCAGCGAGTATGGTGTTTCTCCTATACTGGACTTGGGCATGGTCTGGTATTCCCACAGTACTTCAGGCAGTAATTCAGGCCGTAGCCCCTTAGCTTCCTTGAGCTTCTTTTTCAATATGTTTAATATTGTCTTGTTGGAAGACTTGGCCTGACCATTGGCGGTAGGGTGATATGGGGTGAAGAGTATCCGCTTTATGCGCCATTTGTCAAAGAACTCGCTCATTTTTCTACCAACGAACTGAGGCCCATTATCGCAGCTGATTTCGTTAGGGATGCCGAAATGGAATATAACATTTTTCCATATAAAGGCGATGACCTCATGTTCGCGTATTTGGGTGTACACCCTGCTTGCACCCACTTGGAGAAGTAGTCAGTTAAAACTAAAAGAAAGCGTACCTTTCCTCGTCCCACTGTCAAGGGGTCGATTATGTCCATTCACCATTTTATAAAGGGCCATGGCGAAGTGACTAAATGGAGGATTTCCCCCGCTTGGTGTATCATGGGGGCGTACTTTTGACACTGTTTGCATCTTCGGACATAGTCTACTGCTTCTTTTTTCATGGTAGGACAATAGTAGGCTGCGGATGAGGTATCAGACGAGGGCGCGATTCCCTGTATTGGCACCACAATGACCCTTGTGCACCTCTTCCAACACTTTCCTTGTTTGATGATGCCCAAGTCATTTGGCGAGGGGACTGCCAAACGTTCTATTATAGAGGTTGTGATTTATCAGGCTATGCAGGGCAGCCTGCACTCGGAGTTTCTTGGCCTCTTTTTTGTCGTATGGAGTGTTCCATCATATAAATAGGATACAAGGCGGTTATACCAGTCCCAAGTCAATTTTAAAGAGAATACCTCAACATGGTCTATGGCTAAATGGAGGAGGGTAACCACATTTTCCTTGTTGATATTCTTAGTGGCCGCAACTAGTTTGGCTAGGCCATCTGCCTCGACGTTCTGTGCCCTGGGGATCTGCTCGAAGCGACATTCGTCAAATTCTGGCATCAGCTTATGGATTTCGGAATACTTCTGTAATCTCTGTTATTTGATTTGGAAAGTCCTAGTGACTTAATTTACGATGAGTTGAGAGTCGTAGTGGAGGAGGAGTCACCGAGCCCCATATTTGAGTGCTAGTTTCATACCTGCAATCACAGCCTCATAGTCGGCCTCATTGTTAGTCATGTTGGGACATCGTATGGACATGCAAATTACATTGCCGGTTGGGACTTCGAGGATGAGTCCTAGTCCAGATCTTGAGGCATTCGAGGCTCCATCATAATAGAGGGTCTAGAGGTCAGTGTGGGTGGAGGCACAAAGTGCCTCTTATTCCACCTTTGGCAATATTTCCGTACTAAAGTTGGAGACAAAGTAGGAAACCACCTGCGACTTAATGGCAGTTCTTGGGTGATAAGTTATGTCATGCTCGATGAGCTCTATGGCCCACTTGGTGAGTCTACCCAAGATTTCGGGTTTATGCAGGATGCCCCTTAGAGGAAAGATTATTATTACCTTTATGTGATGGCATTGAAAATAGGTTCTAAGCTTTCGTGAATCTATGACCAGCGCTAGAGCTAGTTTCTCAAGGTGTGGTTACCTCGTCTCGACATCTATTAAAGTTTTGCTGATATAGTAAATAGCGGATTGAGTACCTTTATTTTTGCGGACAGAGATTGCACTAACAGTGACTTGGATACTGCCAGGTATATGAGTAGACACTCGTTGGGGTCTTTCTTGACGAGCAATGAGGGCGAGGATAGATATGCCTTTAGTTTCCTTAGGGTGTCGATGCATTCCTCATTCCATTATAGCCCACGATCTTTTCTCAGTACATAGAAGAACTTGTGGCATCTGTCCAAGGATCATGAAATGAACCTCGTTAGGGCGGCTATTCGCCCCGTAAGTTTTTATACCTATTTTTTACTGTTCAGTACCTCAGGTATCGAGTTTATGGCCTTGATTTGATCTGGATTGACTTTGATACCTCGTTGTGACACAAGTAAGCCTAGGAACTTTCCCGAGGCCATGCTGAAGGCGCACTTCTCCGGGTTCAATTTCATCCTGTACCGCCTCAATATTTTGAAGGTTTCTTTCAAATGGTCGATGTGGTCCTCCTTCTTTGCCGATTTTACCAGCATGTCATCAATGTAGATCTCCATTATTTTTTGAGTCGTTCCTTGAACATCTTGGTGACTAGTTTTTGTTATGTGGCTCCTGTGTTTTTGAGTCCGAATGGTATCACTTTATAGCAGTAAGTCCCTTGGTGGGTGATGAAGGTCATTTTCTCCTGATCCTCCTCGGCCATTAAGATTTGATTGTAGCTGGAGTAGGCGTCCAAGAAACTCAACAGTTCATGCCCCGTCATAGCATCGATTAGTTGATCGATATGGGGTAATGGCAAGGAATATTTTGGACACGCCTGGTTCAGATCGATGAAGTCTACACACATTCTCCATTTTTCGTTTTCCTTTTTAACCATAACTACATTGGCGACCCATTGGGGGTATTTTGATTCTTTGATGGAAGCATTGGCTAGCAATTTGTCCACTTCTTTACTGACTGCTTCGTTGATTGCGGTATTGAATTTTCTCCTCATCTGTCATATGGGCAGATCGAGCGGATCTACGTTCAGCTTATGAGTGGCGATATCTTTTGGGATCCCCGGCATATTTGAGTGAGAGAAGGCAAATAAGTCTGTATGGTTAGTTAAGAATTCATGATACTTACCAGGTTCAGAGAGGTTATGCCTGATATATGCCTTCTTAGTGGTGTCGGCGTCGTCCAACTTGATCGGATCAACCTTTTCGACGGTCGCTTTTCAAGCTTCTACGATACATATAGGTCTCAGATGACCTCTGCCGGCGGGTCAATTTTATTTCCCAACATGGCTGATTGTTATGCCTCCGCACTAGCTCCTTTTAACTATTTGGTATGCTTGCAGTCTCGAGCGATCTGGTAGCATTCCTGGGCAGTGCGTGGCTCGCCTCGAATGCTAAATACTTCCCATAGGGTAGGAAACTTGATTACTTGATAGACGCTCGAGGGAATGGCTCGCATGGCATGTATCCATGGACATACATTATAAGTTGTTTCCTTGTTCATGAAGTGGAATGTGGTTTCCAGTGTGACTCCCCCCACCAAGACTAGTAGTAATATTTCTCCGGATGCCCGCTCTACTGCATTTAAAACCCGTTAGTGTTATGCAATGCAATATTATCTTATCTTCGAGCCTCATTTGCATAAGAACTCGTGGGTGGATAATACATGCACTGCTTCTGCCATCTACCATAATTTTTTTCACATCAGTATCAGCACTGCGTAATATTATAACTAAAGCATCGTAATGGGGGAAAGACAAACTGCCGGAATTAGACTTATCAAATGGGATACAGTCTTCGAGGTCGCCATACCATTCATGAGCGATCATGCGCTTCAACTTGTGTGTGGTGGTAAACTTTGCGTGATTGATCACCGAGTCATCGCCCGATGATCATCTGTATGGTGCTCGCCAGCGATGGTGGCTTTGGGGGACCTTGGGGTAGATCGAGTCCTCGGGTGAAATTGGCCCTTCCTTTGTCGCAGAGTAGCTCCTTCAGGTATCCTTGGTTCAACATTCTGACCACCTTTTGTCGTAAGCCTATGCAATCTTTGGTCTTGTGTCCTCTTTCCTGATGGAATTCGCAGAGGACATTCGACCTTTCTTGCACTTGGGTCCGATTTCATTTTTGTGCCCATTGCACCTTTGTGCCCAGCTTCTCTAGTGCATACACTATTTCTGAAGGGGAAACACAATTGTTATAAGCAGATAATAATGGGGGCATACCTCTCTCATTTAGAAGCGGGGCGATGTGTCGTGGCACGACATCTGCATGCCTCGGTGGAGGCAGATTGGGAGTTCAGACATAAGGTTGATGTCTTTCTTTGCTAAAGCGTGGGAGTTGATCCCTATGTCCGTCATTGCATCGGTCCCTTCTTACCTCGGATTGCGCTGACATTAGTCGCTAGGTTGGACCGCTGAGATCGTCTTCATCTGCTCTTACTTCAACGCAGTAGGCATTATGGATCTCTTCCCATGTGGTGGGGGGATACATCATGAGTCTGTTGAGCAACTTCTTGGTCGCCTTTGACCCGTTTCTGTTCAGCCCATTTTGGAAAGCTACGACCGCTATTCCTTCTGACACGTTTGGCAGTCCCATTCTTACTCTGTTGAATCGGGCCAGGAAGTCCCGAAACCCTTCGCCCCCTATTTGCCTGATGGCGAAGATGTCGTTGACCCTAGCTTCGGCCTTCTTTGCTCCTGCATGAGCGGTAGCACATTTGTCTGCCATTTCCTCGAAAGTTGATATCGACCGAGCTGGTAGCTGAGAGTACCATGTTAGCGCCCTTCTGTCAAAGTTTCACCGAACTTTTTCAGCAATACCGATGGTGCTTGGTCTTTTGACAAATCATTTCCCTTTACCACAGTGACGTAATGGATTAGATGATCTTCTTGATCCGTGGTCTCGTTGTATATTTTCAAGTACGAGGGCATCTTTAAGGTTTTCAAAATGGGGTGAGGAGAAGCTTCCTCACTATATGGTTTTTCGACAAACCTTCCCACATCGCGTTTTGGTAGCAGTTTAGGGGTGTCAGGTATCTTGTAAACCCTTTCTTGGTGCTCCTTCATTTGGTCATGAAACACTTTATTCTCGTTCTCCATTTCGTCCATTTTCTTTAGGATGGTTGCTAATGCACTATCACTCGCATCGATGTCGGTTCGGGTGTTGTTCGTTCATATAATGCTTGGATCACCACTGACAATGGTGATTTCTACCGTTGGCGAATCTCTGGCATTTCCTTGGGAGGGTTTTTCGAGCATGCTACTTAGAGTGCTCATCAACCATTCCTCTAGAAGCTTTTTAACCGTTGGGGGTGTTTCTTTTGTTGTGGACGTAGAAGCCCATCTTTCACACAAGATCGTTAGATCCTCGAGTAAAGTTGGTGAGATCTCCCCTTCAGGTGTGTTTCTAGGTGTTGCATTCTCGGAGTCTTCTCCATCGGCTTCGTTGAGGGAGTCTATGAGGTTATTTGAAACATTTGATGTCCTCTTTAACCTTGCTTCTTGTTCTGCTATCGTTAGCTTTTATGGAGATTAAAGAACGACGATCGTGATTTTTCATATCCTAAGCGAGAACTATGATTTTGACTACCGAAATCCCCACAAATGATGCTAAGTTGTTTGACCCAAAAGTTGTTAAATACTTTTGAAGCAAATCAATCAAAAGAAATGAAGGGGTATCGTTATCGAGGATAATAAACCCAAGTATAATTTCGATATTCAAGTGATAATAGTGATAAAGTGAAGAGGAGATGGACAGAGAAAGAGAGAGAGAGAGGTAGAGAGTTTTTGCATTTCGAATTGCCTGCCTTTACAAGACTTGGATCCCCTTTATATAATAGAGGATCCCCACTTAGTCGTTGGAATGACAAAATTAAAGTACAAACTATAACGGGACCGATGATGACGCGAGGTCGTTTCCCCTCTTATCCCAGGGTCGTCCCCCTGTATTGGTTCTTAGATACTCGTCAGTCGGTTGTACCGCTCAAGGACATGGTCGGTCAAATTCGACGCCATACAAATTTGAATTTTTATTAAAGAATACTGATCCCTCTATTGGATCTTATTGTATCATATCTTCTACTACTATTTACTTAGAAAATACGAACAGAATAGCTAACTTCACTTTCAAAGTTCCAACAACTATTACGATGTGTTTATTTTTATACATTTTATTTACACAATTAAATACAACTATAATATCGTACAACTTGAATATAATTTTTATATAAAATTTGTACAATATATCTTTTGTATATTTTGTATCTCATTTATACATAATAAAAATAAATTTCATACAACTAATTATATATATTCTACAATTTATCTACAACTTTCACAGTATTATTTCTACCCAGTTAAATACAACTACAATAACATACAACTTAAATATAAATTTTAGGTCTTTTATATATTTTATATATGATTTATACATAGTAAAAATAAATTCCACACAACTAATTATATATTATACAACTTATTTATAATTTTCATACATTATTTCTACTCAATTATATACAACTACAATATCATACACATTATATATATATATATATATATATATATATATATATATATATATATATATATATATATAACATAATAGTAAAATTTTTCTAAACTTTTCTACAATTTTACTATAATTTCGTAAATATAATATATATCGTGTCTTCTTATTCTTTTCGAGTTTCAATCTAAAATTCAGCCAAAATCAAGTCTAATATTCACCAAAACACCCTCAAAATTGAGATATAAACTCCAAATCATATTTTCAATTATTTGCAACAACATCTAATCCAAACAAATAATGATTTTTGAAAACCCAAACTCCAATTCAAAGCTTCAAAGTTTTTTATTGGCCATCAATGATGGAATTGCTGCTCTCTTTTTCTTTGCTTAACATTACTGAAATTAGGGATTGAGAGATAAAGGGAGATATAGAGAAATTTTCAATTATTTGCAACAACGTCCAATTCAAACAAATAATATTTTTTGAAAACCCAAATTCGAATTCAAAGTTTTTTAATGGTTGTCAATGGTGGAATCGTGGGTGAGTGCAAGATACATGGGGAGGGGGGGGGGAGGGAATATGGAGAGAGAGAAACGTGGGTGGGAGTGGAAGATACGACAGAGTTATTTTAGGATACTAATTATTATCATTAATTCCCTTAAGATGTATATAAATAATAATTAAGTATATAAAATTTTAATATTGTAAAACTGGAGTATGGAGAGTGATATAGTTTCATATAGTGTATAGAAATGTAAAAATTCCTTTTCGGTTTAATCGAAAACAGAATTACCAAAATCGTAATTGCACCGAAAAATAAAAAATTAATAATTTAAAACTGCGCATCCACCGAAAAACCGACTAAACCGAAACCAAAAAACCAACATTTATGGTTCGGTCGGTATTACCTAGTCTTGGACACCATAATTATAAAAAATAGACATCAAATATATACATTGTCGTAGCTATACTTTCAGAAAATTATTATTTGTAGCTATATTTGAATTTTATAACAAATCTACTTGTATTATTGAAACAAGAAATTAACTGTTTTGAAATGAAACAAGAGAGCATCAGCTCAGTCGGGTTACAGAGATCTTGCTTTTGCTTTTCAACAAGAGCATTATATTTTTCTTTATTTCGTATTGATTGTGTGTCTGAATACAAGTGAGGTGATGGTAAGACCTTACCAATAATAATTAGGTAAACTATAGTTAAGTATGGTAATTATATTCTGATGTGTAGTACATTTACCTATACAAAAATAAAAATAAAATAGAGCCAACGCAAAGGGGGAAGCAACGTGCGAGTAAAAGTGGATGCATGAAGAGAGAGAGAGAGAGTGAGAGGGAGAGGGAGAGGGAGAGGGAGAGGGAGAGAAGAACGGTAGTGAAGGGCAGAGAAATGGGAGAGGATCCGAAATTGCAGGCCTTCCTTATCTCAACAATGTCTCTCTGTCGAAGAATACTCAGAAATCTACTGTTCGATCAAACACACCCAGGCCAACAGAGAGTTTGTTTCGTCCCAAACAATTTCCAGATTAATATCTCAATCACTTTCCTCTCTATTTCCACTGCCCATTGTTTTTGGACGAATGATTTGAAATTTTTCAGCATCACATCACAGCTCCACAATGGTACATCCCCCGGCTCAAATGCTATACCCTCTTTTTTTTTTCTTTCTATTTTGAAACATTTGCATCCTACAGGAATTCAAATTTGTTAAATTCATCCAAGTCTTAAGTTTGTACGAGAGCAACCTCTGTGTGTTACCTATAGACCATGGGTTCGAGCCGTGCAAGCAACGACTAATACTTGCATTGGGGTAGTCACACCCCTTGGGATGTGGCCTTTTGTGCTCCTGGCTGGCTTTTTCTTAATTCAAGTTTTAAGTTAATTTTCAACCATTACGTTAACAATTTATTAACAGTGTGCGAGTAAATTGTTCACGCTGATAGGAACCAGTGACGAAATTTTGTTCTTTAGAATTATATATGCCTTTAGGAATCCATTGCATGATCATCAAATGCAATAAATTCAGCCTTGACTTTCTGTGGATTTTGAAAAGTTGATGAAATTGTTCATAATAAAAGAGGGGATTTTTATCATAAAGGCTGATATTATCCAACGGAAGGTGTGGTATATTGTAACTCACTATGGGCGCTGATAATACGTATTGATATACACACGTTTCATCCACAAAGGAAGAGGTAACTGTTACTAGTCTGGTTTTGCATGAGGACATATTTTACAGCGGATGTAGAGCATCACATACGGGTTTGGCCAAACCTAGTAGGTTTGACCTAGACCCTGAGTATGTGTTAAAAACATCGACTAAAGTGTACGGATATCAAATTTTCAACCCATTTACTACCAACTGAGATTGCTGCCCTAGAATTCCGAACCCATAAAATTCAAATCTTGGATCCATCTCTACCATCAGTCTATCCGAAAATTATCATTCTAATTTGTCCTTCTGCACCGTAACAGGTGGAAGGAAAGGTAAAATTAAGTTTCTTAGGTTGATATCTTGAATTGAAGTTTAAAGTTTATGAAGATTTTTTTAAAAATCTAGTAGGTTTCTCTGTGTGAATGTTTTAGACTTGCAAGCAATGTTTAAAAGACATAGTTGGGACTCCCTTTGGGGTGATTCAACTTTTTAACTGCTCAGAGGATAATGGGGCACTAAAGTTTCATGGGACTAATGCCACGGTCGGCCATGGATGCAGTTGTTTGTCATGTACATCACAATAATGATCAACGCACACATTACACCTTGGATTGTCTGCCCATTATGCCTCAAACCATTTTATATCATTTAAGTATCTGTATCCCTTCTGTACAGTATGTTGTTCTATAATTAAGCAATTGGTGACTTAAACAATTATTGTGTTGTATGTGTGTGTATAATTACATCTAGATATATTAATTGATTTTCATGCATATTTTTCTGTGAATATACAAATGCCCTCCCCATGAAAGGGAAAATTTCTAGGCTGTCCTCTACTTCTTATAACAATGCTATATGTAAGCTATAACCCGGTGGAGAACGCTCAAATAGATTCGTGTCTACCAGATTATATCTCTTTGTTTGATTTACTCGCGAGTTTGAATCCACTTGGTGTTAGAGCATTTGTTCAGTTACATTGCATGCATAAGAGATTGTTTGATCATATGTGAGATAAATTTATCACTCATGTGATCAATTATATTGATACATGCTCTTCTTAATTTTATTTTTGTTTTTGTGCTTTCAGGGCACTGCAGTTAATATAATAGTAGGGTCTCACGTATGGGTTGAAGACCCTGATGTAGCTTGGATTGATGGAGAAGTAAAGAAAATAACAAATGGGGAAGCAGAGATTGAGAGGACCGATGGAAAGAAGGTAGTTTGTTATATATTTTAATTGTTAATTTACTTCTTTCATTTGTTGATATTTATCAAGCACTTGCTTACAGAAATTTACCTCAAAACAAATTGGTTATTGACTTATCTTATAGACCTCCGGTGACACCAGCTTTTGCTCCTATCATTTCAAGACTAATGCATGCTGCTGAATGGAATTTCTTGTGGAATCATTATAGCTATCCAATTCTTATACGTTTAACAGTTAATATTACAACCGTATCGTACGGACTTTTAGTGAAGCATCTGTTAACAAGAAACAAAATAAGTCACAATTTGTATCTCCAGACGAGTCATCTGAAGTCCTTTTTTAATAGAAGATGTGACTGCAAATAATGTCTCCGCCTCCTGCAAGTCAACATCTCGGGTTTGATAAGAAGGCAGACTATCCTATTTTATGGATTGATACATAACATGATATGTTGTCCTCTCATGCTTCAGGTTGTTAGGAAATTGTCGAAAGTTTATCCAAAAGATGTGGAAGCTCCTGCTGGGGGTGTCGATGACATGACAAAACTATCCTATTTGCATGAGCCTGGAGTGCTGCAGAACCTCAAAACCAGATACGAACTTAATGAAATTTACGTAAGATACTGTAGTTATTGTTTGGATTGTGTCTGATTTTATGCTCTTTCTTATGCTACAATACAGACAACAGCGCCCATCTCTTAATATTTGATATAATTACAGACTTATACAGGAAATATCTTAATTGCAATAAATCCATTTCAAAAATTGCCTCATTTGTATGATACACATATGATGCAACAATACAAGGGAGCACCATTTGGAGAATTAAGCCCTCATGTCTTTGCCATTGCAGATGTTGCTTACAGGTTCCTCCCAGTTTAAGCAAACTAATTACAATAATTTGTGTTTTATTGGCATGATATATTGAACTGCCTTTGCTGGAAACAGGGCAATGGTCCATGAGGGGAAAAGCAATTCTATTCTGGTTAGTGGTGAAAGTGGAGCCGGTAAAACTGAGACAACCAAGATGCTTATGCGATATCTTGCCTTTCTGGGTGGCCGTGCAGCAACTGAAGGGCGCACTGTGGAGCAACAAGTCCTTGGTGTATGATAACATGTCATTGATAACCTATTATGTGCTCTTCAATTTTTCAATCACCCATTCCATTTTCACATAATTATCCTCTACCTTCTGATTTAGATTATTTTAAGCTAATGTAATATTTACTCTCATGATCTTTTGCATGAACCCACTCAAGTGCAGTCTAATCCTGTTCTTGAAGCATTCGGCAATGCGAAGACTGTTAGAAATAACAATTCCAGGTCAAGCTCTTTAGCACTTTGCATTTCAGCCTTTAATTTTTATGTGTTCCAGTTAATGTATTCTCGACTTGGTTAATTATTCTGAGATATATTTTCCATCAAAAAGTGCAACAGGAGATTGAGCTGCTTGTTTTGCTTATCTTATACTTCCTAGTAGTAGAGAAGCTATTTTCGAAGTCAACTTGTGATCAAAGATAATCGATACCATAACAATTACCATATTAGTGTGAAGATGTTTAATGCTCTCCTTAATCTAAAACTGCAGCCGTTTTGGCAAATTCGTTGAGATTCAGTTTGACAAACATGGAAGGATATCAGGAGCAGCAATCAGGACCTACCTCCTTGAGAGATCCCGTGTTTGCCAAATTTCTGATCCTGAGCGCAACTACCACTGTTTTTACCTTCTTTGTGCCGCCCCCCAAGAGGTACTTTTCTATTGCAATAAGAACTTCAATGAATTTATGAAAGATTTGTAGGATTGCATAGAATTTCTTTGGTGGTAGTATGTTGCTGACATCTTCCTAATCATTGTAGGAGATTGAGAAGTATAAGTTGGGACATCCCAAAACGTTTCACTATCTTAACCAGTCAAAATGCCATGAGCTTGTTGGTGTGAGTGATGCTGATGAGTACCTTGCCACTAGAAGAGCAATGGATGTTGTGGGAATTAGTAAACATGAGCAGGTATATTATCTTGCACAGTTCGTCCAGCTTCATTTTTCTATTTGCATCTGGTTTAAGAATAATTAAAAAGTACCTCTAACTCCCCCCCCCCCCCCCCCACAAACTCAGGAAGCAATTTTTAGAGTTGTTGCTGCGATTCTCCATCTTGGTAATATTGACTTTGCAAAAGGAAAAGAGGTCGATTCATCAGTTATTAAAGAGGACAAACCCAAATTCCATCTCAAAACCGCAGCAGAGCTTCTGATGTATGGAAGATTCTTAATGTCACCTTTCATATTCTGATGTTATGTGGCTGTGATAATGGTTGGAAATTCTGATTTTCCTAATTTTTTAGGTGTGACCCTGTAGCTTTGGAAGATGCGTTATGCAAAAGGGTGATGATCACCCCTGAAGAAGTGATAAAACGAAGCCTTGATCCTCGCAGTGCTGAAATAAGTAGGGATGGTCTGGCTAAAACAATATATTCTAGACTATTTGACTGGTAAGAAGCTTACCATGTGTGAATAATATACTAGCTATTGGCTCCGTGCAAGGCACTGGAGACTCATTCTGTTTATTTACTTTTATGCCTTAATGTAAAACAAGATACTCCTTCTGTCCCAATTTATGTAAAGGGATTCAGGGTACGAGAGTCTAAGTACCTATGTTTCAGTGTGTTCAGGCATAGATTCTTCAAGTTATTCAAAATAAACATTACATATTTGAAAACTACACAAAAGGTACTATACCAACATGGTTAACAAGTCAAAATATTTAAAAAGAGTTTAATAAAATTGTAGGCAAAGAAAAAACTCACTCCCCAAATAGTAACATTTTCACATAAATTGGGATAAAGGGAGTATTATTAGCAATTATTGTAATTCGAAGATATTGAAAGATTTGTCCACTGTGAGACTAACAAATAAAGAGTTCAAGTTGAAGTAAATATGTTGATTTGAGATATTAGAGTCATTAAAACTAACCATGGAATATACTGGAAAGAAAAGAAGATGAGCAAATATGTGCCTTATATATATGTGTGTGTGCGCGATCGTGCACACACAGATATGTGTATGTACCCTTTTTTTCTTATTCAGCACGTGGATTCAGACCTGAAGTAAGTTCCCACTAGTGCATGATTGATTTACTAATATCATATTGTCATGTAAATTAGTCTGTCTCTTGGGAAAATGCAGGTTGGTAGACAAGATAAATGTCTCAATTGGACAAGATCCCCAGTCTAAATGTCTCATTGGAGTCCTTGATATCTATGGTTTTGAAAGCTTTAAGCACAATAGGTAGCTGCTAATCTTTAGCTTGCTTTCTAATTTACCATAATATTGTTCCATCTAAAAGAATTGTTTACATGAGTGTTCAAAGGTTTGCACTCGTGTTTGAGTCTCATTATATCACGCTTTGCAGCTTTGAGCAATTCTGCATAAATTATACAAATGAGAAGTTGCAGCAACATTTCAATCAGGTTTACTTTTCAACTAGCAATGTAAGCATTGATTTTGTATGTATTGTTTCTCAAGTCCGTTGCGGCTTTACAGCATGTGTTCAAGATGGAACAAGAAGAATACAAAAGAGAGGCCATTGATTGGAGCTACATCGAGTTCGTGGATAACCAGGATGTTCTAGATCTTATTGAAAAGGTAATTGCACTTTTCTCTAAATACACTACTTGAGAATTATTAGTTTGTTTAAGCATATGTAACTTCATCCAATGAAAAATATTTCTCAAGTGGCAAGGTTGAGGTCTCAAGACTCAAAGGTCTTGGTTTCAATTCTTGCTGGTCACATTTCTTTAGATTTATGTATTTCCTCTTATGGGAATAGTCTGGTTATTGTTCTCAAGAAACTGTCATTTGTAACTCTCCCAAACAGTGGATAAGTGGCATCACTTTTCTCAAATAACCAAAGAAAGAATTTAAGTTCAACCTAGACAGTTAGAATTTGGACTTCTACTTACCTCTCAAAAAGAAAAAGAAAAAAGAAATTGAACTTCTACGTTATAAGACAGCAATACCCCGTAGATTTCAAAATTTTCTGTAATTATATCATAAACGTCTTGTTAAATTTATTGCATTAGATATTGGATGTCTTCTTCTTTTAAGATTATATAGGAGCGGGGTGGTCAAAGTGGAGGCTTGCATCAGGAGTCCTGTGTGACAAGAAAGTTCCACAGAAACTCAAGGGGAAATTTTATAGAGCTGTTGTTAGACCTGCCATGTTGTATGGGGCGGAGTGCTGGCCAGTGAAGAACTCTCATGTGCAGAGAATGAAGGTTGCGGAGATGAGGATGCTCAGATGGATGTGCGGGCTCACCAGGTTAGATAAGATTAAGAATGAAGTTAATCGAGAGAAGGTGGGGTGGCCCTGGTGGATGATGGCCCCGGTGGATGAGAAGATGCGAGAAGCGAGGCTGGGGTGGTTCGGGCATGTGCGGAGGAGGAGTCCTGATGCCCCGGTAAGGAGTTGTGAGCGGCTGGCGATCATCGGCGTTCGGCGAAGCAGAGGGAGGCCGAAGAGATATTGGGGAGAGGTGATTAGGCATGACATGGCTAGAATGCGGGTTTCCGAGGACATGGCCCTTGATAGGAAAGTCTGGAGGTCTAGTATCAGGGTTGTAGGATAGGGGCTCCTAGAGTTTTTCGTACTCCTTACCCGGGGTTGGGTGAGGCTTGGCAGGGCTATCCATAGATGATTTGTGTATTGGATTGTGTCTCCCTTATGGTAGTTATTATTGCATGCTATTTTATTTATGGTTCTTATATCTAGATGATTATTTACGCTATTTCTGCTAGAGTTACTAACGCTCTTTTGTTTTTATTTTTGTGTTTCCTTTTCTTCACTGAGCCGAGGGTCGATTGGAAACAGCCTCTCTGCCCTTTCGGGTAGGGGTAATGCCTGTCTACATATTACCCTCCCCAGACCCCACTTTGTGGGACTATACTGGGTAGTTGTTGTTGTTGTTCTTCTTCTTTTAAGATTGCAAGTATTGTTATGGCTGCTTATCAAAAAGAAATGTTCTGGTTGTGTATGAATTGGGTTATTGTTATCCAAAAAGAAATATCTCCTTGCTTGTGGGATCCTAGGTATTTTTAGAAATTTAGAATTTAGTTAATAAATGCACGAGGTGTATATTAGCAAAAGGTTGAGTTGTTCGGCTACTTGAATAGTGGAATTCTCTATGCTGCTCTGCTTCCCTGGAGAAAGAAGCTATAATGAAACTATTGCTCTATGATCTTTGTGAGGGTAAAAGATCTGCTGAAAAAAACTGCTTGTGAGTGAAATATATGAGTCTATCCAGAGTGACTAACAAAATACCCTGGCTTGAAAGAGTATGAAACAATCTCAACTTTTGACCAGCATGAAAATCCAGAACAGACTTCTAACTTATCATTTAAAAAAAGAAATAATAATTCTGCTCATTGGTGTTACAATTAGTTTTATAATTGTGGTATTTCCCTTTGCAGAAACCAGGTGGAATTGTTGCTCTGCTAGATGAAGCTTGGTACGATAATATCCCATCAGTTTGGTCTTTATTATAAAAAATGATTGTATGCAACTTAATTGTTACTTAAGTTTTCTGTTCCTCATTATTTTTGTGTGGTACTATTGAGTTTAAGATTATAACTCTGTTTAAGTTAAATGATAAAATTTGTCTTCATTATTTACTTTCTATTTTCCAGTATGTTCCCAAAGTCAACACATGAAACATTCTCTAACAAGCTATATCAGACATTCAAAGTTCACAAGCGCTTTGTCAAGCCCAAACTGTCTCGTACAGATTTCATAATTTCACATTATGCTGGAGAGGTGAGTCCAATACCCAACAGCTATTTCAGTATAGAGTGATTTGCAATTTACATTTCCTAATTTAATACATTTATTATTAGGTGCAATATCAGTCCGACCAATTTTTGGACAAAAACAAGGACTATATAGTGCCTGAACATCAAGACCTCCTAAGTGCTTCAAAATGCTCTTTTGTAGCAGGACTCTTCCCTTCAGTAGGTGAAGAGACTTCAAAGTCGTCAAAATTTTCTTCCATTGGTTCACGCTTTAAGGTATTCTTGCATTATGGGCCCTGATTTGATTTATTAAATGATGAAATGTGTTACCTTTAATATATGCTGATCATTAGTCTTCCTTCTGAAACTGTCAATTTTCTTGTGCTGATAAATTACAAACTTAAATGCAGTTACAATTACAGTCGTTGATGGAGACACTGAATGCTACAGAACCTCACTACATCAGATGTGTAAAGCCTAATAATCTCCTAAAACCTGCTATATTTGAAAATGACAACATTATGCGACAATTGCGCTGTGGTGTAAGTAATCTCCATCTTACTAAATCCAGAATTGGGAAAAAAGGGGAAAGCATAAATTTTTGTTTAATTGTGATAGTTATTGATTATAACCAACATGCTTTTCTTTTAAGGGTGTTTTAGAGGCAATTAGAATCAGTTGTGCTGGATTCCCTACTCGTCGCCCTTTCTTTGAATTCATACACAGATTTGGGCTCCTAGCGCCGGAGGTTTTACAAGGGAGGTATGTACCTTGTTTTCGTTTGAACAGATTGTCAAGGGCTGACAGTACTTTGAGATGCCTTACCTTTGCTGAATTTGTATGAAGAAGTATTTTCTCTAGGATTATCAGATGATTCTGAATGAAATACATTTTTGCATGGCAGTTATGAGGAAAAAGTTGCTTGCACGAAGATTCTGGAAATATGGGGTCTAAAAGGGTTTCAGGTAATCTTCGTTTTTTCCCTCATGCTTAGGTAGCAGTATGAATTCATCATCTATTTCTGATTCACAAATTCAGAGTAGAGTTCGTTCCTAAGGTCATATGGGATCATATCTAAACCTCTACTCCACATTAGTATCAAGCTTGTTATCTGCAAATGTGATTGAAAAGGACAATTCACATTCACAATATGAGATTCGGTGATTAACTCCTGTCTTAATGATTATTTGATTACTTTGCTTTTACAGATAGGAAAGACCAAGGTATTCCTAAGGGCTGGACAGATGGCTGAGTTGGATGCCCGACGAGCAGAGGTTCTTAATAATGCAGCCAAAGTCATACAACGGCGAATAAGAACTCACATTGCTCGCAAACAATTCATTGCATTGAGAAAAGCTGCCATATCTTTACAGTCTCTATGTAGAGGTGAGGCATCTTAAAGCTATTTAACATTTTGAAAACTTGGTGACACAAGGTACTAAAGTTCATAATGGAAAACAATCTTATGAGTTGAACTACATCTTCTTAGTGTTGTATGCTTCCTTGTTCTCTGCTAAGTTGCTCAGACTCTTCACTTTGGGTGCCGCACCCGTGTCGACACGACGTGGGTGTAGGTGTGGGATCTGTACCTGGTAAACCGATTTTGAGTGCTTTGACCAAAATCAACAGAGAATTCTTGGACAGATATAATGAATTTTGAAATAAAAACAAATGCTATGATGAAATTGTTGAAAATGGAAGACTTTTGTATATAGAAATTTCTATCTCAGTCATTTTTCTTTTATCTCCTTCTCGGATTCTCCTCTTGATTAATATTTTCTCCTTCTCGGAATACATTATAGTGTTTCATAATTTAGATATATTTTTATAATTCTATTTTTAGATATTTGAATTACTTTAGCAGTATCCATACCTGGATCCGTACCTCCGAATCTTAAAATTTAGATCATGAAGAATCTGACCTCTAGATGCGCACCGTATCAGACACGCACACCCAAGTCCGAGCAACTTAGGTTTTCTGTTTCAAGAACAAAAATCCATAAAGGAAAAAAGATATATCTGAAGGAACAAAGAGGCACTAGGCAGAGTAGAATTCATTCTCAAAACGCATGTCCTATTTTTCACATTTTAGGTAAACTGTCATGCAAAATTTATGCGCAAATAAAGAGGCAAGCAGCTGCTGTAAAAATTCAGAAGAACACACGTGGACATCATGCTAGAAAGGCCTATAAGAAACTCAAGGTCTCAGTGCTCATGGTGCAGACTGTTTTGCGAGCTATGGATGCTCGTAAGAGATTCAGATTTAGGAAGCAAACTGAAGCTGTAATAATAATTCAGGTTAGAATTCCTGTGTGCTATATGAGTTCTTGATTTATATGGTATTGAAATGAGCCTAAGATTAGTCTTTATCCTCCTCAGGCACGGTGGCGTTGTCATAAAGCTTTTTCATATTATAAAAGGCTGAAAAGAGGGGCACTTGTTGCACAATGCAAATGGAGGGGAAGAGTTGCCAAAAAGGAACTAAGGAAGCTTAAAATGGTAAGCATACTATTTTGTAATCCAAAAGGAAACATAAACACACATCTCTTATTACAATATCTCGTGATGTAATAATTATTAGTGTACTCTTATTTCATGATTTTTCAACTACATGCAGGCTGCAAGGGATACTGGTGCGCTCAAAGAGGCAAAGGATAAGCTCGAAAAGCAGTTGGAGGAGCTTACGTGGCGGTTGCAGCTGGAAAAACGTCTAAGAGTAATCTCATGTTTTATTTTTATAAATCACATTTTCAAAGTGCATAGCTCATAGCTGTGTAGCCTTATTCTTTGTGCACCTGTGTGTAGATATATCAATAGATACATTACATAACAAGAAGAAACTCTTGCTAGCATGCTATATTTGCCTGTTACTATTGCATCCTGTTGTTACTTACTATTATTTTCAGCCGTGTTACACCATTCTGTAGGCGTACAATAGAGTGAAATTGTCGGACTTAATTGTCAGATGTAATAACTGCTCAAATCATCACGCAGACTGACTTGGAAGAAACAAAAGCACAAGAGATAGCGAAATTGCAAGATGCTTTGGAAGTTACGCAAAAGAAAGTTGATGAAGCAAATGCGTTGGTTGTCAAGGAACGAGAAGCTGCAAAAAAGGCTATTGAAGAAGCACCTCCTGTAATCAAGGAAACTCCAGTTTATGTTGAAGATACAAAGAAAGTAGAATCTCTAATGGACGAAAATAGCAGTTTAAAGGTAATCCAATTGACTAGGTTCTCATTCTGTTGTGGTGCTGAATATGAGAATCTATTGAGCATTAATAAGTGTTCTTTGAGAAAACCTTGCATTTAATTAGTAATTTAAACGAAAAATAATCACCATGTTAGAAGAGTAACCATTTATTACTTTTGATACTATCTCAGTAGCCTGAAAAACACACTTGAGCATTGATAATTTTAAAATACATAAGCATGATTCTGCCTGATAAAGAAGAATGTGAAAATTCCATTAAATGCTAGAAGTACATAGTTTCAAATACCTTGGGAGGATCTTTTCTTATCACATTTTGACTGAATGGAATTTAAGATCATAGTAATCCCGGAACAGTTTGAAATAAGCGAGGTTCAAAAGTTAAAACTGATTCTTGTATTTCCAGCTGTAGAGACTTTCTTGTATTTCCTGCTGCAGAGACTTGTGGAAGAGTAAATGCTGACTAATTATCTTTTTGTGGCTTATTCAAAAAATAAAAAATAAAAATAAATACAAATTAGATGAGCAATAAAGGTGAATGTTGAATATCATTTCATATCATCTCCCGAAAGGACCATAATATGCAATGAATCTAGCCTATTCTTGCTATGCTAATAATCTTAGCAAATTGTGTTCTGACCAGGTTTCTTTAGAACAAGAAAAGCAGAACTGTGATGACTGGAAGAGGAAGTATACTGAGGCACAAGAATCTGGGGAAGAAAGTCGCAGGAAGTTAGAAGAAACTGAAAAAAGAGTGCATCAACTCCAGGAATCCCTGAAAGGGTAGTCAGCTTGCTCTCACAGTGCCTTATATCAGTTATATTACATTCCAGCTTATAAGATGAATTGTTTTATATTGTAATATGCTTTTTTGTCTTGTTCATTTTCTATGTACAAATATTTGCAGTGTTGAATAAGGTAAAATAATGACAATGCATGCTGATATGACTAACTCATCATAAAATTAACACCGTCACAGATTTTATTGAATAAATCTTATAGCAACGATGCATTTAAGAGTTGCTATCAGAACATTGTTGCTAATGAGATATTGACCTACCTACATGATGTTAATTGTGAGAAATAATATGCTCATCCAGGCGAAAACATTAAAGTAGTAGGTGGAGTAGGCCTAGGATATTATGAATTACATTAGGTGAACAGAATATTTCGATGACAAACAGCTTTACTCTAACAATTTAGATGATGCATTCAACACCATCATGTACAAAGGACTAATAGAATAGTCCTTCCACTTGTCTGTCCAAGAACTTTAAGAGTAGTCAGTAGTCATGTCTAGATTTTACTTGGAAGTTTTAAATAGGTTTCTAGTCTTTTGAAAGTAATATTTTAATGCAATATGATTGTGTTGCATTTTTCCTTATCTAAAGAATCATCTGATTTTATATTTATTTATATGTTGCTGTTGAAACCTGCCAAATCAGGCTAGAGGAGAAGATGACAAACTTAGAGTCAGAAAACAAAGTTTTCCGTCAGCAGGCTGTGTCAATGGCACCTAATAAGTTCCTCTCTGGACGCTCTAGATCTATTATCCAGGTATTACTGTTTTACATGTATTTCTTGTGTAGAATTCTTTTAGGAATGGAATAATCTGAACTTTTCTGTTCAATTGACAGAGAACTGAGAGTGGTCGCGGTTATGAGGATACAAGAATGCACGTGGTAAAAATACCTTCCTTATAAGACTTGTGTTGCCAAATTCTTCTCGCATGCCTGCAAATTTTGTTGCTCATATTGTCACTTGCATTATATTAGGATCTTCATAGCCCTTCATTGAACCAAAGGGATCTCCCTGAGGCAGAGGATAAACCGCAAAAATCACTTAATGAGAAACAGCAAGAGAACCAGGAGTTGCTGATTCGTTGTATTACACAAAACTTGGGCTTCGCAGGAAACAGGCCAATTGCTGCCTGCATCATTTATAAGTGCCTTTTGCAGTGGAGATCTTTTGAAGTTGAGAGAACCACAGTGTTTGACCGAATAATCCAGACGATTGGTCATGCTATTGAGGTTTGAGCTACAAAATCCAGTTCTCCTTAAACTTTATGTCCTCGCTTTTTAAATTATAATTGCTTCTTTTAATTCCATTTCTGCGTTGGTACAGAAAACCCAGGACAACAATGATATACTGGCTTATTGGTTGTCAAATGCTTCTACTCTTTTATTGCTACTTCAGCGAACACTCAAAGCAAGTGCTGCTGCAGCGATGACTCCTCTACGTCGGCGATCCTCATCGGCATCTCTGTTTGGGAGGATGTCGCAGGTGGGAAGTTAAATAAATATTAACAAGTTCTACTTTTTATTGAGGAAGTTTGAGACTCGCTCCTTAAGATGTTCATTATTATTGATTCTCAGAGTTTCCGTGGAAACCCTCAAGGAGTCAACCTTTCCTTTGTGACTGGAGGAGTTGAAACTCTACGCCAAGTAGAAGCCAAGTACCCTGCCCTGTTGTTCAAGCAGCAACTTACAGCATATGTAGAGAAAATTTATGGAATGATTCGTGACAATTTGAAAAAGGAGATTTCTCCGTTGCTGGGGTTGTGTATCCAGGTAAGCGTAGAAAATATTTCCAGAGACATGTTTAGGACATGTTTTTTGCATTATATATAACTCTTTACCTCATTTTTGGTTATTTTGTATTTTTCCTTTGTCATTTGCATGAAAACAGTTTTCTTGGATATGTTATTAGGCACCACGAACTTCAAGAGCAAGCTTGGTTAAAGGGTCCTCACGTTCAGTAGCTAATACAGCAGCTCAGCAAGCTTTGATTGCCCATTGGCAGGGAATTGTAAAGAGCTTGGGGAATTTCTTGAACACATTAAAAGCAAACCATGTCAGTGAAGCTGATTTTCCCTTCGCTCAATTATTTTGAACCCCTTTCCAGTGTAAACAATTTGTTCCTAGAGGATAGATTTTTTATCCAGCAAACATTGGCTCAGCAGAATTAGCAATGTTATCAGAAGAGATGGTTAATTAGCTTAGAAATAGTTGATAAACCTTTGATTCCAAAATATCATGCAGCTAACTTCTGATCTTGCCTTTCCTGATTTGATACTTTCAGGTGCCCCCATTTTTAGTTCGTAAAGTATTCACTCAGATATTTTCATTCATCAACGTTCAGCTTTTTAACAGGTGCAGCTATAGGCTTCTGTTTGCATGCAGTTTTCTCCAATGCATTTAAAAGTTTCCTCATGTGACTGTAAATAATTTCACAGCCTTCTCTTAAGACGGGAGTGCTGTTCATTTAGCAATGGTGAATACGTCAAAGCAGGACTGGCAGAATTGGAACACTGGTGCTTCACGGCAACTGATGAGGTATGATGCATCAGATATTTTATTATGTTGGCATTCCTGAAAGTTATATTTAACCCCAAAGTAAAAAAAAACAAAAACAAAAACAGTATGCAGGATCAGCATGGGATGAGCTGAAGCATATCAGACAGGCAATTGGTTTTCTTGTAAGCATTATCTTACATTTATCATTTTCATTTAACATGTTTCTTTCATTTTTTGAAAGTAGGATGGTAAAGAGTTCTCAAATATTCTCCATTCTCCTTGCTGCAGGTTATACATCAAAAACCCAAAAAGACACTGGATGAAATAAGCCATCAACTCTGTCCAGTAAGTGACATCAATTTGAAGGAAGAATTAGCTGGCGTGTCATTAAATGTTACTAATGATATCTTTTTTTCTCCAGGTTCTTAGCATCCAGCAGTTGTATAGGATCAGTACAATGTACTGGGATGACAAGTATGGTACACACAGTGTGTCCCCGGATGTAAGTTTCTATGGATGCCATTAGTCAACCTAGGTTAGAGTCATATTCTTCAAAAGATATAATTTGGATAACTTGTTTACACAGTAAAATTAACCAAGGGCAAGGTTTTTATGCAATTGCATTAGGTTATATCCAGCATGAGGGTGTCGATGACTGAAGATTCAAATCATGCAGTCAGCAACTCTTTTCTCTTAGATGATGATTCAAGGTTAGCATCAAAATGCTTGTAATTAGTTGTAATTGGTACCTTGCTGTTGTGTGATTAATTCACTTTTAATCTCATTAGGACTAGATCTGAAAAGTAGTCTCGAACATTTACTGGGAACATCAGTCCTTCCCAGTTCAGGTTTTCAATTTTTAGGGAAAGACTCTAATTTCAATGTTGCAATTTTAGATTATTTAGGTGCATGTTATCAAGCAGAAGATTACAAGTGGTTAAGGTGCATATAAATGCGCATAAGACAAACTATTATTGTTGTATTTCAGTAAACTTCCTTTTTATGCCTCTTTAAGCCAATTGCTGATGCTTCTTAATGGTGCAACTTGCAGCATCCCATTTTCAGTTGATGACATATCAAAATCGATGGAACAAATAGATATAGCTGACATTGAACCTCCTCTTCCTCTCCGTGAGAATTCAGGCTTTAGCTTTTTGGTGCCACGCACCAATTAATCAGTCAATTTGAGGCACAGGACGTCGTCATCTTCAGGTCACTTGAGAGGGAATGGATGATTATCTGACTACTTTTGTGGATGTTCTTTAGAGGCAGATCTAATTTGTTAGCTTCTGTGAACTTCAGAATTCAAAGAAATGCACCAGTCCCCTGCCTCAGACTCACGGGGGCGCTAAAAAGAGCATGAGGAAGATTTACATAACAGTTTCCACCGGAAACATAGAAGCATTGCTGCACTCATCTTTATACATAATTTTCATTTCACTTTGTAATACAAGTAGGAGAGTTATGAATTAGCTGTACACAACTAGGTCCATATTTCATAAATGATAGAGCTGCAGCACTCCAGTTTTGTAGGGGGAGGGTGAACAAGAATACTCAAAATGTCAGTTGAATCTGTATTTTATACTCCATTAAAATATGTATCTTTTTTACCACAGAAGCTATACTAGTGTTTGTCGTATAAAGAAAGACACTATGAGTTTTTGGACATATATGGATGATAGCTTCTTTTACAATTTTACACAATTGATCATAGTCTATACATGCTTTCATCTGTTTCTGCAAGAGGACTGTGGTATCAGGATGGATCTTGTTGGTTGATTCATGAAGGAAATTTTACCCCCTATAAATACCCTATTTATTATAAACCAAAATTATTTGATAATATTATTTTCTATAGCTACCTTATACATTTTATAGCAAAATAGGTATTTATAGTAGGGATGTACAAAGGAAATCGACAAACCACACCAAAACCGATAATTCGAATCAAACCGGAAAAAAAACCCGACCATGGTTTGGTATTGGAAAAAAAATCCGACCATAATTGGTTTGGTTTAGTTTAGTTTTAACTAAAAAGAAATCAAACCCGAACCAAACCAACCCGACATTACATATATAGAAGTTTTTAATATATTCAATACATAAAAATATTTATTGTAATATAGTTTATAAATATTTCTTAAATATTTTCATAATTTTATCTTTGAACGTATTATTTTAAACTTGGACTTATAATTCTTGAGTGCTACAATATGTTTTATAGTCAATAAATAAAAGACATTCAATTAAATGTACTAGGAATGACAATAGTGTTGGATATCTATTTTTTAGTTTTTTCATGGTTTAGATAAAATGCACAGTTTTATTATAGTGTTTAGTCATGTAAAAATAGTACTTGTTAGTCGTACTTATTTTAGCAACTTAGTAATTTTAGATCATGTTTATTTTTATTATGACTTATTAATAATATTTATTTATGCGATTTTATTATATTTATTGTTAAATTGTAACGACCCGACCCGTTGTCTCATGATTTACCGCTGTGTTTTTCTTGTTTTACGCTTTTTCATGTTTCATTATCAGTGCTTGCTGTGTTAGAATTCATTTGGATTGATTTTGGTGTAAAATGAGACACTTAGTCTCTTTAAGAAAGGCTTGTTTTGGAAAAGTCAACCGGACGTTGACTTATGAGTTAGAAGGTTCGGATGTGATTTCCGGTGATTCGGTTAGCTTCGGGGAGTGATTTGTGACTTAGGAGCGTGGTCGAAATTTATTTTGGAGGCCCGGTGTAGAATTAGGCTTGAATTGGCGAAGTTAGTATTTTGGCGAATTCCGGTTGGTAGGTGCGATTTTGATCCGAGAGTCAGAATTTGTTGTCCGCTTCGATATGTGATTTGGGATGTATGTGTAAAATTTCAGGTCATTTGGACATCATTTGGTTGGGTTTTTGATCGAATGCGTGTTTCGGAAGCTTTTAAAGAACTTAGGCTTGAATCCGAGGCGATTTGATGGTTTTAGCATTGTTTGACGTGTTTTGATGATTGGAACAAGTTTGAATGATGTTATGGGTTATGTTGGTGCTTTTGGTTGAGGTCCCCGCGGCCTCGGGGTGATTTCTTGTGGCTAACGGGATGAAATTTGGATTTGGAGACTTCATATGTTGCTGATATCTGGTATTCTCGCTTCTGCGAGTCTTGGACCGCAAAAGCGGACCCTCTTAAGCGAGGGGTTGGCCCCTGAAGCGCTTAGGAGGCCTGGGCGTCTGGTTTCGCAGAAGCGCTTGTGTAGCCGTAGAAGCGGACTCGCTTCTGCGATATTGTTACCGTAGAAGCAGCTTGGTTCGAGAAGTTGGACTTCCGCAGCAGCGGAAAGGAAGGGCGCTGAAGCGGTCCAGCACAAACGGGGTGGGGACCGCAAAAGCGAAAATACTGAAATGATTAATTAATATTTCCTCCGCGAGCTAAGCATTATTATTCTCCATTTTTAAGCGAGCTTTGAGAGCTTTGAGGCGATTTTGAAGACGGATTTAAGGTAGAATGATTAGAGGTAAGTTCCTTGTCCTAAATACAAGAGATTTTGTTAATTTAATATGGAAATTGGTTGAAATTCATTAAAAAGGGGTAAAGCTAGGGCTTGAGTTTTAATATTTCAAATTGGGATTTGATAGGTCATTTGAGCTCGGATTTGGGAGTTCTTGTTATGTATGGACTCGTGGCGAGACGAGGAATCTAGTAATGTGAGTTTTATAATTTTTTTAAAAAGTGGGTCTGGGGCTCGGGTTTTGCTAGTTTCGAGATTTTCGCTATATTTTGATGGTTTTCGATTGTGTATTGTTCCCTTGGCATAGTATGATGAATCCGCCCTGATTTCCGTTAGATTCGACGCGCGAGGAGGCCGAATTGAGGGGCAAAGGTGTCGCGAGCTTGAGATTTCGTCGGTTCGAGGTGAGTAACACTTGTAAATAGTATTCTGAGGGTTAGAAACCCAGGATTTGCACATCATAGTGCTGTATTGAGGTGACTTGCATGCTAGATATGAGTGTGGGGTAGAGCACCATTGGCGATTGTGACTTGGTCCGCCCTGATTGTTGATTTTTACCGCGTATTTGACTGAAACTACTTTATATCATCATGATTTGGGCTGATTGCCATATTTTGGGATTCGTGCCGATTATTTGAATCCTTTAGGGATTATTACCAATGTTTCCATGCATGTTAAATGATTTCAGTCCTGAGTTAAACACTGTTTTTGAAATGTTCAGCCATCTTCCTAAGATTTAAAAAACTTAAACGATATTTTTGCTGACGTTTTGAGCTGAGAACTGTTATTTTAATATTGTCCAAGTGGCTTATGTGCATTTCTAAACTATGCATGGATCGGGCTGCATGCCGCAGCGGTGTGATATTGATATTGCGCTTGAGCAGTAGGAGCCCCTCGGAATTTGAACCCCCACAGTGAGCGCGGGTACCCAAATGACTCCTGGATGAGTCTCCACTTTTGATTTGCAAAATAGTTTTTGTATCCATCTCGATCTAAAGCAATTCCCGAGATCAAGTTCATCTGCAAATCAGGTACATGCCGCACGTCCTTTAGAACCAATGTATATATGATATTTGTCTTTATACAAATGTCACCAATCCTCGCAATCCTTGAGTAACTTGTGTTACCCATTCTCATAGTGCTGAAATCACCTGCTACATATCTGCAAAAAGATCTCTTACCAGCGTGGCATGGTGAGATGTCGTTGTGTTAACTAACTATTCCGACTCTGGATCTGCCAAGTGCATGCATTCTTCTTCCTCATTTATGAAAATAACAACACTATCATTGTTTTGTACCATGGCAATTATGTTGTCGTTATTCTTCTGGACACAGATTTCACCTTTGTCCTTCCTTGGATTTGGGCAATCTCTTTTGAAGTGACCTGGTTGATCATAATTGAAGCAATTTCCGGCTCTTGATTTGGATCAGTTCTTTGACTTCCCACGAGCTCCGAATATACCATAGTTGCTCTAGCTCCTTTGATAACTCCTGCCTTTACTTTCTCTAATGAGAGCCTATCCTTGATTTTCAGGCTTCTTTCTCATCTTCTTATTGAGTAGAAGAGTCGATGTGATATCTTTCAACTTAATGACAGTCTTACCGTGCATGATAGTTGTTGCTAAATCATCATAAGAAGATAGCAATGAGTTCAATAGCAAGATGGCTTTATCTTCTTCTTCGATTTTCATGCCGAGGTTGGCGAGCTGTGTGATTAGTCTGTTAAATACATTTAAATGTGACAAAAACAATTCATACCTTCACCCATGTGTAGGGCGTATAACTGTAACTTCGGGCACAATTTATTTGTTAGTGTTTTGGTATAGGCTTTCCAACCTTGTCCAAATGACACATGTGGTGGCTTCATCAATGATGTTATTTACCACATTATTTGATAAGGGTAACCTGATTGCACTAGCATCCCTTTCATGCAAGTCAGCCCAGTCCTCAGCTTTCATGGTATTAGGCTTTTTGGCATCACCATCTAGTACCTTGTGTAATCCTTGTTGATGAGCAGATCCCTTATCCTTCTTTGCCATGTTGAGAAACTGTTATCTCCGTTGAATTTTGCTACGTCTTACTTAACTCCAGACCTTTTGTTTTCTACCGAATATAGTACTACAGATAGTGAATAGTACTTATGCGAATGATCGGAACTTGGGCTCTGATATCAGTTGTTGAAAATAAACCTTCACAGAAATAATATTCACTGTAATAAAAGCGGAATAATAATGTAGTACCGAGATGCAGTAATCAACAAGAATAAAAAGAACAAGAACATAAAGATTTTAACGTGAAAAACCGTTCTGAATAATGGAAAAAAATTACGGTCCCGAGAGAAGCAAGGTAATCCACTATAATGAAGAATTTTATATTTCGTAGTCCCGAGTAAATAGTCTAGTAACTACTATACACTCAAAGGAATAACCCTTCTTTTGAGATTCCCACCTCACTACCATATTGCCCACTCTCTATCTTTCTACACAGACTATTTTTCTATCTGTGAAATATTTGAAGCTTTGTTGCTTCTGTGTGTCTAAAGAATGAAGCCGGTGCATCTATTTATAGGAAGAGTGGCCTCACTTCAACCAATCAGAAGCTTGCTTCGTTGCAACTTGCCAATTTGATTCTTGCAAATTGATATCAAAATCAAGTTTGGTCAAAACTCGTTTCGGTGATCAGACAACCCACCATTTGATTTTGCCAAATCTTGTTTGGATCTTACAAATTTCCAATTTCCCTTATTTTCTTTTTTATTGTGGACCCCACAGATTCTCCCTCATCTTTAATAGGATTAAACTAAGTCACGCAGATCTCCATCCCAATTACGGATGCATAGCAATGATTCATACATGTTATTTGAAAATCCAAGTTTTGTACTAAAAGCTTAGTTGTGGTAAGTAACGGAGCTATGATTCTTATTAAGGAATATCAAAATTTCAAAAAGTAAATACATGAATAAGTCAAGGGGATTCAATACATTATATATATATATATATATATATATATATATATATATATATATATATATATATATAGGTACTTGAAAATAATAATTAAACGGAAGATAATATTTATTAAACGGAAGATAATATTTGCTCAACTACTTTCAAATATTAATTAAATATATTTTTTCTTTTTTTGACGGATGGCTCAAATATAGAGGAGGGTTAGTGACTTCCTTCATTACTAATATATTATAATTATGCTTCTTCCCACTTGTTTGTAAATAAAATAAAGTTTAAGGACTTTTACATGCTTATGTGTATGTCAGCCAACATACAAATAATTTCTTAACAGAAAATGTGTAAGGGCTTATTTAACTGATCTTGAGTGGCCATCATACTTATTGCTCCAACTCTGCATTGAAATCGGGATTGGTCCATATTCCAGTTACTATTCAAATTAGGAATTTTTAAATTTATTAACAACTTATTATTTTAATTAAATATTATTTTAAAAACTTATATTATATAGATACCTTTTAAGATTTATAATAAAATATTTAATTTTGATTATCTCCTAGTCCTAATCCACTAAATACGCTAATTAGTTACACTATTTTATTTCTTTCTCAACTTTGATAAATCTCATTCTCTTTCCGCATCCCAATTAAAATTTCGATCTCTTTCTCCTTCCAATGAATTTGTGCAAAGAACACAACAAACCCACGAACCTTTCTCAAAGAACAATTGTAGTTTGTTTGCCAGAGAACAATTGTTTCGTTTTCCATAAAACTAAATATCACAATTGTACATGTTTTCCATAAACAAACCAACACGGAAAAAGCAAAACTATTTGCAGTCTGTTCTGTCTGTTCCTTATTCTTAATGATATAACTACGAGAAAGTTCACAACGGGTTTTTAGCCCTTTCTTTGGTTTGTACCAGTTTTTAGCGTATACGAGAAAGTTCAAAATTGATTCTTGAAGATTGCTATGTTCAACATTCTCACCAACAAAAACAGCCGCCGACATATAGGTTGGTTTGTTCTTGAACAAAGACGATGAAGTTTGGGGCTGAGCAACTTTATTTTCTATTGCTATATTTCAATATATTTTCATGTATTTCATTGTATTCATTGTCTTTTTTTCATTGTAATTCAATGAGTCTCGTTGTATTCCGATGTATTTTATTGTATTCACTATCTTTTTTTTCTCATTGTGTTTCAATGTATCCCGCTGTATTCTATGTATTTCATTGCATTCACTGTCTCGCTATATGCCATAAATGTGTTCGTAATTTTTTTTTAATTAATATAATTTATGTATTATATAATTTCTCTGAAGATTGCTATGTTTTTGGGATATTTTTCAGTTGAGAATCTTTTTTATAACTGAAAATATAAAATTTATGTGTTATAATTGATTGTTGAGTTATATTAGGAGTCTATTATGTTAATTGATTCACTTTCTATTTTAAAAACAGTATAATCCCCTATTTCACGCCGTGAATACAGTTGAATACAATAGTATGTCCAACTGTAATCCCATATTTCACTCCATGAATACAGTTGAATACACTCGAATACAACAACTGATTAGCTGGACTTTCCTGATTCATGCCTATTTTTGCTACTGTATTCATGAATACAATAGCTTAAATACATCAAATACATTTTAGAACCACACAAAAAGTATCTATAATCCGTAATATAGCAAATGGTATTTATAGATGGCTAATTGCCACACCTTCTTTTTCCTACACCCCGGAAGGGTATAAAGGAATTTTTCCAATTTAAGTGACAATCGAAACGGGATTATTTTCTCGCCACTTGGGATATTTATGGTGTCTCAACTCACTGGTTTAAAAATCTCGAATCGAGGAAAGAATGACTCTTTTTAACAGTCCGTAAACCAAAAAATCCGAATAAGAAATTCTGTTAACTCGAGAGAAGGTGTTAGGCATTCTCGAGTTCCGTGGTTCTAGCACAGTCGCTCAACTATTATAATTTGCATCATTATCTGATTTTAAAGCATTTTAAGCATATGTGCAAAATTTAACTCTTTAACCGCCTTTAATTAATTTTAAGAAAAATTCAACGTCACATAAAATATATTTTGAACCGCGTCACATAAATGCACCCTCAGTCCGCAATACATTTAATATAACGTTATTAGGATATGGATTTGGGTCACATAAATGCACACCCGAATTTCGGAAGGTAAATTATTAAAATGACGCGCCTAAAGCAACTACGTGTTTACAACTTTGCGGGGGCCATGAAAATCAACTAAATGGCACGCCTCGAATTCTAAGAGTTAAATCAAACTTAATTAAGTGTGGGTCGTGCCATTTTTATTTTGTTTCGCACGACACATCTCAAATTATTTCAAAAGAATGTATTCAACTAAAGCAAACCACATATGTTTATAGGCAATAAGTGACATGAACTCATAAATAAGCATATTAGCTACATGGTATTAATCTGGAATAAACTTGCATTAAAAGCAACAACGTCTGGCAGCCAACATACAGTTGGTATATCAAGTTTTCCTACTACACAGATCTGTTCCTCCAACTTACTGGAGCCCATCACTTTGCAAACTCCATAGAGTGTGAACTGGCTTAGACCAGGCTATGCAAGCCACTTGAATAATATGAGTGTTTTGGCACCATAACAGCATTTAACATGTAGAAGAAGACCTCACAACTATGTTTAAGAGATTATTCAAGCTATATTGTGCTTATATAAAGTGACAATATAAAAAGAAATTTGAATTTATTATCGTCTGTATGCCCACGTCAATTTTCAGACTGCCAAATTATACCCAGAAATGGTCACGTATACAGCTTTGTTCCTGGATATACAATAATGTACATATTCAATCAAATGTTGCTAATTCAATTCCTGGTCTCCAGAATAAAGCACAACAATCCCCTAGAGAAACTAAATTAGTGTATCAGTGCCAAGTATTGACAGACAATCGACCCTTCACTTCACGAATCAGAACAACAATGACAACAGAAGTTTCATTCAATGCAGAAACGCAGATCCAGTTTATAACAAATATACACACCCTTGAATTGACGAAGTTAGTATTTTGGTGATTTTCGATTGATAGATGAAGTTTTGATCCGAGGGTCGGAATGAAATTCCAAGAGTTGCAGCAGCTTCGTTAGATGATTTGGGATGTGTGTACAAAATTTCAGGTTATTCATAGGTGATTTGGTTGAGTTTTTGATCGAATGCGTGTTTCAGAGGTTTTTGAAGAACCAAGGCTTAGATTTGAGGTAATTTGATGGTTTTAGTGTTGTTTGAGGTGTTTTAATGAACAAGTTTGGATGATGATTTAGGGTGTGATGGTGCTTTTGGTTGAGGTCCCGGGGGCCTCAAGTGATTTCAAATGGCTAACAGGAAGTTTGGACTTGTGAAATTTTATTTTTGCTGCTGCTTCTGGTATTTCTGCACTTGCGGATAGGGGACCGCAGGTGCAGTGCTGCACGTGCGAGGGAAGGTTCGCAGATGTGGTTTTTGGAAGAGAAAGGGGGAACCACAGATGCGGTGGGTGACCTGCACCCGCGGAGCCGCAGATGCGGCTGGTGGACCGCAGAAGCTATTTTGGACCTTTAGTGAATTCCGCAGAAGCGGATGGATTAACCATAAAAGCGGTACCACAGAAGCGAATTTTGAGCCGCAAATGCGGAAAGGTCTAGGCAGACTTATTTGATATTTCATTTCGCAACCTTGGGTTATTTCACCATTTTTGCTTTCGACCTCGGAGCTTTTTGGGCGATTCTAAAGAGGAAAATCAAGGGACTTCATTGAGGTATATATTTTTAGACCTAAAACACAATCCTAAGGTGTTATTACATGAATTAAGACTGAAAAACTAAGAAATCAAGGACTAAAAATGGAGGTTAGGGCTTGAACTTAAGAGAGCTAAGATTAGGGATTTGAGGGGTCAATAGAACTCCGATTCTTGTGATTATAATATGTATCAACTCATGGCGGGATAAGAAATCCATTGATGTAAGAATTTATGAGTTTATAGAAGTGGGCCCGGGGCTCGAGTTTTACCAATTTCAGGATTTTTGATATTTTTCGACTGGGTATTATTCCTTTAGCCTATTGCGACGTACTCGTTGTGGTTTGGTCAGATTTGACGCGCGAGGAGGCCGATTTGAGAGGCAAGGGCATAGCGAACTAAAGTTTTGGTCAGCTGGAGGTGAGTAATAATTGTAAATAATGTCCTGAGGGTTTAAAAACCCCGGATTGCACAATGTAGTACTATATTGAGGCGAGGCACGCGCTTAATGACGAGCGCGGGGTAGTTTACTATTGGGGATTGTGACTTGGTTCGTCCCGATTGATGTTTTACCGCGTATTTGACTAAGACTTGTTTGTTTTCACCATGACTTGGGCTTATCGCCATATTTGGGCTTAATGCTTATTATTTGAATCCTTTGTGGACTTTTATCACTTTTTTCTCACTATTTTGATATATTACTTGAACTCAGTCCCCTTGAATTACACTATTTACAAATTTAGCTACTTTTTACTCGAATTTGAGATTTAAATGATATTCAAAATATTGTTTGAGCTGAGCATTATCATTTTACTGATGCCCGAGGGGCTTGTGATAATTTTTGGACTGAGTGAGGTCGAGGGCCATATGTGAGGATATGCCGAGTGATATGAGGTCGAGGGCCATATGTGAGGATATGTCGAGTGATATGAGGTCGAGGGCCTGAGTTACTTTATATGCTACGAGGTGGCTTGAGCGATGTGAGGCTGAGTGATGTGAGGCTGAGTGCCGAGTGATGATGCCATAAGGTGGCTTGATATAGTGCTTGCGCCGTAAGGGCCCCCTCCAGAATCTACACATCCACAATGAGCGCGGGTACCCATATGATCTGAGAGTGGGCCCGAGGGGCTGATATTATGCTGAGCAACTGATACTTAACCCGAGCGGCTGATACTGTTATGAGAGATTGATACTGAGCCCGAGGGGCAGATTTCTACTTGTTATTTACCTGTCAAAGTATCTGTTTTCACCAGCTTTCAACGAGATTTTATTTGATTCTTTACCGTTTCACTACTTTAAATGATTTTACTGCTTTAATATAGAATTATCTTGTGCTTTTATGTGATTTCATGCTTTCAGTCATAGTTTATAATTATTACTCACTGGATCGGAGTACTCACATTACTCCCTACACCGCATGTGCAGATACATGCATAGTAGAATCCGCTCCTGAGCACTGATCTTCCCAGCCAATGCGGTGATTGGAGACTACGAGGTAGCTGTCAGCATCCACAACCCCGAGCCTCCCTTATCTTATCCTTCATGTTTCTTTTAGACACTGTTGTATCGGATTTCATACTTTATAGACTTGTACTGGATTCTTCTTAGTTGCTCATGACTTGTGACACCTCGATTTGGGCTGTGTCAGGATGGTTCCCTTATTATATTCGCCATTTCTGCATATTATGGTTATAAATTTATGTTTTAGACTGTTTATGTCAAATATTTGCTTGAAAGGAGTTTTATGTTGGTCTGGCTTGCCTTGTCTTCACGAGAGGCGTCATGACGATCGGGTTTGGGAATTGGGTCGTGACATGTACAAAAACTTTAAAATTCTATTTTGGCATGTTGAATAACAACATTCTAAGTGCAAAACTGAAAAATAAAAGACACAAAATACAGCAACAATCCAAGCTGCAGATTCTAAATGGCAAGCTGAAACACTTACATTCTAGATGTACAGAAACATTAATTATCAATATTTATATGTACAGAAACTGAAACACTTACATTCTTAGATGCAAAATTGTCACGACCCAAATCCCAAATAAGGTCTTGATGGCACATCTCGTGAAGACAAGGCCAACCAACAAAACTAACACTTCCTTTTAACAGTTATTTAACATTTATAAAGCTAACACATGATTAGCAAAATCAAAAGTGCGAAAAAATAATAATAACAACTGGGAACCATCCCGTCACAACCCTACATCGGGGTGTCACTAGTCATGAGCTACTACGAAATTCGCTAAAGAACTACAAGTTCGAAAAGAGGAAACAAAGTCTGATATTAATATGAAAAAAATAAAATAAGGGAGAAGATCCGGTGCCGCGGACGCTAGCGGTCACCTGTCCCAGCTACGGTAACAAATCTTCAATCCGCTAATAACCCGCTACTGGACAAACAATACCTGCAATTGCACGCGAGGTGCAGAGAGTACTTCTAACTCAATGGTAATAAGAGTAAATAATAACTGAGCAATAAGAAATCACGTAAGAACACTTCATCATGCTATATAAGATAGTACAACCCTTTTAGAAAACAGTATTTCCATGGAAATCCTTTATAAATATCTGGCTCAGTTTTAAACCTCTTTTGAAAATAACCTTTTTAACAGTTGCAAAATAATTCCACCCATCAGTGTCACTATGCACAGAAACCCGCCTCTCGGGCAATATCTTTGTTCCTGGTCAGCCACTCGGACCCCAACACTCAAGTATCAGATAGCACCAGCAAAAGCAGATAAATATCTCCAGAAATATCACAAACAATAAATAATGAATAAATGCATGAATGCATATGATGGTACATTCCAGTACCCACTGCGGCGTGCAGCCCGAGCCATCCATATTTATTTATCGTCGACGGCGCTCACTGGGGTTGTGTACAGACTCTGGAGGGGCTCCTACAACCCAAGTGCAATATCAAGCCATCTCGTGGCATTAATCAAAATCCTGGTCAGTCATTGTTACCTGACCCATTTACATCATATAGTGCCATTGTTACCATTATTTCAAGTTTCTGCTGCGGCGTGCAGCCCGAGCCACCCATAATCAGTCCATAAAATATCATAAGCCCCTTGGGCATTTATAAAACAGTAGTCTCAGCCGGAAATAACATTTAAAATATCATTTGAGTTTTCAAAACTTAGAAGCATGGCTGAGTTTGCAAAATAATATTAAAATCTTGGACTGGAATCAAATGATATGCAACATATCCTAAAAACAGTAATCTCAATACCCGAAGGATTCATATATTTGGCACGAAGCCCAAACATGGCAATCAACCCAAATTATGATGATAACAAGTAATTTCAGTCAAATACTCAGTAAAATCAACAATCGGGACGGACCAAGTCTCAATCCCCAACGGTGCTCTACCCCGCGCTCATATCCAGCATGCAAGTCACCTCAATACAATACTATGATATGCAAATCCGGGGTTTCAAACCTCAGGATATCATTTACAAGTATTACTCACCTCGAATCGATGAAATCTCTAGCCCGCGACGCCTTTGCTCCTCAAATCGGCCTCCACGTGCGTCGCATTTATCCAAATTCAGAGCGAATACATCACAATATGATAAGGGAATAATACCCAATTGAAAATAATCAAATTCGGGCACAATTCCCAAATTGCCAAAACCCGAGCCCCGGCCCACATCTTGAAATTCAGAAATTTTTACATCAATACGACCCTTATCTCACCACGAGTCTATACATACAAAATTCACAAAAATCGGAGTTCATTTGACCCCTTAAATAACCATTTCTATCCAAGAGAGTTTTCTACCTTTTTCAAAAAAATTTCTCAAATTAAACACCAAAACTTGCAATAGATTCGAGTTATACAACAAAAATTGAGTTAAGAACACTTACCCTGATGTTTTCCTTGAATATCTCTCGAAAAATTGCCTCACCCGAGCTCCCTTGGTCCAAAAATGAAAGAGTGAGACGAGTTTGGAATTTAATACGCTGCCCAGGTATTTGCTCTTCGCGTTCGCGGTCTCCCTTCGCGTTCGCGAAGAACAACTTTCCAAGAAATCATTTTTCAAACTCTTTCCGGACAGACTCTAGTAATATGATCATAACTTGTTATACAGATGTCAGAATGCCTCTTATAATATATTTCTGAAAACTAGATTTAATGATCTACAACTTTTGTTTTCACATCAACACCAAATTCCTTGTGGGTCAAAAGATATGAGCTTTCTAAGTAGGACCTGTGCGACAGAAAATTCATTCTTCGCGAACGCGAAGCACAGTCGCGAACGCGAAGAACAAAAGTCCCAGATGGCAATTCCTTCTTCGCGAACGCAAAGAACTGTCGTAAACGCAAAGAGAAAAAGTCCCAGAATCCAATTTCTGCTTCGCGAACGCGATGGGACCTCGCGAACGCAAAGGACAACACCAGATACCAGCAATCAGCAGCTCAAAACCTTCCAAAAATGACCAGTTGACCACCCGAAATCACCCCGAGGCCCTCCGGACCTCATCCAAAAGCACAAATATGTCCTATTACCTTATTCAAACTTTCTTAAACCATAAAATACTATCATTAACATCAAATTCGGCAAGTTTTCATCAAATCAAGGCTTAAGTTAAACTAAAACTTTCAAAATTCACATCCGATCATAAACCCGACCTAAACACCTCCGAATCAACTGAAATTTTGCACACAAGTCCAAAATCACCTAACGAAGCTACTGAAATTCTCTTAATTCCATTCTGACTCCCGGATTAAAATTTCACCTATCAACCTGAAATCGCCAAAATAGGCTAACTTCTTCACCGAACATCCAAAATTACTTCTGATTGCACTCCTAAGAGTTAAATCATCCCCCGAAACTAACCTAATCATAAGAATTCAATTCCGAGCCCTATAACTCATAAGTTAACGTCCAGTTGACTTTTCTAAATTAATTCTACCTTAAAGAGACTACTTGTCTCATTTCTTATTAAAATCCCTCCAAATCAATTCTAACGCACCTCATACCGGTAATGAAACATATGAAAGCAGAAATTCGGAAGAACCAGGTGGTAACTCATGAGATGACGGGTCGGGTCGTCACAAAAATTGATAACTAAACAAATGAAAAACTGAAATTGAAAATGGAACAAAATAGACAATAATTATTTGAACACCAACTGTCAACATTCATAACATTCACCAACTGCAAACATTCATGAATTGAGTTTATAAGACAGTTGGATACCTTACTATGACCCAAAAAGATGTCTAACACTTAGTTATATTATGGCATCCAACTGACACAACTAAAGAACCACAACCAAAATATAAAGTTTACTGACATGCAGTAATTTCAACACATACAAAAATTTACAAATACTTGAAGCAAAGTCACATCACTTTTGCTCCTTACCACTACCTTTTCTTGCTTTCAACTTGTTCAACCTTTGTTTGTTCAACTGATTTTCAGTGATGACAGATTTTTCCAGCCATGTTAGGACTTTTTGCTGAGAAAGTAAGCTTTGAAGGCTGACTTGCACCGCTTGAATCACAAGCAAATCCAATTTTCCTGGTTGCAGTTGGTACACTTTGTTGCCTCAGCTAGAGTCTTGTCTTTGCTTCTGAGATTCCCTTTGGTCTTATAGTTATGTCAGGATCAGGTTCAAAGTCAGGGATCTCAAAATCTGGATCATTGCTTGTTGGAAGCTACTTTTGAACAGTAAGGTTTGGCATAAACACAAAGTTACTGGACTGACTATTTTGACTTGTCTAGGGTGCTGATAAATTAAAGTCATCTTAAGATGGGATATCTGCAGCAGCTGGTAATGTAGGTTTTTTAGCATCGGGTCTATCAGCCAAAGTTCTTTGCTTTTTATTCTGCTTTATCCTTGAATTGCCACCCATTGGTTGTTTCCCTTTACAGTGATATTATCAAATAGAACACAATTATATGTTAGAACAAGGCAGAATGAATAAAAAGTTCAAATTTATTATTCAAGAAATAGATTACCTTGGCACAACCCCTAGAATTATGTCCAGCTTCTCCACAACTATTACATGTCATGACTCTCTATTTTCTGGATTGAGACCTTTTCCCTTGCCTATTGGTTGACTCATTTGCCTCTCTTGTTCTTTTTACTTTTGGTCTGCCGGTTTGTCTTACAAATTCAGGTGAATCCATTTCTGGGAGGGCTCTATCTTCCAGAACTTTTTTCCTATCATAGGTTGCAACTTATGAGAATAAGTGTGGAGATATGCCTCTTTTGAAAGAAACCAGTGAATCTCACTCAACAGATCAACCTTCTTGTACATTAGGGCACAAATTGCATGAGGACATGGGATTCCACAGAGGTCACATGTCCTGCAAGTGCATTTTTTTGCCCCCAGATTGACAATATGCCTATCACTACCTTTTCTCACCTCATAACCTTGGTCAACAGTACTATTCACATAATAATTTGTGCAATCCTCATTAACTAGTTATATAGATTTAGAGTCTTAGGACTGTACTCACTTCCCCACCCCATCACTTCAGCTCCATTATCATTCAACATATTCATAACCTTGATTTCGATCTCCTCTAATATCTTTATAATTATCTTGTGTCTAGCTTGCAATATCCATGCATTGAAGGACTCAGTCAAGTTATTATCAACTAACTGCTTCTTGCAGGTAATATCAAAGAAGGCCTTACTCCAACAGGTAGGTGGATACTTTAACAGATCTTCAATAATAGCTTTACCATCATCATCTACTTGGCTCATGCTCTTCAACTGATCTTGGAAGTCCTCTTCATAGGTACTCCAAGCTGCCCACCACAGATATTTCTTGTATTCCCCAGATGCCATCTCTTGCACTAGTTTGCTTCTATGTGTCTAACAAAATCTGTGTTGTGCATCAGGAAGCACTCCTGAGATTGAATCAATCAACCCCTACATATAAAGGAAAGAAGAAGTATGAGAATCTATTCGTACACATTGGAAAAATAATAAAATAATAACATAATGATGTAACGTTTTCATACCTTTTTCATATCTGAGGTGAAAGTGATTCCTTCACCCATATTAAGGTCCAGTGACATTTGCAGATGAGTTAAAAACCACTTCTAAGTGACTTTTGTTCTTTATCCACAATAGCCCAGGCTAATGGATAAAAGTGGTTTGTAGAGTCTTAACCAACTGCCACCAAGAGCTGATCCTTAACTTTCCATTTCAAAAAAGTTCCTAGCTTAAGCAATATCTTTGAATGTTATTCACCTATCCAACTTTTTATAGTTAGTCAATTTATCATTAATGTCTCTCTTCTTTTGTTTAAAACTTTTCTCTAGTATGTCACAATCATAGTCTGAAGAAACATCATATTTATTATCATCATAATTATCACTTTCGTCACAATTAGTGGCAAGTTCAAGTTCATCAGGTTCATCATGCTCATTGTGATTGATTATATTAGGTACATTAATATTTGGCTCACATTTCTCTACAACAAATATATTAATAATATTAAATTGGTTGTTCACAAAGTCCAGTGTCCTAATGCCATAATCACCTTCTATTTCATAGTATATACTAGAAGGACCATTAACTATTAGTTGTTAGACTCCTATATACCCCAAGTTAGAAACATATTCAACCAATAAATAATTATGTAAAAGCAAGTCAGAGTCAAAACATTTCTTAATGTGCCGAAATTTTCTTGAGTATGCTATGAGTGATTTCTTTACCCACTCTCCACCATGATGAAAGATCAAATCTAACAGGACCATTGATAGTAAATTGCAGAGTAAAATCAGTTAAAATTAATAAACAAATAGATATAAATAAAGACATAAAGACAATAAAATAGAATCAGCCACAAATTGAATAATTCAGTTAACATTAATAAACTAATATATGCAGCCATGGATATGGGGGACCATACATTAAAGTATTACAAAATTCAAAGTGTCCCAGGCCCGCCCTCCAATATTAAAATTATATTTCACTTATTTTCTATAAAAAAACAAAAGAAGTTAGGACCACAAAATATTACAATTAAAACCCAAAACCACCAAAAGACTATTCAATATCAGATGAGGCAGATGCAAACAAAAAGAATAAAATTAGGGTTTATTATTGTAAAAACACATGCAAGTGAATACAAATGTAGAACACACACTACGAGCATGAGGGTGATGCAAACAAAAAGAGTAAAATTAGGGTTTATCACTGTAAAACAATATGCAATTAAATGCAAAAGCAGAACACACACTACGAGCTTGAAATTATCGTCAAAGATAGGAGAAGTGAAACTCTAACCAACAAAGAACTATTCGGTAAACCCCTTCAATAAATACAAAATTAGAAAAAAATAGAAACCCTATGACAACTATACACATATCAACTTCAAATAATCGAAAAAGAAAAAGGCTTATGAAATCCCTAACCAACAAAGAATAAATCTGAAAGGGATTCGAAACACCAGTAAAACTTTCTTGGGAATGAAATAAATCAAGAAAAGAGATAAAACTAACAGAAAAATTAAGTTTTTGGAGAAAATTTTCTTACCCTTGCTTGAAATCGCCACTGGAAGCAAGAATCCTGATCGGTTTGGTTTCTTTTGTTTTCTTTGAAGTACTAGAAGGTTCGAACAAATGAGGTAAACAAAATATTTTAAAAAGGGTTAAATTTATTTATTTGGTGGGTTTTTAGTTATGGGTTACGGACCATTAATATTTGGGAGTAGGTTGGGGCTTATAAGTTAGTGGAAGTCCCAATTGGCAGCTGAGTTGGCAGCTGGCATGGAAAAAAGAGACGGGGCCTGCTGCCACATCACGAGAAATTAGGGTTAGGGATAATTACATAAATTTTATTAACGGTATGGTGGGGATTGAACGTAAAGTGTAACGGGGGACAACATGCCTTAATTTCAATAGTACAAGGACAATAATGGGCTTTTCCCCTTATTTTCATCCCAAAACAATGTTTGTTTTGATTGTTTATTTAAAATTAATTGTATTGTATTGTTAAATCTGTCTTTTTAGAACAACGAAAAGTCCCATTTTGTAAAACAACGGATTTGTTATGGTGGAATTATTTTCTTATTTTTCTTTTCAATTACGGCCTTACTTATTACTCCATAATTATATTTTACCCTTTACTTTTTTTAAACTCCAAATCTCCAATATATTGACCTACTTTGTCTCCGTCCATCTTTTCCATAATTGGTTCGTGCCATTCTTTTCATTCAAATCTTCAAAAATCCATTTATTTTTTTGTCTCTTTCCATTTTTTAATGATAGTTAATATTTTTCTTCAAATTTTTGCTCTTGTTTTCAAGTTGCATAATTGGTGATAAATAGTAAAAGGAGATTTTTTAAAATTATGTTTATCCGTAATTCTTGATAAATTTGATATTCAATTGAGGGTATTTTAATAAAATTATCAGTTACAGTATATTATGATAAGTCAAAACAAACAACAAAAATGTTACTTTTGTTTAACAACAGTAAACGATATAATCTATTCAAAAAATAATACAGTATAATATAATGCATGATAAAACAATGAGTAACAATAACCCAAACAGAGTGTGTTAATATTTACTATATTCGTCGGCTTTCCCTTGTTATTTTTGAACTTCATATTCTGTTTGTACTAATCAACTTATAGATTCTTGCTCTGGAATAAGAAAATGTCCGCCCTTTGCAAATGGTTATTCTTTTAATTCGCCAATGAGATGGTAGTTGTGGCTTCCTTCTTTTTTTTCCTTTTCTTCATTTTCCATTTTTATTTCCAAATTATTTGTACAATCATAAAAAAATAATATTTCCCACTAAGTAATTTGAACTTTGCTATCATCTTAATGGCCAAATGTTAAAAAAGAATCTTCACACCAATATAAAAATCAAGAGTTCCCTCCTCAACAATGCAACAGTCTTTTTAGTTCTATATTTCCTTCTTCTATTTATAGTTGCAAAAATCAAAATGAGAAGCTTTGGGAATTTAGGGCAATGGCCTCTACTTGCAACTGCTTTGGTAATTTGCTTTGTAGCCAGTACTACTGTTGTTGCTGATTGCTCTTATGGATATACTTCTCCTTCACCTTCTTACAAATCTAACAAGTATTACAAATCATCATCTCCGTTCAAGTGTCATGTACTTATTCCTTACTGTCGCTTGCTCCTTCAAAGAACTATTACAAGTTGCCCGCTCCTTCAAAGAACTACTAGAAATCACCTGCTCCCGTAAAGAATTACAATAAGTCAGATGTCCCATTAAAAAAATATTATAAGTCGCCAGCTCCTTCAAAGTACTATTGCAAGTCACCGTCGCCCGCAAAGTACTATAAGTCACCAACTCCTTTGAAGAATTACTAGAATTCACCAACTCCTTTAAAGTACTACTACAACTCGCCGTCACCTAAAAAATACTACAAGTCACCTGCTCCATCTGCTAATTATTACTACTAGTCACCATCCCCAACAAAATACATAAATCGGCTACTCCTTCAAAATACTACAAGTCGCCATCACCAGCAAAAAATTACAAGTGGCCAGTTTACTACAAGTCTCCACTACCACCAGCTTATTATGAGAAATCCCCTTCGTACTACAAGTCACCTGCACCGTGACGACCCAAAGGGTCATCACCGTAATTTTCCCTTTTTTCGTGCTTCCGAAGCCTTGAAAACCTCTTATTTGATCGCCTCGATCTGCGAGTGCAGTCTAGGCGCAAAGCCGAAAAGTTTTTATGTAGAAGTATATGAATTTTGTGTTAAAAACTATGAATATTTGATAATAATATTGACATAGTTGACTTTGGTCAACATTTTAGGTAAGCAGACCCGGACCCGTGATGTGACGGTCCTGGAGGGTCCGTTGGAAAATATGGGACTCGGGTGTATTCCCTGAATCAAAATTCGAGGTCCCAGGACCAAGTACGGAATTTTTGAAAGAAATTGTTTATCTGAAAATGATATGAAAAGTTGAAATAAAAATGAGCTAGAAAATATAGGTATCGGGCTCGTATTTTGATTTTGACGCCCGGTATATGTCTTAAATGAGCGTTATGCGCTTTATGTGAAATTTGGTCAAAATCAAACGTCGTTTGACGTGTTTCAGACTAAAAATAAAAAATTTGGAAGTTATGAACTTTGAAATGAAATCATGAGTTTTGGGGGTTGATTCTTTGATTTTGATGTTACTTTAGCAATTTGATCGCTCGAGCAAGTTTGTAGGACGTTATTGAGTTAGTGTGTGTGTTTTGTTGGGAGCCCCGAGGACTCGGGAGTACTTCGGAGGTGGTTCGGGGTGATTTTACACTTAGAAAAATTGCAGAAATGAGTCTAGTTGTTGTAGACCAAAAGCTTCATCGCGATCGCGGCTTCCCCATCGCATTCGCGAAGCCTCCCCAATTCCCTTCATCGCATTCGCATCCTTTCTCCACGTTCGCGTAGGGTTAAGTGACCCTTGGGGGGGGGGGGTTAGCCTTCTTTCTCTTCATGTTCGCGACCAGTATCCCCGCATTCGCGTAAAACCCTTAGCTCCTTCATTGCGTTCGCGTGTTGTATCACGCATTCGCGTAGAGCAGCACAGGACCCCCCATCGGTTTTACTCGTAGCATTCGCATTGAACACATCGCGAACGCGATGCCTTCCTAGCCCGCCTTCTTCGCGGATGCGACATGTATGTCAATTCAACGTCAATTTGAATTCAACCTCAATTTGAGGCACAATCTTAAAACAAATTGCATATTTGAACTCCTGGGGTTATATGTGATTGAGTTTTGGTCCGAGCCTTGAGTTTGGACCACATGGGACCGGTGTTGAATTTTGGTATTTTTGGAAGAATGATAGGAATTTCATTTCTAAGCTATGGAATTGTGTCCTTGAGCTATTTTTGATAATATTGAATCTAATTATGGCTAGATATCGCTGTTCCAGAGTTGGATTCTAGAGGAATGGCGGTGTTAGAGGCTTGGTTGCATTTTTGGACCGAGGTAAGTGTTTGATCTAACTTTGGCTTGAGGGAATAGGATTAAGGTATTATTTGCTAATTGCTAAATGTTGAGTACGGTGTATAAGCATGGTGACGAGTATCTATACACTGGTGTCGAGTATGACCAAGAGTCCTAAAACGTTAACTTATCGAATTCTTAATTGTTGTTATGAGGAAATGGTTGGAAATCCTTAATGTTGCGCCAGTAATTGTTGAGACCAAGTATGGATTTTATTGTGTTAAGTAGAAATCGAATGAGTATGGTTATAGCTGGACCTCCCTTGCGGGGATAGTTTATTATAATATATTTTCCTTCCTTGTTTGGATTACCTTGTAGTTTGTGTTGAGAGATGTTATGATTGGGATTGTGTGGCACGCCGACCACGAGATATTATGATTGGGATCGTGTGGCACGCCGACCACGAGATATTATGATTGGGATCAAGTGGTACGCCTACCATAACTTACATTGATTATTGTTATTGGCCTTAGATGCTGGTGACATTGTGCACGGTAAAACGAGAGCTAGTGGTACGCCTACCACAACTTATATTGATTATTGTTATTGGCCTTAGATGCCGGTGACATTGTGCACGGAGGAAACGGGAGCGAGTGGTACGCCTACCACGTATTATATGAAAAAGGGATCGTGTGGTGTGCTGTCCACTTATATACTACACTACGGGATCGTGTGGTGTGCCGTCTACTTATGTTATACATCATGGGATTGTGTGGCGCGCCGTCCACTTATGTTATACATCACGGGATCGTGTGACGCGCCCCGTCCACTTATGTTATACATTATGGGATCGTGCGGCGCGCCGTCCACTATAAACATATGTATCATAAAACGCGGAGTAGATTTGTTGTTGTTTCTAATGTTCCATTTTCATCTAGTACTCCCAGATAGCATGCCCCGTCCCATTATTTTGTTATTGTTTTCTCGTACTTGTATATTATATTTGCACAGGTTAATTGTGGTAGATCCCGTCTAGCATCGTCAATATTTCACCGGGGTTAGACCAGGTACTTACCAGCACATGGGGTCGATTGTACTGATGCTACACTTCTGTGCTTTTTGCACAGATTACGATACCGAAGCAGCTTACGAACCGCAGAAGTAGATTGGGAGCGTGCCTTCAGTCCAGAGACTTCTAGGCGGTTCGCTGGCGTGCGCGGTCCCCGAGTCTCTTTTATTTCCGTCAGTAGGCGCCATCACAACCCCCGATGGTGGGAAAAATCCGGGTTGTGACATGCACCTCCTCCAAAGTATTAGCAATCACCAACTTATTATAAATCTCCCACCTCCACCATACTACAAAGAATCTACACCTTCCTATAAATCTTCTTCACCCCCGTCAAAATACTACTAGCAATCACCTGCAACGTACAATTCACCATCTCTAGTAAAGGCAAATGAAGTATTACCATCATACTATTCACCTCCACCACTAACAAACTATTACAAGCAAATTCCCACTTATGTCTCACCTCCACCGCCCTAAAAATACGAGCAATCTTCCACCTGCTATTGATATTCACTAGTTCTATCATTTCAACCATCTCCTTGATATTTTTAACTTATTTTGGTCCTCCTATTCTCCATTTCCTCTCCCAAAATCTTATGTATGCTTCCGAAGGCTTTGCTTGTTTTGTACTTTCCTTTCTTTTAATAATTTGCCATTTGTATTATTTGATATTTTAGTGAGATCAAGATCTCCTTCAGGCTGGCTCAATGTATGAAGATTTTTTTGGGTGTAATCTCGAGAGTTCTACTTTGCGTAATACTATCGTCTTCTTTGTCTAATACTCTTTGTCTAGTTGCTAAAATACTTTCATTGTTATACACCTTTTTAAGAGATTGTAAAGTACTTATCAACTTATGAGAAAGTAAAATTATATTATTTAAATAAACAGAACAAGAGCGAAATAAAGAGATGCATCTTCTTAACATTTCTTTTTCTAACATGGAGCTGAGAAAAGACCACATAGATGTGCCAGGTGTATTGACAGTTTTCTCTTCAAAGACTACTCTTTTCATTATTGAATTTTTCCTTTGAGATGCAACTAAGTTTCAATTAATTAAGAACATTAGTTTTAGTCTTATAGGGAAAATTACAATTTAGATAATGCAAATTTAATAAATCTTAACCTTACAAAAAATTACACAATGCAACTCCAACATTGTCTCTTCCACAAGTTAATAAATTGGCAAATAACTCACAATACTATGATTCATCAGTAAAAGATTCTTCTCATATAGTTATTTGTGAGTTGTTACTCACTAACATTTAACTCTTAAATGAACAAGTCTCATACCTATCATGAACACGAAAAGTACAATATTGTTATCAATCATAATTATGTAGAAAACAGATCTGAAGAGGATAACAGAGATTGACTGACAAAAAATAACCCACTGTTTCTTAAAGTACCAGATTAAAAATAATGTGATGTTTTAAGCTTACCAACATGAACCATTTTATAAGACCGGATAAGCAGGTGGGGAAAGTTAATACAAGTGAAAAAATCGAGTGACTCCTAATACAACAGCCTCAACAAGAATAAACAACTGATCTGAAATAGAAGCATAGAAAAGCCCCATCAAATTTTATTACTTTGCCGCAAAGGAAGACATGTATAACAGATTCTTTATCTTACAAGGAATGAGTTAATACAAGTGAAAAAATCAAGAGTGACTCCTAATACAACAGATGGCAAAAATTGGAGCGATGAGGACTGGATATGAGGAAGAGAACCTACTCTATTATGTACATTCGATAAACATTTATATATCCTAGTATACTGATGATAAAAATGAATGTTGGGAAGTAACATTGTACAAGTGTCTAATGTCAGGTTGGATCGTTGAACCAATTGCTAAACAAGCCGCATTTTCTGCTTTACTTTCCAAAAAATCATAAAGCTTTCTGATACAATTCTGGCAGTAAGCGACATGATTCCCTCAGGGATAATGATAGGAATAACCCTCTACAAAAGTCTATATTTTGTCACAGAGAAGTGTGGTGGATCCGGTTTGATACAAACCATATACTCTAATACTGGAATTAAAGAATATCACCTGATCGGAACAAATGTACCTGAAATGTCAAGGAATATCAAGAGACATGTCAGATGACCAGTGAAGAGCGACTATATCATATATTCAGTGATCTTAGCTCCTTTCATTTAATTATTTATTTTTAGACCCTTACCCCTTTGTTAGCTAGACTCAGCACACACTATCAGTAGGAAATGCACATTTCAAGCAACAAGTCGTATCACCAACTTTTAACATATTTTCAACAAGGTCAAAAAAGCTACATAGTTGCCCAAAAGAAGCACTATATGAAGCTTCATTCAACCCCCCCGCCCCCCCCCCCCCGCCAAACACAATGAGAAATAAATAATAAATGAGGAAACCAAATGCCCAGAGCATAAATAGATGGATCGACGATTTATGCGAGAAAAGTGCAAAAACATAAAACAAGAAGGAACTTAAATCAAACAAAAGAAAGTAGCACACCTTTTGACTGTATATTGCTAACGGGCACTTTCCAAGTGGGTTCCGATCAAGGCATCCAATTTGACCAACCAAAATGCAACTGCAGATGAAGTCTGGGGCATGCTTGAAAAGCTTGCAATAATTTCTTCTGGGTCATAATTCGATTTCAAAGTATGACCAGATTCACACAACCAGTCCTCATTGATAGCAGTGACAAAATCAGCAAGAACCTACAAAGTATTTCAAAATAAAAGTCCAATTATGTGAGACTGATTAGATCACATTTCTAAGAAAATAATCTCAAACACAATATGGATTTAGCAACAGTTGGAAGGGTATTGTTCGAGACTTTACGGATCTCTGCTTATTTTTGAACTCCAAAATGCGACTCCTGAGAAATTAAGACCAATTATCAAAAAGATACTGAAAGACGGGCAGTATTTGTCACCTGTAAAATCTCTGATAAAGTTGAGGCCCGGCGCAGTCTTTTGATCCAAAGATTGTGGGAAGATCTTCTCCAAGCACCAACTAAGGCATCTTCAGGCATTATTGACTGCAACATTATAAATGATAAAACATAATTGCAAAAACATAAGTTGGATGTCTAATTGTGTGGCACTTCACAGAACAATAACTTAAAGACTATGAAGGTGCATATCAGGTAGTTTAATTCTATTTTCAATTTCAATTCAGCTATTTGAGGCCTGTCTTGCTTTCTTTTTTTTAAATGCTGGTGTCCAGGACTGCTTGTATGCACCTCAACTAATTCACCGGACAAGCAGTCGAGCCTACAAGCACATGCTGACAAGGTAATCCTGCTTACCAAGGCTGGAGCGAGTGGGCTCACACCAAGTGTTCTAATTGGGAGTCAAATCTGAGACTGTAAGGTTGTTACTCCCATGCTTCAACCACTAGGCCATGCCCAACAGGGGCCTTATACTGCCCAACTTGCATTAAGCAAGACATGGAAAGTAGTTTGTCTAGCTTGTATGTGGACAACTTGGAAGGGAAGAAATAGAAGGACCTTTTGAGGGGTGGAGAAAACTTCTTTAAAAAATGAAGAAATCTCTTTCTTGTAAATTTTTTTGATGAACTTTTTTATGGAGAAGGTAAAGTGATGTTATATATAATCTAACACAATGGGTGTACTATTAAAACTGTACAATATATTCAGAAGCAAAACGGTAAAAGTATGGCCCTTCTAATCCTGTAGGGACTCTAGCAATTTGTAACGCTGATTAAGCCTCATTTACATGTTCCAATCTACATCATTAGCAGGACAGAAATAAGTTCAATTTTATCTTGATAATAGAGTTAGCGGAGACCACACAATATCTCGTGGTCCTTTCTGTCCATATAGTCCACCATATGCATGCTGGTATAGTATTCCAATACCTACTCTTCCTTGTCCCTGTTCTATACCAGCATCTCAGAAAGTCAACTGCTGATCTAGGCATGACAAAATGTAATCCAATTTTCTTGATAAGCTAGTTTCTTTGTACAATCATTATTTTATCCAATACACAAAAGGCAAGACATTATATCCCAAAGCACAATCCAACCTTCTTTGACATTCATCTCAGATTTTATTTCCAGCATCCTAACAAACTAAACTTTCATAACATGTTTTAATTGTTGTTATGAAATATGTAATAATAAGGGATTTAAAGTAGTTAAAATGCAATGTTGTACTGCAAAGTTTGGTAGCTGATGTAAAGACTAGCATAGAACAGTCTATGCAACCACCTGATAGAAACATGCAACTACTACAGATGTGCTATAATTAGTATGATTTTCACGAACATGAACCACTGTAAGGATTTTTCTGACATAAAGCAAGACATGCATACCACTCAAAATGATACAAGTATCTCATGCATTGTAACATATCTAACCTCAACAAGCTCAATAAGAGGTTCTTGTGTATATGGAGCACTTTATATTCGTAAACACTATTAGAATGAACATTAAAATATGGACATATAATACTAGTTGCAAAAGCATTATAATGACTGCTCACCTCAATTGCAAGTACTGCAGCTTTAAGTGACTGCAGTTCCGATGGGAGAATTTTATGCTTTGAGAACTTATCAGGATCTAGGTTCTGCCTACATGTTGCAGTATGAATGGTATATCTTTCTTCAAGATCAAAATCAAGCTCGAACGTAGTGTGGCAAATCCTGCAGTGCTTCTCATCCCTCCAGTATAGATCATGACACTGTTCACACCTTGCAAGTGAATCAAGATAAGACCTTTTCCCACATTTCACGGCCGCAAGATTACAATAGAATGATTTCCATATCCATGAGGCAAAAGCTTGAGCATTGTTCCATTTTTCTTGCTGATGTTCTCCTTTCCTCCCTACAGGCACCTGGGAACCAGTAGAACCATTGTGCACTTCAACCAGGCTTAAGTTGTCCACATCAGAAACTGCAGATGATGAACTATCTTCCCTAGAAAAATTCCTTCCACATTGAGGTGATTGCCTATCTCTTAAATCTTTCAGCAAATTCGACATTGCTCGGCAAAGGAAGGTTTCCCGTTTCTCCAGAGATGCAACTAGAAGAGCCTCTCGTGTACCTCTACGGTCCAATGCAGACAACAAAAAGCATAAAGACTGCAACCAGATTAAAAACACAGGGAAAAGTTCATTTCTTGATAGTTGTTGCAGCTACAAACATAAGAAACAACAACAACAACAACCCAGTATAATCCCACTTAGTGGGGTCTGGGGAGGGTAGTATGTACGCAGACCTTACCCCTACCCTGGGGTAGAGAGGCTATTTCCAAATAGACCCCCGGCATCCTTCCCTCCAAGAACTTCCCACCTTGCTCTTGAGGAGACTCGAACTCACAACCTCTCGGTTGAAAGTGGGGGTTGCTTACCATCAGAGCAACCCCTCTTGTCAAACATAAGAAACAGAAGTGCCAAAAATATACTAAAGTACCTCTTCAGTATCAATCACCTCCCAGTGACCATCTTCAGAAGATTCAAAATAAATTCTCCTGTGCCCAGGATCCAGATCATTGCAAGGGCCCAAGAAAATCCAGTATCTATTGTACCTACGGTCAGAACCGAGGAAGATAGACTGCATAGAGTGCAAATAGGCTCCAGCTTCCAATTCTTTGGCATTCTTTGCAGTGTTAGGTGACTTTTCTTTCTCCAAGATTTTCGACATTGATGCTGAAGAATCAACAGGGTCAAGTTCCAGCGACACTGTTGAATCTTGATTACTAAGTCCACTATGACTTTGTGCTTGACTAGTCAAGTAGGATGACTTTGCTGATGACCTCTTTATTTTTCCACCAGAAGCATGATGAATCCTCGCAGGAGCATATTCTGCACTGGACGGCATCGGATCCTGCAGACAAAAATTGTCACTAATTAAAATGCACAAGAAGTAGCGGATCTGACATACAAATGCACTTCTTTATCTTCATGTGTTAGTGCCATGAATAATGGCAATACTCATACAATATAACAATAGCTTTTTTTTAATCAGTAGCAATATCAAAAGAAAGCTAACCAACAAAAAGACAACTAAATACAGGCCTATTACAATAAGAAGATATTATTTTTTCATGGAAATGGAAGGAAGAAGAAAAGAAAAGGGCATCTACATGACGCTTTTCATGGACTGACTTCAATTGTGCCGCCTATTGCCTAACAATGATCAGCAACCTAGTTCCACTAGAGCTTTGTTACATTTTTTTTTCATTAGGTAAATTGTATTAATAAAAGGGAGGAAAACTCCCGCATACAAGAAGTATACCAAAAAGTAGAGAATTTACATCAAAACATGATTCTCTACAAAAAACGGCCAATTTTCTATACAAGTAGGGGCAACATGGGTGCACCAAAAAGCAACCAAAGATAAAAGACTATTCTTAAGTTGAGAAGAGAAAGACTCAATCCCCTCAACGCTCCTATTTCTCTCCCCCCAAACTATCCACATGAGAGCTAACGGAGCAAACTTCCACGCCTTTTGCCTTCTTCTACATTGGCAATTGAACAAAAAGGAACATAGCTCTATTCGTTTGGACTGCCATATAGCTTCACACACTTTAATATACTTATAATTCATAAAGCACCAAGGCACTGCTAATCACCATGAATTAGAAACAGATGAGCTTCCCCCTCAGAGTTTATAACTAATGCGACACAGTATATTTTCCTATACCCTATATTTGGATAACCAAGAAATCCGTTGTTTCCATCTTCGGAACTTGATAGAAAATCGTTACCCCATTTCATTCTTCTCCATTTAAATACTGGCAAGGTTTAGTAGCCAGTATTTGAACTCGTGATGTGCACCTACTGCACATTCCCAGTTGTACTATCTTCGTTGTTACTTGTTAAACCAAAGCCCTAGGAGCGACTCTATTTTCTTGACTGCAACAGCAATCCTTTGTCCTCCACCAGAAATAATGTAAAAGTTGTAAGGCTTCTATTGACGGCTTCACTTGACCTCTTGCTTTACCTTTTCCTTTTATCTCTTTTGGTAGTTAACAGGTTCAGGGCTGTTTCCTTACTTGTTCATGTATTTTTGTTCCAGAGTAACAGTACTGTATCAGCAGTTATAGAGGGCGTGGTTTCCCTTTCTACCTTTTGCTATCAATTTTCAAGGTTTATCTTTCAGCTCAGAAGTTTCTTAGAAATTTACCTACTAGTATAATATAGTTAGCATGCTCATGGAGACGTAGAATTTATTAAAAAGCAAAATTGAACACAGTAAATGAGACATGCAAATAGGAAGTCAGAAGAGTTTGAGGGCATGATAACCTTTTTCCTTTAGGGCATGATAACCTAGAGTGTAGAGTTCCTTAAAGGACATAATGGACTCATGTCGAACTTTTTACCTTCTCAGTGTTGCTGGATGCAGCAGTAAGAAGATCAACCAATGCCACCAAGGCATTCAGCTTCTCTTCGATGCCTAGATCTGAATATTCACCTTCCATCAGCCCCAACAACCATGCTTCTCCTGAGTAGCTTTCATCAATTTCGGTATTTACTGTTGACGAACTGTTCCTATTTTCAAACTGATATCTCCGTCCAGATTCAGCTGGAACTAGTTCACGGGACTCACAGTCTGAGTTATCTCTGATGTATCCACTAATAACCTCGGCGTCATCTCCTTCAGAATCTGAAAAAGAAATTTCAGATTCCTCCAAAGAAGGATTAATACGTAGACGGTACCCTGAAGATGAAATCTTTTCAAACAAGGTAATGTCACTAGAAAGGGTTGCGCTTATTAAATCTTCTAGCTGAATGGTTGTTGCTGCCAGATTCAATTCAACAATCTTCGAGACAAAAGAGAAAAGATTCATTAACCGAAGCATTTATGATGTAAAGAAGACGGTGTTAAATGACAATAGTAAGGACCAGAATTAACATCCACTTACAGATTGCAGTTTTGCCAGCTCATGAACTTTCATTCCATTAGTTCCTTCAATTAGCAGAATGCTAAAAAGTTCACCCTTCAGTGTACCACGGGTTAACCCATACTTGGCCATCAAACTAACTTCCTAAGAAACAAGAAACCAACGGGAATAAAACGAAATGAAAATTACAGAGTAACATCATGAATCAAACAGCAAAACTTCCTGCAAGATACTCCTCTGAAGGATGACAGATTTGCATTATTAGGTGTCATAAGATTTAAGGCTTTTTCAAGAAAATATCAAGACCAATAACAGTTTATAGTAAGCAAGATGCAGAGCCGTCCACACGATCTGGCATCACATAGAATAGACAGAGTCCTCTGCCACATAAAAACAAAAACACTAAGATGGTGTTTGGGGCTTTCTGGAAAGAGTAGAATTAAATAATAAATAACAGTACTTGTCCAGTTTACTACCCAGTGAAGGCTCAGCACTTCCAACAGTTTATATCTTCCAATGAAATATGACCACTCATAGATCGAAAAGCCTTAAATATCCAACGACAAGAACCTTAGAGCATGACTTATAGCCACTGACATATCAAAGATGCAAGAATACAATTAAATCAGTAGCCATAAGCTGAAGCACCTGGCTGAGAGCCTCCTGAGGTACTCTACCATGTTTGGACCCAAAACCAGCTGCGACCAAGACTTGCCGTAGTATCTCTGTCCATGTTAAGGCATTGAGAGAACTTATCCAGAGTTCCAGACTAAATTCTTCATGTTCAATCTGCGTTGAAATAAAATAAGTGCTTCCTCTTTCAGAATATTGCAACATAAGATAGCAAAAAACAGAGATAACAGAAGTTTTCCAGCAGAATAGACAAGCATATAAATAATCCAACGGCATATACCCTCTCAAGAGAAAGAGATTAGCAAACCCATAACATCACTTGATATCCAAGGATTAATCATTTCCCAGGACCAGTATCACCATTGTGACTGTGGAAGAAAAGCATCTGAAGAATGCATAGAGGGAGGTTTCATGTAGAATATACCAACACTGTTAGCTGATACAATAAAGAAGCAGATAACCTATTCTAATATGTTGAAAATAGCACTTGTCCTGATATAAGAGGTCTGTGATTCTGCATACTCCCTGATAGAGATTCAGGACATCTTTGGGGTTTCAAACACTTCGTGTACTTAAAGGACTTATCTGCCACTCAACTCTCCAAACCAAACTTAGTATTCAGTATTTTCCATTAAGGCATTAATGATATTGCAGTAGTAGGATTCTTTGGGAAAGAAAAGGCTACTGTTACTGTAATACTTGTGATAGTACTAGCTAGCATAATGAAATAAGACCCATATAGAACTCTCAGTATTCTCTATACCAATGTTCTTAATTCCAACAAAAAAGACTCATCCTTTTAGCAAGGATTTGCCTCTTGCAAAAATGCGAGTAAGGCTCCATACAATAGACCCTTGTAGTCCGGGCCTTCCCCGGACCCCGCGCATAGCGGGAGCTTAGTGCACCGGGTTGCCCTTTAGCAAGGATTTCTTTTCTTCCTTTTTTTTTATTTTTAATTTGGATAAATATATTAGCAAGGATCATAATAGTTTGGTCTCACTGCACTAGACTTACTAATAGCTAGTTCCAGCTTTTCCTGCTAAAAAAAAAACGAATGTTGTAAATTGGAGCAGCAATCCTTGAGAAAGAAACTTATTGTTTCAGTCTCATATTAGAACAACTGTTTGGAAGGATCCTTTTTCACAGCTCTAGCTTATGTAAAAGGTAAAATTTAGGACCTATACCTTTCCTTTTAATTTGTTTTTGTGATAAAATTATTAAGGACCACGACCATCTACCTTCATTACATGCACTTCCTGAAGAATTCAAGATTATAGGTCCGTAACTTTTCCCTTTTGTCCCATTTTCAGTAAAGTATAACTCATGTCAACCCTCTGAATTGATTCAAGTATAAGCAAACATATACGAATATGCTCCAGGATACTTTGTGCAAACTTATAGGGTTAGGCGTGTAGGTGTAGGTCAGGGAATCACCCAATAGAAATAGCATGTAAAAACGCAGAACAAATTGTGGGATAGCTGATGACATGATCAAGTTCGCTTTTGTTCCATTTCTACCATATTTTAGATTCCTTCCCCTTTCATTTTCTGAAGCATCATTGTTTCTCCCCTTATCTTCTCTTCTCTTTATTGTCCTACCAAAGTAGTGTAACCTCCTTTGTAGCAAAGTGACAATAATCCACATTCAGATTGGAGTTCTAGGAAGCACTAGCTGGATAGCAAATACATACAAATTGCACTACAAAAATTGTTTTAGAGCTGCTTCTTAAAGACTCAAACTCATGTTAAAATAAAAAGCCTTAAAAGTGCCAATGGATCTGAATGCAAGTAGACTCACTGAGTGAACCAATCCCAAGAAATTGCACTTTGTGCTTGCTTGATGAATTAAACCACTGTCAAGCTGAATTTCAACATCGGCCAGAAGAAGCTGGAGAAGGGCTAAATGAACTTGACCAAGGAGCACGGAATTCTGAAAGCAACAAGAATCATATTCAAAATCGGAAAGTGATAGACATCTGATCACCATCTTTAGAAGCAGCTATCAGGTCTCAATAGACAATGATGGAGAATCACAAGAACAGAGCTGAACTTACTTTTTCATGAAATGCTTGAGCAAACTCATCAATTGTGAAGGAACAAATATCAATTCTTGCCGCGTATGTACAAATAAAGTAGAAGACCTGCAAAAACAAACTGCATATTAGCCCATATGCTTTTTATAATGGACAAAAGGAAATAAGAAAAAAGAAAGTGAGCTATGTTAAGAAAAGCATCAAAATGCAAAATACTTCACCACTTTTATGGGTCATCTTTGTGCAACTTTATTGAGAACAAGAGCAGTAAATCCTTTTTATCAAACAGCACATTAACAATGAGGTATACCAAGTGAGCACTAACCATGACAATCCAATATCCTATTTTTTTATATTAGCACCATCAGAGTCAACAAAACAAATTATTTCCCAAGTACCTTGAAAAGTTTCTTGACAAGCTCTGGAGAGGAATCCCATGGTCGCACATAGAGAGGCAGCTTCATTGTTACTGAATCCGGAGGAAACTTTGGAAGTAAACCTAAAGCATTAAAGGAATTTTGTTAGACATAGATTGTAAATCTGTATACTTCAAAGCAAATTGATGACTGGTGAATCGTGTAATATCACTTGGTCACAGCAATTAGACCATACAATATAGCAATTAACTAACATTTGCAAAGAGGATAGAGAAAAAAGAGGGGGCCTTATTCTACCTTTGCAAAGTGAACACCCACGAAGTCCATTGCTTCCGAAGTGTGTACAGCACGTTAATGAGTTAGGTCCTGCTTCCAACTCCATTAACTCAAGTTCCTCATCGTCCACTAGCGACTCCAACTGCGTAAACTCTTCTTGGCACTTCCTTTTTTTGATAGGTAAGACTTCTTGGAACTTTCTCTCTTCCAGAGCAAGTTCACATTTTTCCTTAGGGGGCGGCATCTGCTTTTCAATCCTTTTATTCTCAGGCTGCAATTATGAAATGCCAAACAAAAATCAGCCAAAACCGCTATATATCAAAAAAGGCAACTCCAACCACTAACAATAGTAGCTTTACAGCATTACACACTAATACCTTTCTGCTTTTCACGCCAACCTTCTTTGTATCCATCAATTTCTTTTCTATTTTTCTCTGCATACAGAAGTTCAGCCAGCAATTAACAACCTTTGCAAAGAATCAGAAAGGGAACTTGGAAGACATGCATGTACTACAAATTGCTAACTAAATATCAAAGGCATGGCCTGAGGCTCAACCAAAATACACTGACGCTGCAGCAACTTCTTCTTGCTCTCTTTAGCACTCTCTCCAAAATCAACACCAGTGGGGATGTCTCCGGCATCAGGATTTGTTGCCCGCCAAACTGTCATCAAACCCTTCCCCATACCATGTTTTCTAATTGAAACCCTCTTCTCAGTCATTAAACCTTTCCCAGTGCCATACTTTTTCACCGAAACGTCTTTTGTCGTTATCAGACCTTTCCCAATACCATTCTTCTTAACAGGACGGCTACTTTCACATGAAGCTAGGCAACGCGAGTTGGCAGGTGCAGATATCTGGTTTCGGAAAAAAAGGTTAAATACAAAGAGAAAATATAAACAAACTGACAAGTGACAAGAGGGGTTGCTTTGATGGTAAGCAACCCCCACTTCCAACCGAGAGGTTGTGAGTTCGAGTCTCCCCAAGAGCAAGGTGGGAAGTTCTTGGAGGGAAGGATGTCGGGGTCTATTTGGAAATAGCCTCTCTACCCCAGGATAGGGGTAAGGTCTGCGTATACACTACCCTCCCCAGACCCCACTAAGTGGGATTATACTGGGTTGTTCTTGTTGTTGTTGTTGACAAGTGACAAGAACTAATTGTGGATAATGAGCAATTAGAGGATATGAACGTTTGTCCTGGAATATATCTTGCCTACCTTTCTCCTCTTAGTTGCTCCTTGGTTTTCTTGGCTCGCATGACTAGAAATTCTGGAACCTGATCGTGGAAGAAAAATAAAAGAACAAGATTTTGGTACAGCAAGTATACAGAAGGAAGTAACTGGCAGTCTGGCATTTAATCAACCATAGAAATAAATAGAAGAGGAAGATTTAAAAGCGTTCCGTGACATTACACTTTTCAAAAATGACAAGTGGCTAGTGTCTAATCTTTCCTACTCTACTTATTACCATTAGAATCATCTCTTTCATGTGCACAGTTATAAACTGTGAGATTTGTTTCCTTTTATCCCTCTTCTCTCTATGTGCAAATAGCAAGGCCAAGGCTAGCCATTGGCGCATCAAATGCCAAGCAATGTCATCTATCAGCAAAATTTTGAATATTTGAGTCAAAGGTATAAGTTGAGGAGCAGCTCACCCACTTCTCTTTTGCCTGAGCTATATTTTCTTCCTTTGGAAAAATCAAACATCGTACAATTTTATTTTATTTTTATGTATGGAAAAATCAAATATAATTCATTGATACCACGCCAAGGCACCATACTCCGTAACTTCTTTTTCTTCTAATCAACTGCCCCTTAGCTCCATCCTGATATAATTTCAGCTACTATCCTAGGCTAACCCCTTGGACATTGACGGTTGTAAATGACAAGGCATAAAATTCCAAAGCTAGGTCACCCCCCCCCCCCCCCAAACCAAATAAAATAAAAAAGAAAAAGAGAAGACTCCTCATGCTTTTTGCACATGCAACACTGCTCACCACCATAAACCTCTCTTCCTAAGATTGTCTACCGTTGGATAGCTCCCCATACAAACACATATAGAGAACCTACTGCAGATATATAGTATTGTATCCATCTCCGCCACCTGCCGAATCTGATAATATCTATCTAGTTCTACACACACAAAAACAAACAAACAAACGCACACATATATGTATATATGGATTTAAGTTATATTAGTGTATTATAACCTTTGATAGCAGGTAAATACCATATTTATCAAATTACCAATTAATGATTATCAAGAGTTTTACCTGTAATTACCTTATAAATGACCGTATAGTGTAAAAAGAATTTACACTGACAATGCACCGAACTTAAACTCTATTTAGACAATTAGAATGACTTCAATTTACACCGAGTGTGACCAAAGTCAAAAGAAGCCGAGCGTCAGTAGGGACAGACTCAATTGCTTATAACAAACTGACAACATTCACTACCTAAGCACATCGCCATACTTTTAACCAGAGCTAGAAATGGAACACAACCATATACAGAACTATCACCTACACAATCAACAATCAAAACCATTTTGCTTTAACAAAATTCACACAAAATGTGAAATGATTTTTTCTAGACAAATTACCTTTCTTCTGGCGGATAGAAAAAGCATTTTCAGGAAGAGAATCAAATTCATCACCAAGTGGAGGACCGTCCTTTCTGAAAATTTTAGCTAAAATATAATCCCGTGAATACAATACCTCCTGAAGCCGGAGTCTATAATCATCCTCATTCAAAAACTGTTTCTGCTGTTGCTGCTGCTTCCTTTTACTATTCTTCTTCTTTTTACGGCAATTAACTGCTTTTTCAATTTGGTCACTACTCTTCACTGAATTCTGCTTGCTCTGATTATGCTTCTTCTTCGACGCCATAATATTTTAGTTAAGTAAGTTTAATTAGCCATTAGAGATGCAAAGATGAGCCTGTGTTTTTTTCTCAGTGAGAGTTTGAGAAAATGGAGGATGGAGAGGATGACTGGGGTTTAACAAATGTAGGGTTTTTGGGTTTAATGTTGGGATATTTTTCTATTTCCACTTTTTTGAATTAGGTTTTTTCTTTAATTTTACTGGAGTTCAATTAGAATATCCTGAGTTTGACCCGGGGTCAGTAATGCCCACATCTCGACCGAATTGGTTTAACACGTCACCCCGGTTTGAGGAGAGCACAATACTGCTAAGATGGTGTTTTTTAGTAATATATTCCTATCTTTTATTTAATTTCAACTTATTTTTAAAAGTAATTTTTCTCAAAAATATTTTAATTAATTGAAATACTTTTGAATATAATTAGTATTTGGCTTAACTTTTAAAAGTGCTTCTAAAGTGTATTTTTAAATATTTTTCAAATTAATAATTTTAAAGAAAATCTATTTTTTATATTTTTCTTTTATTCAAAAATACTTTTTTTTAAAAGAACTTAACAAAAACTTCAACTTTGAAAAATAAATAAATAAATAGTTTTAGCTTTGGAAAAATTTGGCCAACAATAGTAAAAGATCGAGATATGGATAAGCGTGAAAAATCTATTAAAGGAAAATGAATTTTGATAAATTATTTCCTTCAAAATCATTTTTCTCAATGGGAACATTTTTCTCACTAGAATAAAATAAAAATAAATGTCATATTGTATAGGCAAAATATGAAAGTCTTTTTCTTTTGCAAATATTTCATTGATTATGAATATTTCAATCAATATTTAGATACTATAATCAATCTTTAATACTTAATAGCACAATAAAAATCCTATAGTGTACCTAATTGTACAATACTATATGCCATTTACTTTCATATTTTCATAAAATATTTTCCCAAAGAAAAAAATATTTTCATATACAATATTTTCTAACACATTTTGAAACCAGAAGAAACACTTTTATAGGATAACACAGGGGTGTTCATGATTCGATTTGGATCGGGTTTTCCCTAAAAATAAACCAAATCAAGTAAGTCGATTTTTCAAATATTAAGACCAAACCAAACCAAACCAATTAAGTCGGCTTTTCTCGATTCAGTTTATGTCCGTTTTTTGGTTATTTGAGGGTTTTTTCTTAAATATAAGACATACACTACCAAACACATATTCCGGATACCACATTTTCAATGTAACAATATCAAATCAATTTGAGAAATTAATTATTAATTAAGATATATTGATGATAAATGAATCAAATAATGATGAACAATTTAAGGACTTAATTAAACTATATTATTTTTAACACAAAATTGATTCTTGCACTAAAAAAACAAAGTTACTAATTAAATTATAATATAAAGATAAAGAACTATATTGAAAGTGCAAATATATATATATATATATATATATATATATATATATATATATATATATATTTATATATATATATATATATATATATATATATATATATATGTGTGTGTGTGTGTGTGTGTGTGTGTGTAATAATAAATTTGAAATAGCTACTTTCGCAGTAGGTTTGGTTTGATTTTTTTTTACGATTAAAATCAAACCAAATTTGATCCGTTTTTAATCTTTAAAATCAAAACCAAACCAAAAATATCTTTTTTGGTATTAATTTGGTTTTCGGTTTGCTTCTGATTTTCTATTTTTTATGATCACCCCCTGGGATAGCACATAAGTAAAAAAAATAAAAAAGAGGTTTGAATACAACAAAAGTCAAAATCTAGATTCCTGCAACTATTGGGATAAATACAGTGGTAAAAAAAAGTACAACCTAGTATTGTTATTGGGGCGTGAGGAAAGTAGTATGTACGACACACCTTACCCTACAACACACCTTACCCTACCGTCGGTAGAGAGTATAGCGGTAAAAGCCACGCAATTTTAAATACAAGAACAAGAATGACCATCCAATTTACTGTTTGCAATTTGCAACTAGAAGATTAGAAGTTAACGGCTCTCTCTTTGTTTCCATGGCAGCAACGAGCGCAGTGGCAATGGCAATGGCTTCACCCTCGCCCCACCTGCTTATCCACTCTCCAGTAAGGGCAACCAAAATACTCCTACTTTTCAATAGAGCTTTTATTGTTTTTCTTCATCTTATTCTTCAAATGCATCAATTCTCTAAAAAAATTCCATACTTGTACGTATTACAAGTTTGTTTATTTTCAACATTGTTTTGTTCTTTAAGACTCCAAATGCGCTTCAACATATTAGTATTTTTTGTTTACTGGTTACATTTTGGGCTAAATCTGCAACCGACTAGTTCATGGAGTTCTTTTCCGATTTCTTTTTGAATCACTTTAGCCTTTTTCAGATAATTTAAAGCTTTTTATGTTTGTTTCCTCCAGCAGTGGCCTTATTGTGTATAGAAAGCTCACTCAGCTAAGGGGTGCTGTTTAGCAGTAAATAGATGGGCGAGGCGGGGTAAATAGTAGGCTTTGTAACAAATAAACAACTAGGCTGAATTGCATGTGTGTTTTTCCTGAGGAAATCATTTGGATTGTGTCTCCCTTATGGTAGTTATTTATGGTAGTTAGTGTCTGATATTATTGCATGCTATTTATGGTTCTTATGTTTAGATAATTATATATGTTATTTCCGCTGGACTTACTAATGCTCTTTTGTTTTTGTTTTTGTTTTTGTTTTTAATTTTGTTTTTCCTCTCCTTCACTGAGCCGAGGGTCGATTGGAAACAGCCTCTCTACCCTTTCGGGTAGGGGTAAGGCTCGTCTACATATTACCCTCCCCAGACCCCACTTTGTGGGACATTACTGGGTAGTAATTGTTGTTGTTGTTGTTGTGTTTTCTCCAAAGAAAATATTACTCCTACGACATATGATTTGTTGGCCATTATATATAGTATTTCCTTTTGAGCTGATCATTATTGGCTTCTTTGTGCTTTATTTTCACAGCATAGTAGTGTCAGGGCTATCTCCAAGAATATCTTGTCCAGCCATTCTGCAATTTTTCCCGCAACAGCGGTTACATATCAGGGGTAAACGACTTCTCTACCACCTTTGATTAAGTGGCTTTTTCTTTGAAGTCTTGTCTAGCACATGCTTCATTCTCCGCTTACAATTTCCTCGTTTCCTTCTTTCATAATGTTTATATATCATTGTCTAGTCTAGATAATGGAAAAGCGTTATCTTTAACAGCTCTTCCGGTAATGGCATGAATAAGCAATTCCTTTAATTTATTAGTAAATCCATATAAAACTAAATAAGGACGTCAGCTTTATGGTGCAGGATATTGGTTTTCATATCTTTATAGACATTTATTTTTAAAGTTTTCAATTGCATCATGTACTCAAGTAAAATTGCTATAGAAATGCAATAACACGATAATACGCATGTTATAAAACTGGAATTCATTATTACGCCTTAAACTAGGAAGTAGGAGCTCTAGCATTCCGCATGCTTGTTGACAAACATATGAATCTTAATATGTACTAATCATGATAATTTAGTTCATTAGTTTAGCGAGAAATTTTTTGTGGAATTCTACTCGACAAACTTTAAGGTTGATAATTGGAAAAGGTTAAGGTTTTAAGATACAAACTTAGTGTTAAAGAGTGGCTAAAATGTCTAATCGTAGTGTTGCTGTAAGAAATAGATATGCTAGAAGGAAATCAGACAGAAGAAAATGTGGCAAGGTAATAAGTTATAGAAAGAATTAACCAAGAACTGTCACTTCTTATCATTATCCTGAACTCTTAGTTTTGCGGATTCTTTTTATCTATTTATGATAATTTTCCGATCAGCTTGCTCAGAAAGTTATCTCCCCAAATAAATCAGTCAATACCTACTAGTTGAGGTAGGATATATGAATCCTTTGTTTACCGAAATATACGAAAGAAATTTGTCACGCCTCGAACTTGGGCCTGGATGTAGCACTCGGTGCCTGACTACATGTGACCGAGCGAACCAACTGGTTGACTGAATTAACATGTGATATAACATACTGAATGCGGAAGATAAACTAACACATGCTGATATACTGAAAGTCTGGATGATATAAATCAAAGTGCGGAAATACTAATACAATTCTGAAACATATATGTAGCCAATATTGCTTACTATGAAAAGCATGAGACTCTGTCTAACTGTTACTCTAGTCTATGAAGTCTCTATTGAAGTATTGAAAACACCGACTATCTGTAAATACTGAAAGGCTGTAAAGTAATGATAATGCTCCGAAAGAACTGGGGATCACCAAATAGCTGGTACGAGAATTCTAGCGCTTTGAATCATCAACTGTAAATCATTACCTGCATCATGGAATGCAGGCCCCGAGCAAAAGGGACGTCAGTACATTTGAATTGTACTGGTATGTAAAGCAACTGAAAGAAAGAATTAAAAATGCTGAAACTGAAACTAAGCTGATAACTGAGAATTGATGATTGATAACTGAAACGATAACTATTGAAACTAAAACTGAAATGATAACTGAAATGATAAAGGAAGTAAAGATATGAATACTCCCTCTTCTAAATGACGAACAACCTGTTTATCTGGAAAAGCTACGGCCTCGGGTCCAATATATATGTGCACAAGCTACGGCCTCAGGCCCAAGTATACGTATACATAACTACAGCCTCAGACCCAAACATGCATAAAGCATAAACTATGGCCTCAGGCCCAAACATGCATAAAGCATAAACTACGGCCTCAGGCTCAAGTATGCATAAAGCATATAAACTACAGCCGCAGGCCCAAATACACGTGTTCAACATTCAGGAAATTAAAATCAGATATTGAGAATCATACTGCAATACATGATAGTGAAATACTGAATCACATTGAGTTACATGAGACCGGAATATTGGATCATACTGGATTACATAATACTGACATACTGAATGGGACTAGACTGAGACATGTATTCTTGAACTGATTATGAATACTAAAATTGTAACTATTTATGGCATACTGAGTAATCCATACTAAGACTCGGGGGCATCAAACCAAGTCTATATTGAATACGCACTGAGCTCACAACGTTCAGAATGAAAGTCATGAGCGAATTATGAAGCTAGAGAATAGAAGTTCTACAACAATTCAAGGAACTAGGCTTAACTATATTTCTGAGGCAATTGGTAACGTGTTAAAAGAAACGTAGTGTAGGGAGAACCATTAAAATTGCCAAACATAGAGAGTTAGCCTCACATACCTTAACTTCCTGCTCTTGAGCGTAATACAACATTTGCCAACCCTTTCAACTTCAATCTATATCAATACAAGTAAAAAAGATTTCATATTAGCAATAATTCTCATGTTTTGGTCACTTTAGCATTTTCTCAAACACTTGGTGGCATAAAGCTTCTTAGTCCTTATTAATGGTGTCTTTTCACCCAATAACCCATTCTCTTGCTCCTAGATAAATTCTAAAGTCTCAAATGATTACAATCAACATCATTCTTTATCACCCATAAGGTAAATAATACCCTTAACCAGTAATCAACAATCAACAACCCAAACCCATAATCCGTTCATGCTTTCCTATCAAACGCATCAACTCATATCTCATGAACTTGTTACAATCATTAATCCAACGCTATAATCAATTAAAGGGTGAAGATATTACCTTCTTGACGTTCAATCTTCTTGAATTCGAGTTCTAGGGTTCCTCTCAACAACGATGTCCCAATCGAATATCTAATGATATGGAGGGTTTACCCATGTTAATAAGATGTTGGAAGATTTAAATTAACTATGACTCACCATTGGAACTTACCTTGGGTGGTGGAAAGACCCTTAAGGAGTTAGGTTTTTGAGAGTTCCCCTTTCTAGAGCAAGTTTTTATGTTTTGGGGTTGTGGGGATGAAATATAGCTTTAAAACTACCTCCCACGAGCGCGCCCGTGCACCTGGAGACCTGCCCGCGCTAGTGACTGCGCAAAACGGCAGTAACACTACCTCAAAATTAGTGCGGTCGCGCTATGTGGGCGCATATCGCATACTGTTCTGTAAAACGCGCATAACTTTTTACACAGATGTCCGTTCGGGCTCCATTATATACCGTTAGAAAGCTATTTTAAAAGGCCTACAACTTTCATACTTTGAGTTTTCCCAAATTCCTTACACAGTTTCACTTAACCTTTCTGGAATACATACCTTCTGCAAACTTAGTCGATTTTTGTCAAATCTTATGCACCTCACTTTCCATCTTGATTTTTGAAACAACTATTTTACCCATAATCATCCCGATGGGACTTCACATGTCCAAACTATAACCTTACACTCCTTTAACTCATTTATACCTAAGCCGAATTTGACCGGCTTTGCTCCCTATCACAAAATGAACCTCTGACTTTTTAGTTGTTATCCGATTTGCTTTGGTACAACTTGGTGCAGCTTATATAAACTCAACAACAACAACAACAATATTTCATACGTCATGCTATTGCAGAGGGGTTATGTAACAAGGAACTGATATTCAACTAATTTGGGAGAAATTACAGAACTGTAATTTTCAACTTGGGGAATATAAAGCAAAACAAAGCAAAAAAACAAATAAGGGAGGTTCCAGATTGCTAAACTTAGCTAAGAAATTTAAAAAGCAACTTTTTCCATGCCTTCTACTAGGTGGGTCCTCTGCTATATATGCCTTATTCCTTCTCTAACGGTTTTGGCAGAGGCAATGTTCCTTTTGAATTGGGGACCACATATTGGTCCAGGTGTTTTGGAAATTGACTCTCTCTTGGACTACGCTTGGATATAGCTTTAGTGTCCTGCTGATATGTTACAGGTTATGATGTAGTATTTGTGAGGTGTAGTATTTCTGAGACTGTAAGGAAATTGACGTGACTAAAAATTGACTCTGTGATGGATAATGCATTAAAATAGTGTGTTTATCTGAAAGTGGGAGAAAAGAAGCTCGAGGATTCTCTTTTAGAAGTTGCAAGGGATGTTCCTACAATTTGTTAAATTAGGAACCTTGCTAACAAAGAAAGACATGATATCCGAACTTGTCTTATTTTCCCCCACGGTAGAATTTTGATAGCCTGTACACTGAAAAGATAAGACGATGAAGACTTGGAATTCTTGATGGATAATAACCATAGAGATTAACACTTGGCCTGCTAACTGCTGTATTTCTTAAGAACCTTAGGCCTGTAGAACGTTTTAATCTCACATAAGAGCTTCAGGTATCCATTCTTATTCTGGTACAGATATGGTAATCTATATATCTTATTTCAGTAGGATTTCTCATCTCAATGACTGCATGTAGAGAGTTGTCACTTAATGCAAGATGGTGGTTCCAGGTTATTGAATCACTGTATCTTCTCACGAGGATGCCTAAGATCTTTGGTCAAGCCAGTATTTGCTGCTGGTTCAGGTGATTATAGTCAAGCCTCAGTTCTTTTTGTCTATGGAAAAATTGTCTTTTCTGCGGTTGTGTCTGCAACTAGTCTATTAGAGTCATGGTCTTCTCTGTTATGACAGGCCTAGAGGCATCTGTTGCTGGTGATGAGGCTTTGATAAGCGTTAAAAATGCTAAGATAGCCGTGGAATCCCAAGATGCTGAAAAGATACATGTATTCTCGCAAAACTGCTTTCTTTTCATCAACTTTAGCTCATCAAAATTTATTATCTCATTTTGAAGTACCCTTTGTTTATTCCCGAGAGTATATTTGAGGTGTACAGCTCATGTACTTGTTTGTACGTTGGAACTGGGAACACGTTTACCTCCCTTTGATTAGCTTATAATTGGCATTTGGCCATTGTATTAAATATATCAAAGATGAGGAAAATGTCAAAAAAGAAAAGGACACTTTATGGTATTGACACAAACAATACCTCCATTTTTTATAGTGGTCTACTTTTTCCTTAGGCCATCTCCTAAAAAAGGAAAGTTTTTGCCTTACACATTAGTACCGAAAGCTACATACAACCTACTTTTACTCTTCTTGCCATTTTCTATTACTACTAATTACTAGAAAAAGGAAGGTACCTTGTAGCGAGATTTTCCCTTTTTGACCTACAGAATTTGATTTTTCATGTTTTTTTAAAAGAAAAATTATGGTTGTGGCTAGTGAAGTATGTTCAAATTGGGACCTGGAAAAAGTATTTATTAGATTTAACATTCAAGGCATGTTTCTCTGACTCAGAACATGGACAAAGATCATTGCTTCATGAGACAGACTAGTGATGCATTCTCTCTGCAGCTTTAGAGTGTATTGGTATTAACTTATATTCAATAATAATCCGATATTCTTGAGTGAACTCCAGCTCTGAGTCTTAACCTTATGATATATAAAGGTACGTGACAAACCAAAATAGGATGATAATGTAAGAGGGAACTGCGCCTCTTTTCTCTTCTCCCCTTTTCCTCATCATTCGTTTACCTGTACTGTTTGGTATCCTTGTCATTTTTTCAGCATGGAAAAGTGACATAGAAACAGAGCTGAAAGGTCTGAACCAAACTGCTTAAGGACCTTCTTGTTAATTATTATTTCATCCTTTTAATCACAGTTAAAGCCCTCCCTGTCCCCAGCTGTCCCTTCTAACCCAATCCCACCTAATATTTATAAGAAGCCAAATTATATGAATGGAGCATCTTTTTTCTTGTCTGTAATAGTGAAAAAAGGTTGTTCCATAATGGAAGTGTTTTTCTATAAGAATCCTATAATGAAAGTGTCTAATACATTTAAAAATGCCTGTCTGATTTGTGATATTTCCACTATATTCTTCACTACATACAGTGAGAGCGCACAAGGTATTAGATCACTTGACTTCTAAATTGGTTGCCTGGTATAAGGAGAAACAAGCTGTACATATTTGGATAACGAACCATAGCTCAGTAGCATTTTTCGGGAGCAACTCCCACAGACTTCATGGCTTTATCTTGATCCTGTTGGTATCTGATAAGAATGGACCTTGGCCTAACTCAACCCCAAAAGCTAGCTTATGAGGTGAGGATTGACCAAGCCATATAAAGAGACCAAGGACCTCAAATCCCTCCGATGTGGGACAACTCAACACCCCCTCACGCCCAGGCCTTTGGAGCGTGGACAACATAAATAGGGGCCCAACATCGGTAACAATAATTGGGATGGGTCTGGCTCTGATACCATGATAAGAATGGACCTTGGGCCTAACGCAACCCCAAAAGCTAGCTTATGATGTGAGGATTGACCAAGCCATATAAGGAGATCAAGGACCTCAAATCCCTCCGATGTGGGACAACTCAACAGTATCCAAATTGTAATATATTATATGAATATAGCCAGCGTATCGTACCTAAACTCCTTAATTACTCCAATGCAGTGGTTAGTTGCAGCTTGATTGCTACTTACAAAAATAGTTATCTGTTTTACGAAAAGGAAACTGAAAACTTGTTTTGCAAGTTCTGATATATAGATTGGCCTATTAGACCGATTCACTTTCATATATATATATATATATATATATATATATATATATATATATACAAAAACCTAGCCAAGCATATACATATACACCAAGTTTAATTAATTCTAAACAAATTTGCTATTTTTTTGTTTAACATATGTGGAACACAGAATTTATGATTAAGTGATAGCAGCTTGAGCATAAAAATAACATGTATCATGCATTTAAGGGTTCGATCTATACAGTGATTTGCATAAAGTAGGTGTATTCAATTTAATTTCCTTGCTTTCAATGTTGCGGTTGCTGAGGATCTTCCGAAAATAACCTCTCTGCCTTATTAAAAGTAGGGGTAAGGTTTAGGTACACGCTACCCTCCCCAGACCCCACGTGTGGGATTACACTGGGTCTGTTGTTGTTGTTTTTGTATACTAAGTTGCTCCGACACGGCAGTTTAGGTGCCACACCCGTGTGTCGACACTAGTATGGGATCGTGCCGAATCTAGTCAAATAATTTTGGGTACTTTGACTATGATGGGCGGAAAAATTCGAGACAAGATACAATTTGATTCCCAATCAAAACCAACACAAGCGTAAATTTGAAGAAAATAGCATATCTTATGTAGAAAATCAACTGTTTACTATCTACAACTTGAGAATAAAAAAGAAATTCACTCTTTACAAGCTATATGTAAGTATTTCATAAAATTTATCATAATTTAGAGATATTTTTATATTTTTATTTTATTTTTAGTCGGATCCCCGCACTTGGGTCCGTATTAGGATCCGTATCCCTGAATCTTAGATTTTGCATTTCAAAGGATCTGACCTCTAGATCTGCACCTGTGTCGGACACCCGCACCAGTGTCCGAGCAACTTAGGTTGTATATGAATATAGCCTGTAGGGATTTCTATCAGGAATAACTAAAACCGGTATACATGTTAGTCTCTCTTATGTATTGAAGATGCATATTGTTCTCCCATGTGTTTGGTGGTATTTTGCAAATTCCTTAATTTGATTTTCTTAGGTCAGAGTAGATGTGGACAAGGAGGACACAAGAATAGTTTTTGAGAAAGTTCTGGCAAATTTAGCACGTTCTGCACCACCTGTTCCAGGCTTCCGCAGGGAAAAAGGAGGTATTATTTTTATTTAATGATTTTGATCAAGGAGACATTGCTACAACTTTCAATCTCCTAATGGCCACAAATATTATCACCGAGTATTTCCTCAACCTTATCGATATTTTCTTTCCTTCTTACATCTGACTTGCTTTTGCTAGTCTATTCCATTTAATCATATAAAGTACCTAACCTGATTCGACTTTGGCATTCCAAAAGTATCCTTTATTCATGTCATGTTACTATTTGTGTTTTGTATGAGTTTTCAATTCTTCGAGGTGCGTGATACTTGGCCTGGACACACCGTCTTTAAAAAAAATATGGAGTTCTTAATTCTTCTCCTGTTTGTTTCAACAGTCAACTTTGTCCTTGGCCAGGAAAATCTTTGGAAATGTGAGAAATAGCATTTGCACTGGGTAATATGAAAGATGGCATGTGAGATCAGTGCGACAAGCGATGTTATTCTCGCACAAGTCATAACCAGAAAAGACAACTAATTTTCAATGATTTGCAAGAATGACTCCGGGGATATATCACAATATTCTCTTTTCACAGAATATGAGTTGGATAAACTTGATTAGCAAGAAATGAACATAGTGGTTTTGGGAGTGAAAACTATTCCTGTTTTGCGTAATATGCTATTGACCGGTGCTTTTTGCGTTTTTTCTTTCAATTTTAATTCTGGGGGGCCTTGGTAGATAGAGAGTGGAGGCCCTCAAAGTTTGGTCGGGTCTTATCCTATATCTCTTTCCTATATCCCTCTCACTTTCGCAGTGATCACTGATCACATACAACTTCAGCTATTATGCCATGTTCCATTTTTAATATTTTGTAATCTCTAATGCGTGAATCTAACTTATTGTAATGTTGTGTGCATGGTTGCTGCTCCAGGGAAAACATCTAAGGTATGTACATTGCGGTGCTCAGCTCAATTTATCTGACCTTGTTTGATAGCAGCAAGACCAGAAAAGTTTGTATATATTATTTTCTGGCATTAGCTGGAGAGTATCTAAAACAGTAGTTGTATTTTTTTTTAACGTCTAAAGGATTTTTTTTTTCCAGATGTTAAATATCAATATGAAACAAAGTACTATTATTTCACGTCAATTTGACTGGAGAAGAATTGATTACCCCCTTCTCAGAAGGAGCGATAGGGGTATGTGCAAGGACTGCAAGGTTATTCCGGGAGAGTCCCTTTCGACTCTTCATTGACTCCTAGTGGTGGATGTCGGTCTCTGGGTGAAGAGGAAGAGGCGGGGTGCTCGGGGACAACCGCGGATTAGATGGGTGTTTTGAATAAGGAGAAAGCTCAGGAGTTGGAGAGGAGGTTAGCTGAGGGCGGAGCTTGGAGAAGTTCTGGGGAAGCGGATGTTATGTGTTCAGAGACGGCGAACTTGGTTAGGGAGGTAGCACGGAATGTGCTCGGAGTAGCAAAGAGATATTCAGGCAGGCATCAGGGTGACTGGTGGTGGAACGATGTAGTCCAAGGTAAAGTGGAGGTGAAGAAGGCGACGTTTGCTAAGATGGCAGGGAGTACAAGCGAGGAAGAACAGAGAGCGAACAGGGAGATCTACAAGGCGGCGAGGAAAGAAGCAAAGATGGCGGTTACGGAAGCCAAAAACGCGGCGTTTGGTCGCATGTACGAGGAATTAGGGGAGAAAGGCGGGGACAGGAAGTTATTCCGATAAGCTAAAGAAAGGAAAAGGAAGGCGCGTGATCTTGACCAAGTTAGGTGCATCAAGGGCGAGGATGGTGGAGTTCTGATGGGGGAGTCTCAAGTCAACCAGAGGTGGCAGGCATACTTTCGAGACTTACTTAACGATGTGAGGGATCGTAACATAGAGCTAGGGGAGTTGGGTATTCAGAGCAACATAGAGATCTTGGGTACTGCAGGCGCATTAGGGGGGAGGAGGTCATGGGGGCTTTGCGTATGATGAGTAGGGGTCGAGCGACCGGGCCTGACGAGATCCTGGTAGAGTTCTGAAAATGCATGGGTAGGTCAGGAGTGGAGTGGCTCTCCAGGTTGTTCAATGCGATCTTCAGGACCAAAAAGATGCCGGAGGAGTGGAGGTGGAGTACAATGGTGCCCTTGTACAAGAACAAAGGAGACATCCAGTGCTGCAACAACTATAGGGGTATCAAATTAATAAGTCATACTATGAAGGTCTGGGAGCGGGTGATCGAGGCAAGGGTGAGGGAGATGACATCTATATCTGTGAACCAGTTCGGTTTCATGCCGGGTGGCTCCACTACAGAAGCTATCCACCTTGTCAGGAGGCTGGTGGAGCAGTTCAGGGATAAGAATAAGGACCTGCACATGGTGCTTATCGACTTGGAGAAGGCGTATGACAAGGTCCTAAGGGAGGTGCTATGGAGGTGCTTGGAGGCGAAGAGCGTGCCTGAAGCCTACATCAGAGTAATTAAGGACATGTACGATGGAGCTAAGACCAGGGTTAGGACGGTGGGTGGCGACTCAAACCATTTTCCAATGGTTATGGGGCTCCATCAAGGATCGGCGCTTAGCCCTCTCTTGTTTGCCTTGGTGATGGATGCTCTTACCCGGCATATTCAAGGGAATGTGCCTTGGTGTATGCTATTTGCTGATGACATAGTCTTGATAGACGAGACGAGGGTCGGTGTTAATGAGAGGTTAGAGGTATGGAGACAGGCTCTCGAGTCTAAGGGTTTCAAAATAAGCAGATCTAAGACAGAATACCTGGAGTGCAAGTTTAGCGCCGAGCCGAGCGAAGTAGGCAGGGACGTGATGATTGGATCTCAGGTCATCGCCAAGAGGGACAGTGTCAGATATCCTGGGTCGGTGATTCAGGGGGACGGAGAGATTGATGGGGACGTCACTCATCGTATAGGAGCGGGGTGGTCAAAGTGGAGGCTTGCATCAGGAATCCTGTGTGACAAGAAAGTTCCACAGAAACTCAAGGGGAAATTTTATAGAGCTGTGGTTAGACCGGCCATGTTGTATGGGGCGGAGTGCTGGCCAGTGAAGAACTCTCATGTTCAGAGGATGAAGGTAGCGGAGATGAGGATGCTCAGGTAGATGTGCGGGCTCACCAGGTTAGATAAGATTAAGAATGAAGTTATTCGAGAGAAGGTGGGGGTGGCCCCGGTGGATGAGAAGATGCGAGAAGCGAGGCTGAGGTGGTTCGGGCATGTACGGAGGAGAAGTCCTGATGCCCCGATGAGGAGTTGTGAGCGGCTGGCGATGGTCGGCGCACGGCGAGGCAGAGGGATGCCTAAGAGGTATTGGAGAGAAGTGATTAGGCATGACATGACTAGAATGCGGGTTTCTGAGGACATGACCCTTGATAGAAAAGTCTGGAGGTCTAGTATCAAAGTTGTAGGATAGGGGCCCCTAGAGTTTTTCGTACTCCTCACCCGGGGTTGGGTGAGGCATGACAGGGCTATCCATAGATGATTTGTGTATTGGATTGTGTCTCTCTTATTGTAGTTATTTATATTAGTTACTGTCTGATATTGTTGCATGCTATTTTATTTTATTTTATTTATTTATTTATTTTTATTTATTTATGGTTCTTATGTTTAGATAATTATTTATGTTATTTCTGTTGTATCTACTAATGTTCTTTTGCTGTTGTTTTTGTTTTTTGTTGTTCCTTTCCTTCACTGAGCCGAGGGTCGATTGGAAACAGCCTCTCTGCCCTTTCGGGTAGGAGTAAGGCCCGTCTACATATTACCCACCCCAGATCCCACGTTGTGGGACTATACTGGATAGTTGTTGTTGTTGTTGTTGACTGGAGAAGAATGATTTTCCCATATATGGGGGGTTAAATAAATGAGATGAGTGGAGTTTAAATGGAGAAGGATGATTTTTCAAGGATGTCAAAATACATCTTAAAATGTCCTGGAATAAGAAGTGTCCCGAAGTGTGGCTCGTTTGAAGTACTTATGGTTATTATTTTGCAGATTGGTCCTCATTATTGTGATTGTTCTTCTTGCTCTTAATCGCCTCTTTAAGAAATATGAAGAATAATATTTTTAATATGTTTTACTGGAAATGGGAAATGATATCCTAGTTCTAGTGCATTTCTCTACTTTACACTTGACAGCTGTTTGACGACTTCCACAGGTTCCTAGGGACTTTCTGCTGCAGATACTTGGTGAAGATCGAGTTACCAATTTTGTAATCCGGGAAATTGTTACCTCAACCCTCGCTGATTATGTGAAGAAGGCAAGTTAATCAATATTATTTCAACCTTTATTGAATTCCAATTAGATCTTCTCTAAACTTTGAAGGTTATTAATTCGGCAGGAGAACTTGTCAGTGAAGGATAACAAGATTAGCACCACCCAAACTGCCCATGAACTCAAATCATCGTTTACTATTGGAGCTGAATTCGGATTCAATGCCACCTTAGAGCTTGAAGATGCAAAAACTGAAGCCACCACATAAACTGACAGAAGATGTGACACTTCTTTTGCGTAAATGTCAATCTCATTATCTAATCTGTTAGAATCAGTAATTCTTGAGGTCAGTAGATTGAAGATCTTCAAAGAGCTACTCCTATTAATTTGTAAAATGTGAGAAGTGATGGCTTAGGTTGCATGCATGATATATACATATGTAATGATGTGGTGTAACATTTCTATTTCTCTTTTATGGCTTTGTTGGGTTGTCAGTTGTGGTGGCAGAAAAATATCTGTCTCTAATAATGTTTGTGGCATTGGGCAACTATCAGCTTTGAATTGGAAATGAAATCCAATAAAAGTTAGTATTAATTGCATTCATCGATTCTCTTGAGAGATCATAATTGTCACAAGCAAAGATAAACGAGAAAGGCTTTTTCGTAATGCTACTAATACTTGCTCTGTTATTCTGCCCAAGCTTGATTGAGCAAGAGTTAAGGATGTAAGTGCAATGGACGACCTATGAATACAAGTTATATTATTTGTTTTAGTTGTATTCCCTTTTTACTCAAAACATATCCATCCCAGGTCAATTGTTTGCCTAGACATGCACTGCATTATCGAATCACTCATGGCTATTAGTGACATGCTAAAGTAGCAACATCAATTGGCACTTCACGAAATAGTAAAATATTAAAGGGTATTTCAATTAAAGTTAATATATGATTTGGGGATCTCACACAATGAAGAAGCCTGGATCAATTCATCTATTATCCCATTGATCGTTAGCACACGTAGTATGAAACACATTATGGTATTCTCACCATATATTAGTGCGTGTCTAATCATTTTACTTATTCAACACCATACAAATCTTGGCTTAGACACCTACAAATGTCTTAACCCAAAATTTTCTCTCCAATAATCCTCAATCTATCTTCTTAGAGAAACTCGCATTTGGCTTACAAAACACACCATAATCGAACGGTAGAATTCTTAAGTCTGACTAGTAGTCAAGATCGACCTTTACAAGTGAAATATATCCTCGCACTATTCAAGGTTCTATAAGGTCTCATCTCTTCATAATTCTCACTATAAGAGGCAATTACTCGTGTGAGATAGTCAATCTTACGACTTGTTCGACACACTTTGTCAATGCAATATCATCACATGCATACAAGATATGAGCATAAATTCTAGAAACAAATATTGATGAGCATATTAAAATAATCAAGTTATTTTTCAATACATAAGCATGGTCATATCCTTCGCAAACCTAGAGCCATAACATATTTCTCAAATAGGTCTCTAGATATCGCCTTTGTAAAAGGACCAGCTATAATTTGCATAGGAATGTACTGTAAATTTATCTCTCCACTTGCTACCATGTCTCTCACAAAGTTATACTAGATGTCAATGTGTTTGGTCTTTCTGTGATACTTAGGATCTTTTGTGTATGCAATAGCCGCTTGACTATTACAATATATGGTCATGGGACCCTTAGAGTTCTTTGTAATATCCAAATGCTCAAAGAATTTCTTCAACCACATAACTTCTTGTATTGCAAACGCATAAGCCATGAACTCAGGTTCCATCGTCGAAAGGTTTGTACAAGTTTGTTTCAAAATTTTCCATGAAATAGCACCACCATTAAGTAAGAAAGCATAACCAGATTTTGATTTTCTATTATTTTGGTCACCAGCCCAATCAACATGTGTATATCCTCTCAAGTATAAATCATTTTCACTATAACATAGTGAATAATCACCAGTTCCCTTCAGGTATTTGAAAATTTTCTTCACAACTTTTCAATGTTCTCTTCCAGGATTGGATTGATACCTTCTAATCGCACCTACATCCCAATAAATGTCCAGACGAGTACACATCATAGCGTGCATCAAGCTCCCGACAACACTTGAATACAGAATGCGAGACATGTCTTCTTTTTCATTTTCAGTCTTGGGACACTTTTCAAGGTTTAAAGTTTCACCTCTCGCTATACGAGTATCCGTGGATTTGCAACTATCATGCAAAAATGCTCCAAAATATTCTTTATATAAGTTTCTTGAGATAGACTCAACAACTTTTTAGAATGGTCTCTTTGAATTTTAGTTCCAAGGATATAGTCTACCTCATCCATATTTCATGTCAAATGACTTTGAAAGCCATGACTTGATAGTTTTCAAATGCTCCAAATTATTTTCGACCAATAAAATATCATCCATATAAAGAGGAAGAATTAAAAATATCCCATTGGATTTATTCATAAGGTCTTCATTGATCATGGTAAAATCATACGAGATTACCTCCTTGTGAAATCTAAAATACTATTGTCTTGAAGATTGCTTCAGGCCATTAACAGATCTTTTCAATTACATACATTTTTTTCTTTTTCCTTAACGATGAAGCCTACATGTTTTTCCATGTATATTTCTTCATTTAGTTCTCCATTGAAAAAGCTATCTTCATGTCCATTTGATGTAATTCCAAATCCAAATGTGCAACAATATCCCAAAGTAAGCAAATTGAGGTAAATTTCACAACTGGTGAAAATGTTTCCTCATAATCCATTCCAACTTCTTGTGTAAAGTCTTTTTCCACCAATCATGTCTTGTATCTTTCTATTGACCCATCCTCTTTGTGTTTAACATTGGGAACCCATTTGTTCCTAATGGATCTAAGCAAGGTCAACTAGATCCCAGACTTTATTTGTTTTCATGTGCTCTAATTTTCTTTCATTGCTTTCATCCACTGATCTTTTTTAGGACTCGAAAAAGCCTCCGTTAAAGACTTTGGATCATTCATTTCTATGGGACATACCAAGAAAATGTAATCTTCAATCTCATAAGTACATTTGGATATATTTTTCCTAGGATTATTTCGTAGTTGAAATTCAGGTTTATCAGAAGAATTTTGGGATTGAGAGTTCTCCCACACGGATCAAGAATAATATCTAGATCAATTTGATTATCAATTATATCATAAGACACTTGGTGACTATCTGAATTCAACGTTTCATATAAAGGCTCTCCATTTTTTACCTCGCCTTTCTTTGGAAAATTATTTTCTAGAAATGTGACATCTCATGAATCAATCTCGGTAACACTTCCATCCTCTAAATCACCAATGAAAACATACCTTTTGGAGTGTTATGAATATTTGATAAAGATATATTTCTTTCCTTTTGGACCCAATTTACCAAACTTGCTAAAAGAATCTTTTACATATGCAGTACAACCCCAATGTCGTAAATTATTTAAATTTGATTTATGACCAATCCATAGCTCATGGGGAGTGGAAGAAACTGATTTAGAAGGCATGTTCTTCAATATGTAGGTTGCAGTCAATGACACATCTCCCCAGAATAAAATAGGTAAATTCGCATGCGCCATTATGGACCTTATCATGTCTAGTAGTGTTATACTCCTCTTTTCTGCTACACCAGCTTGTTGAGGTGTGTAAGGAATAGTTAACTGTGTGGTGATGCCCTTTTTATTAAACAATTCTTAAATTCTTTTAATAGATATTCACGCCCTCTATCGGTTATTAAGGTCTTAATCCTTTTGTCTAATTGATTCTCAACTTCATTCAAATATTTCTTAAAACATTCAAATGCTTCAGATTTATGAGAACTCAAATATAGATAACCAAAGTGCGTGAAATCATCAATAAACGTAATGAAAAATAAAGCACCAGACCTAGACCTTGTTGGAAGAGGATTGCTATTAATATTTGGAGGGAGGCTTTTAGGCTAAGGGAATTTTGGAAGAGTAGAAAGATTTTGGAGAAGAGAAACTTTTATTACTCAAACTTGTTTTTGATTTTTTTGGCTTGATATGTTGTGTGTTATGTGTTATACAAATGCCAAATGCCATCCCATATTTATAGGGGAGGCTTGCCAAGCTCTAGAGTGTCTAGAGAGTTCTATTACTTTCTAGCTAGGTACATGTGCTAGAATTCTATGGAGAATTCTAAAGTATTTCCAAGCTCAAATGGACTAGAGTTCTCTAGGACGTTCCGGAATCTAGAGTTGCCTAGAATGTTCCGGAATTGGGCTATTTATTTTTCATAATTTCTTAAGCCCAAATAATTATAACAAAATCAAGTTTATTTTATTTTCAACACCCCCCCTTAAACTTGATTTGTCATTCCAAGCAGACTTCTTAACTTGATGAAGTCCTCTTGCTTGAGTGGCTTGGTGAAGATATCCGCAACTTGGTCTTTGGACTTCACGTACTCTACTTGTACATCCTTTCTTGTGATGCACTCTCTTATGTAGTGATAGCGTGTGTCAATATGCTTGCTTCGATCATGGAACACCGGATTTTTCGCCAATGCCAACGTCGACTTATTATCCACGCATATTGTAGTTGGATCTTCTTGTGGCCATCCCAGCTCCTTTAGCAAACTTCGCGTCCAGATTGCATGACATACACAGGAGGTAGCGGCAACGTACTCAGCTTCACATGTGGATAGAGTGACAATTGGTTGTTTCTTGGACATCCAAGTGAAGGTGGTGTCTCCCATGAAGAACACGAAGCCCGTGGTACTTTTTCTATCATCAATGTCTCCGGCCCAATCGCTATCGCTCTAACCAACCAGCTTATAATCATTAGAAGTTGAATAGAACAAGCCAAAGTTGATTGTACCTTTGAGGTAGCGGAGAATTCTTCTTGCAGCCTTCAAGTGTGTAGTAGTTGGATTCTCCATGTAGCGACTTATGAGACCGGTGGCGTAGAGAATGTCGGGTCTCGTGCAAGTCAAATATCGTAAGCTCCCAACTAAGCTCTTGAACATTGTCGTGTCCACTTTCTCAGCTTCATCATGCTTCGACAACTTGATCCCGCACTCCACCGGTGTGTTGAGTGGGTTGCAATCATCCATCTTGAACATTTTTGGGATCTCCTTCGCATAGCCCTCCTGTGAGATGAAAATTCCATCCTCAAGTTGTTTGACTTCAATGCCAAGATAGTACGACATAAGCCCAATGTCAGTCATCTCGAACTCTTTAGCCATCGCTTGCTTGAACTCATCGATCATCCTTTGGTTATTTCCTGCAAAGATTAAATCATCCACGTACAAGCAAACGATCAAGATATCTCCATCTTTCATCTTGGCATAGAGCGCATGCTCATGTGGGCATTTGGCGAAGTCATTTTCTTGCAAGTACTTGTCAATCCTACTGTTCCACGCCCTTGGTGCTTGCTTTAGTCCATATAACGCCTTCTTCAATCTTAAGACTTTGTCCTCCTGTGTCTTCACCTCATAGCCCATAGGTTGTCGAATGTAAACTTCTTCCTCAAGGACTCCATTCAAGAATGCCGACTTTACATCCATTTGGTGTATCTTCCATTTATTTTGAGCTGCCAGTGAAATGATTAGTCTTACAGTTTCTAAACGGGCTACAGGGGCAAATACCTCGTCATAGTCGATGCCGGCTCTTTGACTGTATCCTTTTGCAACAAGCCTTGCTTTGTATCTTTCGATTTCTCCCTTACAGTTTTTCTTTGCCTTGTACACCCACTTGACGTCGATCTCCTTTTGCCCTTTTGGAAGTGAAGTCAGCTCCCAGGTGTCGTTCTTTTCGATGGACTGGATCTCCTCATCCATTGCATCTCGCCATTTCTTACTTTGTACGGCTTGTTCAAAAGTAACTGGTTCACAATCAGCAAATAGACAAAGAAGAGTTAGGTCCTCTAACCTTTCAGTGTCTTCATAAATGTCTTCAAAACTCCTCATGCGTTCCTCGCTCCTTTCATTCAGAAACGATGGTGGCGAGTCTTCTTGAACTGCTGTTGGCGAGGTAGGTGGAGTAGTTAGCTCTCGCTGGGCATCCTCTGCTGTAGATCTTTGTTCTTCTTCTTCGGTTAGAATAATGGAATTAAAGTCCTCGTGATAACCAAAATTCCATTCTCCTTCTTCATCAAACTCCACGTCCCGACTTATCACAAGCTTGTTAGTATCTGGATTATATAATTTGTAGCCTTTGGAGTTGGAATCATACCCGATAAAGATGAACGCCTTACTTTTATCATCGAGCTTGCTCCGTGTCTCGTCAGGTACATGTGCGTATGCTTTGCTTCCAAAGACTCTTAGATGGGAGATTCCTGGCTTCCTTCCACTCCAAGCTTCTTGTGGAGTCTTTCCCCACACGCTCCTTGTTGGTGATCGGTTGAGTAGATAGACTGCACATGCTACTGCTTCGGCCCAGAATTCCTTTGGTAGCTTCTTGCTCTTTAGCATACTCCGCGCCATGTCTAGAATTGTCCGGTTCTTTCTTTCCGCCACTCCATTTTGTTGGGGGGACCTTGGTACCGTTAATGGATGCCTTATTCCATGCTCCTTGCAAAAATTCTTGAACTCTCTAGAAGTGAACTCGCCTCCACGATCGGATCTCATGGCCTTTATGTAGTCCACTTTCTTTCTCCACTGCCGCTTTGAATTTCTTGAATACTTCAAATGCCTCCGATTTTTGCTTCAAGAAATACACCCATGTCTTTCTAGAAAAATCATCAATAAATAGAAGGAAATAGTTGCTTTTACCGAGGGAGCTTGGCTTGATCGGACCACATATGTCGGTATGTATGAGCTCCAATGGCTTTTGGGCTCTCGAGCTTGACTCCTTTGGAAAACTCTTCCGAAATTGCTTTCCGAGTAGGCATTCTTCGCATAATTGATCGGGGTGTCTAATGGATGGTAGTCCTCGCACCATGTCCTTTTTGGATAGTAGCTCCAAGCCTCCAAAATTCAAGTGCCCAAATCGAAGATGCCAAAGCCAAGATACATCTTTGTAGCAAGCTTTAAGACACTTTGCAACATCATTTTGAATGTTCAACAACAACATTCTATTTTTGGACATAGGCACCTTAGTGATTAAATTATTTTTATTATCTCTTATGGAAAGACTATGATCTTTCATGTGAATGTCATAGCCCTTCTCTAAGAGTTGCCCCAAACTCAATATATTATTTTTCATGTTGGGCACATAGTAGACATTTGAGATAAATTGGTGATTTCCATTCTTCAAGCGGATTAGGATGTTACCTTTGCCTTTCACTGGTATTTTGGATTCATCACCAAAAGAAACATTACCACTCACCGATTCGTCGAGCTCCACGAACATGCTCCTTTTTCCACACATATGGTTGCTCGCCCCGGTGTCAAGGTACCAAGTGTTGTCTTGTCTCCCTTCTTCTCCTTTGTATGCTAGAAGTAGGGTCACGTCTTTTTGGCCCTTATCCTCCACAAGGTTGGCGGTCTCTTCGACTTTGGTTTGAGACCCTCTACATTGTGAAGCATAGTGTCCATATTTTTTACAAGAATAACATTTGATTTGAGATTTATCGTACCTTGCACCTTGGTTGCCTCTCCCACGACTTGGGTATTCTCTTCTTTTTTCATTGATGTTGAAACCTCCTCGTCCACGTCCATGGCCTCGACCTCGTCCATGACCACGACCTCTTCCATATTGACCTCGTCCATTTCCGATATTTTCTTCCTTATCTTTTATTTGCATCTTGAATAATTGCTCCACTATATCTTGTTTTTTCTTATGTTTTTCTTCATATGCTTGTAAGGATCCCATTAATTGATCAATCGACATCTCCTCCAAATTTTTAGTTTCTTCAATTGTTATGACAATATGCTCGAATTTGGAAGTTAATGACCGGAGTATCTTCTCAATAATTCTAACATCTTCCAATTTTTCACCATTTCTTTTCATTTGATTTGAAACCACCAAAACTCTTGAAAAATAGTCGGAAATGGACTCCCCTTCTTTCATATGTAAAGACTCAAATTCTCCTCTTAATGTTTGGAGACGTACCTTCTTTACTTGCTCGGCACCTTTGCAAGTCGTTTGGAGTTTCTCCCACGCTTCCTTAGCAGTGGTTGCACTTGAGATCTTCTCGAACCCATCATCATCCAATGCTTGGTAGATGAGGTAGAGAGCTTTCTTGTCTCTCTTTCTTGAATCCTTCAAACCATCCTTTTGAGTTTGAGATAATGTAGATTCATCTCGGGGCTCATTGTAGCCTTTCTCTACAATTTCCCAAACATCATGTGCACCTAGGAGAGCCTTCATCTTGATACTCCAATTATCATAGTTGCTCTTGTTGAGCATAGGAACTTGGAAGGATACAACACCATTTGCGAGGATTTTAGAAATTTTTGGTTAGAATCTTGTGGCTCTGATACCACTTTGTTGGAAGAGGATTGCTATTAATATTTGGAGGGAGGCTTTTAGGCTAAGGGAATTTTGGAAGAGTAGAAAGATTTTGGAGAAGAGAAACTTTTATTACTCAAACTTGTTTTTGATTTTTTTGGCTTGATATGTTGTGTGTTATGTGTTATACAAATGCCAAATGCCATCCCATATTTATAAGGGAGGCTTGCCAAGCTCTAGAGTGTCTAGAGAGTTCTATTACTTTCTAGCTAGGTACATGTGCTAGAATTCTATGGAGAATTCTAGAGTATTTCCAAGCTCAAATGGACTAGAGTTCTCTAGAACGTTCCGGAATCTAGAGTTGCCTAGAATGTTCCGGAATTGGGCTATTTATTTTTCATAATTTCTTAAGCCCAAATAATTATAACAAAATCAAGTTTATTTTATTTTCAACAGACCTCACATTCATTGGACCATAGATATCATAATGAATTAATTGTAATGGAAAAATCAGCTCTCTTAGCCTTTCCAAATGGTTTATGCGTAATCTTTCCGGCAAGAAAATTTTCACAAGTTAGCATTTTAATTTTAGAGAAATAACCTAAATGTCCTTCCTTAGCTAATATATTCATTAGATCTTTCTGTACATGACCTAATCTTGCATGCCATGAAATAAACATCAATGTTATTATTACTAGAATAATATGCGACAATACAACGGTCAACACAATAGTTATACGTAGAAGGATTACAACGTAACACAATAAAACCATCATAACCATATCCAAAAAAACCCACGTCTAGAGAAACGCTCTGGCGATTTTGAGGCGAATAGAAAGAGAAAGCCCTCCCATGGTCGCGCTGGCCACTGGTCAGCCTTCTATGGAGGCTGGTCAATCGTCTTCTCTACCTATATCATCACTCCAACCATCAACTGTCCCAAACACAATCCCTAACTATGCAGAATTGCTAAAATCTACTGCATTAAATGCCCCCATGCAGCCTGTTCCTAACGTAACCCTAAAACCTATCGAGTATCTTCATGGTGATTAGCCAATTGATCGATGGAAGAAGAAAGAAGTAACGCAGTCTATTGCTCAGCAAGGATTGAACTTCGCAGTCTTGGAAAAATTCTCATATGGTAAGCTTGGGATTAGTGACCTACATAAAGTTTTGCCTATTCAATGAGAATTAAAGGGTCCTTGTTTAGTTGCGCTTATTGAAGACAGTCATGTATTGATCAAGCTCTCATTGATGGAGGATTACATTCATTTATTGCCCAAACCTGCTTATTATTTAAAGATTCAAAACGAGATGTGGCAGATGAGGTGTACCAAGTGGAATCCATGGTGGAAAGCTAATGAAGAAACTCCTATAGCTATAGCTTGTATTTCGTTTCAAGATTTTCCTCCAAACTTTTTTGGTAAAGAGTTTGTTTTGCCATTAGCTAGGGCATTTGGAAGTCCATTGTATGTGGACTTGGCTACTCAGAATGGCACTCATCGAAATTGTGCTAAGGTGAAGTTTGAGGTCAACTTGCTAGTTAATTTACCAACGAATAAAAATAGTGGAGGAAGATGAAATTAGGCCTGAGAAAGTGGATCAATATTATGTATGATTACATGACAAAGTATTGTAAATAATGCAAGAAATAAGGCCACAAAGAAGAGGAATGTTGGGTTATTAATCTAGATTTAAGGCAGTTTGAAGATCAGGCCAATGATAAGAAAAATGAGCAAGAAATAGTGGGCACAACTGCTACCTCTACCAAGGTTTTATTGAGTGGAAAAGTTGTAAGGAAACTTATAACTAACCTAGCTAAACAGGAATGGATGCAAGCTAGAATGAATAAGTACCAACGACATAAGAGAGACTATAAGGAGAAGGAGACAACAAATGGCAAGGGCAAGGCCAAGGTTGAGGCAGTGGCTACCAAGAACAAATTTAATGCATTAGAACTTAGAAGTGGAGGAAATTGCTCAATCAATTTTGACAATTATGGATGGCAAGGTTCATGATAATGTCAAGAACAATGTGAAGGATTCAGTAGCTGATCCGGCCTACTCCGCACTACTAATTAAGTAGCGAGAGAGGGTTAGAGCAGTTTTTACCCAATTTAGGGTTGTGATCGATATTCACAAAGAGCTAGAATCTGGAATCGAGTATCTATCTAGTGTAGGATTGCGTATGTATTCCAAATTACACTTTTAATTATTTTTGGGGTTTTCAATTTACTTATACTATTATCAAACTACAAATGGTAAATGTAGATTAAGCTAAGAGTTAAATGCTACGGGTTGTTCAAATGGTTTAAAAGGCACTAGGATAGTGACTCTCGCCTAGGTGGTCAATTGACGGGTACTTGAGTCTAAGGCTCGATTGACATATTTGGGGAGTATGATATAACTGTTGCATGGCTTTACCCACTTACACCTCTCGGTGGTTCGAGTGATTTTGCCCGAATTAACTTTCTCAAGACCAATTGGTATGCAAATTTGCACAAGTAACTTGGGTTCTAGTCGGTTATTACTCTCTCGAGGTTTAACCCTTTAATTGGGGCTATCAATCTCTTGAGTACGCCCCAATTCCTTGTTGGACCAATTTTGGAGACTTAGACTCTCTTTCTCAAGAAGAGCCCTAATCAACTAAACATAAACTAGTGTTTGCAACCACTAATTCAGCAATTAACCATGAAATTGGCCTAAATATCAAACACTCATAGTCAATTTAGCCCTAAAATACAAGACCCAATTACCCACACTAGGGTTGAGCGACAACTAGGGGTGTTCATGATTTGGTTTAGATCGATTTTTCCCTAAAAAGAAACCAAACCAAGTAAGTCAGTTTTTCAAATATTAGAACCAAATCAAACCAATTAAGTCGATTTTTTCTCGATTCGGTTTATGTCAGGCTTTCGGTTATTTCAGTTATTTATCAGATTTTTTCTTAAATATATACACTACCGAACACATATTTCAGCGCCCTAACGTAACACTATCAAATCAATTGCCCTTTGAAAAATCTATTATATACCAAGATATATTGATGATAATTGAATCAAATAGTGATGAATAATTTATGGACTCAATTAAAAATATATTATTTTCAACATGAAATAGATTCTTACAATTAGCAAAAGAAAACTACCAATCAAACTAGAATGTAAAGGTAAAGTAAATTACTTGTTACATCCCCTACTTTAATATTAGGATAAGTCGTAGTAATCCATATGAGCATGAAGGGATTAAGACTATTCACGAGGATAGAAGATTTGTGAAAATATTATTGTAAGACCACGTAAATTTAACAACATTGATACTATTAGATACATTCTAATATCGTATTTATATTGAGTGGAATATTTATTGTACGAAAAGTTTAAAAATATGATTTATATAGTTATTAATATTACTACTTTCGAATATGATTTAAATTATATACGTAAAATGAGAAAGTTTATGAGATTTTCTTTATTATAAAGATATGAATTATTTTCTCATATGAAAGAAGATTACCTTTTTACCATTTTATGAATTAAGTGTACGAAAATATGTACTCTTTATATGAGATTAGAAAAATTAGAAGTTAAGAAAAATTGTGCCTTTTTAACATGGATATTTCAATAAAATAATAGTTTATGTACTGATTTTATTTCGTACCACGTGATTATATTAGTGAGGTATATAAAGTATATTAAAAGTGAGTAGCATTCGATATAATTTGAGATAAGTTTTAATTATGAGAATAATTGGTTAAGTATTAATTTAGTGAAGAACTTACTGCAGTTAACTAAGTGATAAACACCCTTGTCCTTATTCCTTTCCTAAAGAATTAATGCTAAATATTTTGTAGTCTAAGATGATCAATAAAGCACATTCTACATGGACTTAATAATCAAGGTTCTATAACAATTTTGCCGCCAATTCAATTTACTATCTTATTCTATATGGTTCATATTACTTTTTGTTGATATTTTGCTCAAAGTTATTTTAGTTAACTGGATTCCATATTCCAATATAGAGAAAGGATAGTTCTTTTAGTTTAAGGAAATTATAGAAATGGGTGAGCTATTGAACAAGTTAAATTATGCCAAGAACGTGACAACAAGACACCCCAAAACATATGACTCTTAAAGTCATGTTGTACACGGCAAAGCATTAAGTACGTGAGTCACCTTTTAAAAAGGAAGACATCTGAGGTAATACATATGAGAAAGGGGAAAAAATAAAGTTTTTCAAATAAGATTACACCACTACTTATGATTTGTGTACAAGTAAACTTGCGTATGATGGGAAGGAGTAGGAAATGAGATTTGATTATTTTATTGAGCAAACCTTAGAATGGGTGTTCTTGAATTGATAGAACTTGAGGAAGAAGATGATGAATAGTACCTATTGCGTGGGAAACAAATGTGCTGAATACTATTCTCAATAGTCTTGTTACCTTATTAATCATCGGGTATTGAATTATTAAGCATGAGTTGTGAAAGATCTGATGGAAGGGAGGCCTATAGTCATTTTATGAATTTGATAGAAAAATCTCCACCCAAAGTACCCTTCTTGACCTTGTTTTAAACTTACCCATATTGCTAAAATTCTTCATGATCAAGAATGTGAGCTATTTGATGAAAACCAGACTGATTTGGTTCAAAGACTCTCCAAACTTCTTATGATGACAACCAGCAGAATGGTTGCGTTGTAGTCTTTACATCCTTTGAAATGGGATTAAGGTTTCCCGATGATTTTGATGATGAAATAGGTGGTTCAGATACTTTACTTCTTTGGGATTTTCGCCAACTTTAAGAGGTGTTCAACTTTTTAATAACAGGTACAACAACAATTTAGTATAATCATACTTAGTGGGGTTTGGGGAAGGTAGTGTGTACGCAGACTTTATTTCTATCATGGGGTAAAGAGGCTGTTTCCAAATAGACTCCCGATATCCTTCCCTCCAACAACTTCCCACATTGCTCTTGGGAGGCTCGAACTCACAACCTCTCGGTTGGAAGTGGAGGTTGCTTACCATCATAGCAACCCCTCTTGTCCAATTTTTCAATAACATGTATGTTAAGGACATCTTTTCTTTCTTTTTTGGCATGATCCAAGTAATGATACGTAAACATAATACTATTCCATAAATGATTCTACTCTTAGCAGTTAAGAATGCATATGTTATTCATTTCAATAAAGTAATATTCAAGCATGTCTAAGTACGTATCTAGTTCCCTATTGAAGTATTTGATAAAAATGTTAATGTTTATAATATAGTAATACATGCATCTTCATGCCTATGCATTTACTACCAAGCTACGGCCGGTCGAGCAGTCATGAATTTGCCATGAAGCTACGGCTGGTTTGGAAGTTATATATTTACCACCGTGCTACGACCGGTTGGTCAGACATATATTTACCACCAAGCTACGTCCGGTCGGGCAGTTACGACCAGCTGGGAAGTTATGTATCATTATTTACCACCGGTTGGGAAGTCATGCATATTCATTTACCACCGAGCTACGGACAATTGAGCAATTACATATTTACCACCGAGCTACGGCCGGTCGGATAGTCATGCATTTACCACCGCTCCATGGTCGGTTGGGAAGTTACCACTGATCAGTTGGGCAGTCATGCATCATACGATATGAATAATAGTCTCAAAGCAAGCATTATATATGTGAGTATGAATATACGGTGGCACTTCAGAAATTCATGCAGGTTGATTCTTATATGTCTTTAATTAATGTTGACTTATAATGTTTCAATTCTGCCTTATATACGCAGTACATTATTTGTACTAATGTTCTTTTATTGGAAATGCCGTGTTTCATGTCTGCAGGTACGGACAATTAGTTTGACGAGTACTCATAGTAGACGTGATTGGCATTCAGCAAAGGATCAGTAAGACTTCACCTCATTCGGAGTACAACCGAGTCTATGAGTCATCATATTAGAGTTTTACTACATACTTATGGGTCAGTCGGTACCCTGACCCATTTGATGTCAAATAACCTTATAGACTTTGTAGATAGAGGTTCATGTTGTACAGTATATTAGAAGCTTTGACGGCCCATACGTATTAATGTGTTAAGAACAATAGTTCATTAATACAGTGTACGCCCACTTACAATTATACATGACAAGTTGTGGTAATATGGCCCTTGATAGTTACAAAAGGAATGAATAAGTTACAGAGTGGTTCGCTCGGGCCAGTGTGACACCAGGTGCCAGCCACGCCTCCCAAGGTTGGGGCATGATAGTACTAAAAGTTCAAACGATTAAAATTCACTATTAAAACTTTGAAACTTTGTATATAATTATACATATATATCGACGTAATTCTAAATTTAAATAGCTACTCCTATATTTGGTTTGGTTTGATTTTTTTTATTAAAACCAAAACCAAACCAAATTTGATCAGTTTTTAAATTTCAAAATCAAAACCAAAACAAATCAAACAGTATCAGTTTTTTTAATCGATTTGATTTGGTTTTCGGTTTGGTTCGATTTTTCGAATTTTTATGAACCCTAGCGAAAACCCTAACTTATGGTCTAGATACTTATAATTAAAGAAGAAAAGCAAGAAATAGATGAAGAAAATTTATATTAATTAATTGCTAAGCTAAATAACAAGATTCAATATTGTCGTAGATAAAATTGCGCAAATTGGCTAAAATATTCGAACCCATGAGTGCAGCTACATTACAAAACTATCTGATAACCTAAAAATGGGAAAGAAGTTATTTATACTAAGCTGAAAAATTCGGACAAAAATACCCTTGCGGGGTTAGTGCAGACTGCACAAAATAGTGTGCGGACGCACTAGGGCTCTAAGCTTAAAGATCTGACTCTCTGAACTCGGGCACTGGGGATCGTAGAGAATGGACTGCGACCTTAGAGGCTTCTAATGCGATATGCATAAAATGGAGCGCGGACCTTGTTGTAAGGCTGTATCCGGTTCCAGTTCTGGGTCTATTTGGGTCTGCGGTTCCGGTTCTGGCGGTTCCGGTTCTGCGATTCTGGCGGTTCTGGAGGTTCCGGAGCCAGAACCGCTACCATACGGTTCCGGAACCGTCCGATTCCGGTTCTGGCGGTTCCCGGCGGTTCTGATTTTTTTTTTAATCAATATCTTGTATTGTAGTCATTAGTATATTGTAGAATATATTTTATATGGTGTACTATGTTATTAGTATAATATATATTGTATTTGGTAATTAGTATATATTGCGTATAAGTAGTGTATATGTTGTATATAAGTAGTATATATTGTATTTAAGTAGTATATATTGTATATAAATAGTGTATATTGTGTTGTAGACTTGTAGTTAGTAATTAGTATAAATTGTATATAAGTAGTATATATTGATTAAAGAATATTGTTATTAGTATATTGTGTTGTATGTTATATATTGTATGTTATATAAATATTCAAGGATTGATGTAGAATTAAAGACAAAGAAATATTGAGACAAAAGATATTCAAGGATATGATAAAGAGCATATTTATTGACCAAAATGGCATATTTTTTTTTATTCTTCCTTCCCCCAATGGAATGAGCACAACATGGTACTAATACCACCATTAAAAGGATAAAAAACTAAAAGAAGACATGCCAATGTACAAGTTACATCATAGTTTATGTATTATTTCTAACAAATCTCATAAAACCTTCAAGGTTTGGAGGTGGTTGTGTTGGCGGTGGTGGAAATGAAGCTTGTTCATCACCACTTCCGGGTGAAGATGTTTCCTGAGCAAGTTCCGCTAGCATTTCTTCATAGCACTCATCTATTTCTGGTTGTGATTCAGCTAGCCCAAAGTTCCTTCTTTCTGCGCGGATCCAATCTCGAAAAAGCACTGATTTTTCCAAGCTGTCCTGCATCGACGCCCTGTGATCACCTATTTGTAGTCTTGCTTGACTAAAGGCGAGCTCTCCGATGCAACAGTTGACGCTTGAATCGACAGAACATCCCGAGCCATCCTTGCAAGAATGGGAAAATGTTTTTCCCCTGCCTTCCACCAATCCAAAAGGTTGAACGAGCCGTCTGGATTCTCATTTTCTTGTCCCTGCGACAAATAAACTTGAAGCTCATTTCTAGTTCCACCTAGTCGGGCAAGGTTTAGGAACCTTTCTTTCTCTAAGGCCATATTCGTCACATTTTTTAAAATATTCTCTAAGTCTACTTCTACGGTTAGAATAAAAAAGCCAATTAAGAGCGAATTTAACCTTTTCAATTTCTATGTTTAAAATTCTCATACCATCACCAACAATTAAATGATAAATATGACATATACATCTAACATGGAAAATATTAGTAAAAGCAGGATTAAGTGTTCTAGTTAACATACCTATTGCACTAGTGTTGCTACTAGCGTTATCCATTGAAATTGACATTATTTTATCACTAAAACAAAAATATCTACATACATCTGAAACAGTGTTAGCAATAAACTTACCCCTGTGCCGTGAATTAATTATTCTATATGCAATAATGCGTTTTTGCATTGTCCAGTCTTCGTTTATCCAATGACTGGTTACGGTTAGATAATCACAATCATTATTACTTCTACCAATATCAGTTGTAATAGACATACGATTACTTATATGGGTAAATAAATAACGCAAGTATTGTTCATATTCATGCTTGTATTTATAAATGTCGGCCTTAACTGTGGCGCGAGGCCAACCTTTATACATAGGATTAAATACTCTTCTAATATAATAAATCCAAGCAGGATTAGAAGCAAAAGAATAAGGCAAACACATAACAGTAATCATTTTAGCTAATTCTTCACGATCCTTATTTGGATCGTAATACAATATACCTCCGGTGACTGTGTTTATTCCTGGTTGAACTAGATTTGAACCAGTACTTGGGTTAACTGTAGAATCAGGACGTGTCCTCCCCTCTTGTTGCGCTTTCAATTGGAAATATCTAGCTTTATCGCTAGGGTGTAATTTTATATGTTTAACTAAACTACCTGTGCCGCTACGATCTCCAGTATACCTATGCACAAGTAATTCCCCACAAGATTTACACTTAGCCTTATTTTGTTCTCTTAGTTGAATAAAAAATTGCCAAACTAATGAAGTTTCTGAACGTTTAGGAGGTTGTCTACTAAAAGTGGGAGTTTGTACGGGTGGGTGTTCCGGTTGATTAGTTGCAGGACTAGTAGGTGTATCATCTAAATCTACCGGAGCTTGGGTTTCATCATCATCATCATCCTCATTTCCCTCTAAGATAGGTGCATTAGGATAAAGAATATTCATAATATCATCATCTACTCTATCACCAACTGCTACATCATGTAGAAAATCAACATCGCTAAATTGAAAACATGGGTGATCACTATCAAGGATTCTGAAGGTTTCATTAGTATTTCTAGGTTGGCTACTACTTTGAACTTGTTTATCTTTTCTAGGTCGGGGAGCCAGGGGAGGGGTAGTATTTTGGCGACTACTTTCACCGGTTTTAGATTTTCCTTTTCCGAACATATTTTTCAATGAAAATGCCATAATAATTACAATTAAGCAAAATAACAACACACAAAAATATTCTTAGCACGTAAGAGTTGAAACGAGTTTACCGGATTGACGAACAACTTCTTGAAAATTGAAAATCGTTGAAATTGAACACTTGAAAACTTCAATTCAACAACTTCACAATGTTTCACGAATTTACAACAATAAATTAAGCACTTGCACTAGAAAGATTGAAAGAGAGCTTGAGAGAGATTGAGAGATATTGATGAATTGGTGAATTAATATGAAAGAATGAGGGGGTATTTATAGTTGAGAAATGGGAAATTGTGTAATTATATAAAGTTTGGGGTTAAATTAAAGCTTGGGGGCCAAATGGCTATTTTTGAAAATTCCAAACGGCTAATTTTGAAAAAGAGCCGTTTGGAAATATTAAAAAAAAAATTTTAAAAATCGGACCGTTGCGGAACCGGTTGGAACCGCTTGAACCGGTCCGGTTTCGGTTCTGGAGGTTCCGGTTTCGCGGTTCCAACGGGTGGAACCGCCCCATCACGGTTCCGGGGAACCGCCGGAACCGGCAGAACCGCGGTTCCAGTCCGGTTTCGGTTTGGAACCGCGAAAAATACAGCCTTACCTTGTTGGTTGGACACTTGGAATTTGCAGCTCTCTGATTCTTCTCACTGCGAACCGCACGAAATCTAGTGCGGCTACGTTGATCTCAGCGTGGATCGCATAAATCCCAATGCAGCCGCATTGCCTTTGTGCCTTGACGTGCTCTCTGAACCTCTTAGTGCGGACCGCACAGAATGTAGTGCGGGCGTACTGGCCTTATTTTGCCTGAGCTTTGTCTTGTCTTGGTACTTGTGCAAGATTCACTCCTTTTGAGTTGATCTTTGACATCTTGTCACTTTGTTGATTAAAGCTGCAATCAAGAACAAATTGTGAGCCTTTTGAGACTATTTTGTATGAATTTATAATCAAATCATAAGCAAGAAGGAGTATAAAATGCGTCAAAATTCCTAGTTATCGACTTCCCCAAACTTAAGCTTCTGCTTGTCCTCAAGCAAACAAAATAAGACACATCCCTTAAGGAAAAATCCAAGAAATTTTAGTTGTCTTAAAATAACCTCATCTAGCATCAATTAGGACTAACAATTGCCCTCAATACAAATGAATCATCAACAAATTTTACTCTTTAAAACTCCATGAATTAAGTGTGATACAAGAGCATCAAGAGTTGGCTCAACACATCAAAGAACTCTTTTTACTAGTTTGGTCATTGTGGAACCCAAACTCACACATGCTTAAATCTCTCTAAGCAAACCTCACCTTTAGAATAGTGGCACTCAAAACGAGATTAATGGAAGTTCCTCATCCGTCTCAAGAAAAAGCCACAAGTCCGGCTCTAGGTACCATATGCTTGTCCCTTATGTGAATATATACTAATGTAAGCTTCATTCAACTCAATGTCATATAGGAATTTTGTGGAGACATTGTGAAGGCTTTTGGTTCAGGGTAGGAAATGTTTTGGTCTAACTAGGTTCCACGTTTCCTTAAGAATTTATTTTGATTCATTTGACACATTTTCACTTGACTCTTTGCTTCATTTCACTTCTTTCTAAGGGGTTAAAGAGACACACTGTCTCTCTTTCTTATGCATTTAGAACCTCTTCTCCTTTTCCAATTTTTCTACACCTTTCATTCATTGCTTTTCTTGAATCTCTTTTTATTCTTTTTTATATTGAACATTCTTTTTGTCTTTTTGCTTTTTTTTTCTTTTTCGCTGCCTTTCCTTTTCTTCATTTTTGTGCCTTTTTACCACTTTGTTGTAATCCTCGTCTCTCCCCCCCAAACTTATACTTTTCCCATTTTTTAAAGGAAAGATCGGGTACAAAGAGAAGGCATCTTTTAGAACGGGTATTGGCTTTGTTGGCCCTAATTTGAGTTGAAGTTTTGAAGATTTATAAATGAACTGATAGAAGGACCTGGTCCATCTTGTATTACACAGTCTGAATCAACAAGGGCACATGCAGAGCACGTGAGGAAGATAATGCACCAAAGATCACGCATCAATATCTTCTGATCATAATCGAAAAGATTGCATTGGGATAAGGAGGACAGTCTCCTTATGTGAAGAGAACTTAATCCTAAGTTAGGATAAGGGTTGGAGTTTGCATTGGGCAAGGACGCGAATTGTGAACGGATAAGAAGTGGAGTCTTAATCAAACTCTAACTGCTAACTCAATATATGATTGGGTTGTTTCTCTTTTCAGGTAACAAACACAAGCAGAATTAAAACCATATTTGAGAGCTAAAGAGCGAGTCTGATTAGCAAGCAATATATGCAAGTTACAAGTGTGGACGCCTACAGCTACATGAACCTAGAGAAGAACCAGTTCCATCTGATTGTTTTATTTCTAGTTCAATTGTAGTAGGTTTTATATTGTACCTTTCAGCTTAGTTAGAAGCAACTGTATTAGGTACGTTGTGTCATCAAGTTAGAATTAACTTGGTAGTGTAGCAGCAGCTGAGGCTGTGTGCCACATTGGGATTTGAGTTTAATCCTTAGGTTTACTAGAGTTTTGTGAATGTTGTTTTTGGCTCATTAATTTTAGTGGAGTTTGGGAAAATCCTACTGAGTAGTAGGTCGTGGTTTTTTCACCTATTGAGACAGGTGTTTTCCACATAAAATTGTTGTGCACTTTATTTTCAGTTTTTATATTTCCGCAAACTGCAGTTGTTAGAACACTTAGAAGAACCAGGTTCTTCTAACGCGAAAATTAGGTACCACACAAATCACCCCCCTCCCTTCTTATGTGGTATTGACGTTTATTCATATCAATTTGTATCAGAGCAGGTTATCCTTGAAGAGGCTAACACCTTAGGAAAAAGATCAACATGAGTGCACCACCTGGGAACTGGGAAGGACAGTCTACTGCAAGGCCTCCACTCTTCAATGGGATCTATTATTCTTGATGGAAAAATAGAATGAGATACCACATCATGGGCGAAGATTATGAAATTTGGGACATCATCACTGATGGTCCTCTTGCTACAACCAAGAAGAATGCTGAAGGAATGGATGTTCCAAAAGCTAGAGCAGATTGTACTGTTGATGATCTAAGGAAATAGGAGAAAAATGCTAAAGCCAAGAAATGGCTAGTGTGTGGACTTGGCCCTGATGAATACAACAGGATTCAGGGATGTACAACTGCCAAGGAAATTTGGGACACTTTACAAGTGGCTCATAAAGGAACACCTCAAGTGAAGAGGTACCAGAGGTACTCTACTGTATTCTCAATATGAGAATTTTACTATGAAGGATGGTGAAACTATTCAATAGATGTACACTAGGTTCACTACATTGACAAATGAACTTTAGTCTCTTGGAAGGTTCATTCTTGAAGAAGACAAGGTAGAGAAGATTCTAACTAGAGTTTTGCGAATCTCATTGGAAAGTAAAATCACTGCCATTCAGGAATCCAAAAATATTGCTACTCTGAAATTGGATGAACTGATTGGAAACTTGATTGCTTATGAATTGAGAAGGCAAACTATGAATATGGATGCTCCAAAGAAAGAAAGAAGCCTGGCTCTCAGAATCTCAGAAGGTCAGATCTTGAAGATGATGAAATGGCAATGATAACCAGAGACTTCAAGAAATACCTTATGAGAGGCAAGGGCTCTTCAAAAGGATCAACATTAAACAAACCTAGGGCTCTTGAGAAGCAGAGAAACGATGGTTGCTTTAAATGTGGAAAGACAGATCACATGATAAAGAACTTCCCTCAATGGGTGATTGATTAGAAGAAAGAAAGGGCCGAAAGAAGGAACATGAAGAAGGAACAGGTTCAACCAAGGAGAAACAAAGGTACTACCAAGGCCATGGTCGTTGCATGGGGAGATACGTCAGATGAAGACTTAGAAAATGAAGCTGAAGATGCCTCTTATGGCTGTCGGAGAATCAGAAGATGAACAGGAGGTAAGTATTTTACATCTTAAAGGAAAAACTAAATTCCTATCGAAAGAAAAATTGGTTGAACTCTTGATGGACTTCATAGATGAGTCTGAAATAATAAACAGTGAGAAAGATGTTCTGTCTAGGGATGATGAGAGTAATAACTTAACTGTTGAGTTGAAGAACCAGGTTCTTCAACTGGAAAACAGTGTCCGAGAACTCAAGTTTGAAATTTTGAAACAAAAAATAGGGACAGGAAAGAAAAAGGCTGATCAATCATTTCTCACACTAGAAGAAAATTTAGGAAAATGAAAGATGAGATGTATAAGAAAGATGAATCAATCAAGGTTGTTAAAGAAGAATTAGGAACGGTGAAGCATGAAGAAGACAGAACATGCAAATGGAACAAGGCTTCTGATGGACTCTCCTGGCTGCAATAGCATCACAGCAGCAATAAGAGAGGACTTGAGTTTGGGAATCAAGCTCCAAAATGGGACCCCAAAAAGAAGTATCTCACTCTTTCTGAGAATAAAATATGTGCATATTGTGGTAAGACTGGTCATTACAAAAATGAATGTAATGCAAAAGAAAATGCTAGTCAAAGAAACAAAATTTTTGTTCAAGAAAAAAACAAATTGCCTAGGTGGGCAAAGAAAAATCTAATTCATCCTTTTGCCCATAGAAAGGGACCCAAACTAGTTTGGGTTCCTAAGACTAACCCATGATTTCATTTTGTAGGTCCAAGTGAAAGGAAGTAGCCAAATTTGGTACATGGATAGTGGCTGCTCAAAACATATGACTGGTAACAAGGACCAATTTCTTTCACTTGAGAACCTGAGCGGAAGAAATGTCTCCTTTGGAAATGGAAAGAAAGGTGAAATCATTGGGGTTGGAAAGGTAGGAAAGACAGGCTCTCATTCAATTGAGAATGTCTATTTGATAGATGGCTTGAAATATAGCCTGATAAGTGTGTCACAACTGTGTGACATAGGTAATCTAGTGGCTTTCACTTCCTTAAAATGTTTTTTGATTAGCCTTACTACTGACAAGATTATTTTGCAGGGAAGAAGAGTTAACAATATTTACATTGTAGATTTGTCAACTCTTTCTGAAAATGAACTCACATGTTTGAGTGTATTAGTAAATGATCCCCTCCTTTGGCACAAAAGAGTTGGTCATGCTAGTCTAAATCAATTAAACAAATTAGTCTCTAAGGACTTGGTGATAGGGCTACCTAATATCAAGTTCAAGGAAGACAACGTTTGTGAGGCATGTGCAAGGGGGGAAGCAGGTAAGGTCATCTTTCAAAACTAAGAAAATGGTAAGCTCGTCCAAGACTTTGTAACTGGTTCATATGGATCTCTGTGGTCCAATGAGAGCCATGAGCAGAGGTGGTAAAAGATATGTCATGGTGCTGGTTGATGATTTCTCTAGATTTACCTGGGTGCTATTTCTGACTTCTAAAGATGAAGCATTTGAAATGTTCACAACTTTTGTTAGAAAAATCTAGAAACAATTAGGAAATCAACTTGCATCCATTAGGTTTGACCATGGAACTGAATTTGAAAATGCAAAGTTTGTTGAATTTTGTGATGAAAATGGAATAGATCATAATTTCTCTGCCCCTAGAACTCCTCAGCAAAATGGGATAGTTGAAAGGAAGAACAAGACCCGTTAGGATATGGCAAGGACTATGTTACTTTCCAGTAGACTACCTCATAGCTTTGGGCAGAGGCAATAGATACAACATGCTACATAATAAACAGGTGTACGACTAGATCACTGGTAGAGAAAACTCCATATGAGTTACTTAAAGGGAGAAAACCAAATATATCCCACCTAAGGGACTTTGGTTGCAAGTGCTACGTGCACAATAATGGCAAGGATTCCCTTGGTAAGTTTGATCCCAAAAGTGATGAGGGAGTATTCTTTGGATATTCTTTTCATAGCAAAGCTTATAAAGTATTTAATAAAAGAACTCTATGTGTAGAAGAAAGTGTACATGTTATTTTTGATGAAACTAACACTCTTTCTGAGAGACAGGAAGACAACTAACTGAAGCCACAACACCAGTCAAGGAGGCATTCAAGGAAAAATCAGGTGATGGAACATGTCCTTTTACCCCAGGCAATTTGACACGATGAACAAATTTGAGAGGAAATGCACAATATTCTCTAGAGGGACCTGTACCTGAACCTGTGCCTCTACAACAAAATAATGAAGGAGAAGCTAGCAGAAATATGCTGGTGGGAAAATCTTACAGGTACCTGAGTTCTCACCCCATTGAGAACATAATCAATGATCCCGCATCTGGAGTCAAGACCAGATCACAACTGAAGAATCTGTGTGCATTTGATGCCTTTTTGTCCCTGATTGAGCCTAAGAATGTGAGTGAATCTCTACAAGATGCAGATTGGACAAATGCTATGCAAGAAGAACTCAACAAGCGTGAAAGAAGAAAAGTTTGGCACTTGGTTCCAAGACCTAAGGACAGGTCAGTTATTGGGACAAAATGGGTCTTCAGAAACAAGCTGGATGAAGATGGAATAGTTACAAGAAACAAGGCAAGGTTGGTGGTTCAAGGTTATAGTCAAGAGGAAGGCATTGACTATGATGAGACTTTTGCTCCAGTTGCCAGACTTGAAGCAATAAGACCTCTCATAACCTTTGCAGCACATATGGAATTGACTCTTCATCAAATGGATATGAGAAGTGCCTTCCTAAATGGCTATCTCAAAGAAGAAGTGTTTGTGAAGCAACCTCCTGGATTCGAAAGCAAAAAATGTCTTGATCATGTATACAAACTGGATAAGGCTCTTTATGGCTTCAAGCAAGCCCCAAGAGCTTGGTATGAAAGATTGTCAAAATTCATTCTAGAGCATGGGTACAAAAGAGGTAAAATTGATAGTACTTCGTTCCCAATGGAAAGGGGTAAAGATATTCTAGTTGTTCAGATTTATGTCGATGACATAATTTTTGGGGCCACTACAGAGAGGTTGAGCAATGATTTTGCAAAACTAATGGGCCGTGAATTTGAAATGAATATGATAGGAGAACTTAATTTCTTCGTAGGGTTGCAAATCAAACAAAGTCAAAATGGTACCATGATTCATCAACAGAAGTACACAAAAGAACTGATCAAGAAATTTAAAATGGAAGAATCCAAAGAAATAGATACTCCTATTGCAACTGCCACAAAGTTAGATGCTGATGAACCTGGTTCATCAATTGATCAAAAATTGTACATGGGTATAATTGGTTCACTTTTGTATCTTACTGCCAGCAGACCTGACATTTCATTCAGTGTAGGTCTCTGTGCTTGTTTCCAAGCAAATCCAAAGGAGTCACACTTGACTGCAGTCAAAAGAATATTGAGATATCTAAAAGGCACAACTGATATGTGCTTGTGGTATCCAAAAGGTAGTAATTTTCACTTAATTGGATATGTTGACGCTGATTATGCAGGTTACAAAGTAGACAGGAAGAGCACTTCAGGTATGGCACACTTCCTAGGATCGTGTCTTGTATCATGGGCTACCAAAAAGCAAAATTCAATTGCCCTCTCTACTACTGAAGCTCAGTATGTTGCTGCTGCCTCATGTTGTGCTCAGCTACTATGGATCAAGCAACAATTGGTAGATTTTTGAATTGAAGTGGGATGCATACCTATATTTTGTGATAACACTAGTGCAATCAGTATGACAAAGAACCCTTTTCATCATAAGAGGACTAAGCACATAGATGTTAGACACCACTTCTTAAGGGACAACTATGAAAAGGGGCTAATTTCCATAGAATTATGTGCCGCAGATAAATAAATAGCTGACATCTTCACCAAGGCACTACGTAGAGAAAACTTTGAGAGGAATAGGTTGGAATTAGGGATAATTAAGATCACCTGAGAGGTCATGTTCAGAATGCACAATGAAAAAAAAAATTTAAAAATTGAATTTTTTTTGGTTAGTAGTTCTTAAATCTGTGAATATTAGACTAATTCCTACTCAGCTAAATACTTATAAATAAGTATACTCCTGAGACATGTGGTTATGTAATTTACTAATCTCTTACAAATTTTGTATTCTGACATTTGAGGCATGATCAAGAGAAGTGTCATATGAAGAACATGGTTCATCAATATTTTATCATGAGGAAAGTCCGGTATATTTCTATACTTTTCACAATTAGAAAAATTTAATTTTCAATCATGAGTAAGATTTCTAGAAATTCCAATCGTCTCAAAATTCTATCCGTTGGAAGCTAATTGAACCAGTTTCTTGTAATTAGGATTCTAAGGAATAACAGAACCCTTTTCCTAAACCTTAGAAATTTTAATTAATAGGGAGACCAGAAATCTACACTGATTAAACTCCTACTAACGCCTGAAAAGCGCTTTTCCTGATGCAATAATTACCTTCTTTAAAAGGCCTCTTAAGTCACTTCATAACAATCATTAGCTTCTAACCCTCTGATCATCTCCTTCATCTCCAAAACCCTCAAAAATTTCCCAAAATTTCTTAAAGTCTTCCACAAATTCACCACCCAAAATGACAAATCCTCAAGATAATCAAGGAACCCCATCACCAGTGTCACCCAACACCACCTTATCCTCTACCCCTCATATCGAATCCTCAAAACCTAGGTTTCGTCGAACTAAAATGATAGCAAGAAAAGTAGTGGCGACTAGACCTTTAAGAAAAGCTTTAAATGAGAAGCTGAAAGCAAGTCAAAAGAAGGAATCCCAAGCAAAGATCACCAAGTCCAGCTCTAAGTCGGATCAATATATATCTGCAAGCGAGGGAGATGAACCTGGGTCTTCTCAAAATTCTCCACCTCAAGAAAATCCAACAGAGGTAAAATCTTGTTTTGTTTCAGTGGATGTAGGTGAAATGGAAGAGAATAGATATGTTTTGATAGGGGAAGTTAAGAACGTTTCTGGGTATGAGTCTGTAGAACAGTTAAATAAAAAGAAAGAAAAAGGTGTAATCTATTTGTGGAAGTGGGGGTAATGGGGTATCACACTCAGGGGTAAGTGAATCTGGGGAAGCTGCTGAGGGGTTGGTAGATTAAGTAAACAAACTTGTCCAACAGTGGATGAGACATTGGGTGATCTGATGAAAAAGTTGGGGGATAGCTATGACCCCAAGAAATGGAAGTCATCTTCCCTTAAAACTCCTGCTGCTGCAAAACCTTCAATGAAGTCCAAAACTGTATCTCCTAATGTTGCACCTAGGGCTAGAACAACAAGAAGCAAAATGAGAAAGTGAAGTTGAGTTGAAGAGGGCTCTGGAGGAAAGCAAGAAGAAAAGACTAGAGAAAGGTAAAGGGAAGGTTGGTGAGAGTTCAGAAACTGTGGCTGAGGAGGATGACGAGGTGATGGAACGGGTCCATCTAGCAAAACAAACTGAGAAAGCTCACATTGCAAAATCCAAGGAGACCAAGACTTCTTCCAAAAAGTTTTCCAAAGTTTTACCTGCTGAGTCCTCCCTGGAAAAGAGAACAAGATCTGTTTATAAAGGCAAACAGGTGAAAAAGGTTGTAGAAGAAGAAGAAAGTGATGATGAAGAAGAAGATGATTCTTAGAGTGAACATGATCGATTTGCAAATTTTGGAAAGAGAAAAATTCTGAAGGATAGGCTGTTGAAAGACCTGGAGGAGCCAGGTATGTTGAGGCTTCTAACATCTTTGGAAGCTCAAGGGAGGAAGGACATGGTCCTTCCGTTGAATGGGAAACTAGCTAGAAAGGAATTGGTGGAGTTTATGGCAAATGGGGCAGTGAAAAATGGTGTGCTGACAAGTTATGTTAAGGGGGTCAAAGTAAAATTTGATGCTAAGAAGCTGGGGAATATTCTGAATATCCCTTGTGAGGGATATGATAATTACACAAAACAGAGATGCACTTGTTTGGATGGGTTACCCTCAGAGCTGCAGATTACCAGAAATTCCGGTGATACCATATCAGAGGCAGAAGTTCTAGAGGCAAGGCTAGTGCAAAAGAGTGAAATGAAGCCCGAGCACAAGGTGCTCTTTGAGTTTGTCAACAAATGCCTCCTGCCTAGACAGAAAAGAAGGCACACTGCAAATTATATGGACCTTATTCTTATGCAGTGCTTGATCGAAAGCAAACAAATCAACCGGCATGTGTTCATGGTGAAGCTCTTGGAAAGGGTAATCAGTGGTTCCAAGGCCCATGCCATCTCCTATGGATTTATTCTGACTAATGTGCTTGAACGTCTACATGTTCCCCTGAAGAATTGGGAGATGGCATCTAGAAAGGAACACTTTGGAACCAAGACTTGACTATCTGCTTAGCACTGTCTCTGTTGAACCTGGTTCATCAGCTAAAACTCCAGTCAACAGCAAAGTAAGGTCCCTAGTTCAGGAGGTTGGACTTAAGGATGCTGAAATTGCTAGGCTTAAGGCAAGGGTGGCAGAATTGGAGGAAGAAAGAAATGGACTTAGAGTTGAGCTTGCCAAGGAGAAGGAGAAGAATGAAGGCATGCTACAACAAATGCTTAATCTGCTAAAAGTCCAACCCTCTAGCTCATCCAAGCCTTCGAAGTCATGTGTCTAGGTTCCAGTCTAGTTTCCCCCCTTAGTGACAAGTTTATTTAGTTCCTGGTCTATTTTTCCTTTTTTTGCTCATGGTTGGAAGTTTTATGTTTCTTTTTTGTGGACTGCTTAGTAGGAACATTTCTGAATCAATAAATGAAACTTTTCTAGTTTTGTTAATCTTGTTCAATATAGTTATTTCTGAGCAGATTTATGATTATATTGAACATGTGTTCACTTACAGTTGCCTCAGCGGACATGAGTAGATATTAACTTCGAGAATTCACATCATTTATGCAACTTTTCGATGATGCCAAAAGGGGGAAGATATTGTGCTTAAAAATGTTTTTCTAAACTAGTAATGTTTATGACCTAAATCTGACCTCCTTAATGATAAGTTAAATGATATTGTAAGTGTTGATTTCAGCTAAGTCTATAGGTTCCTGATCATATTAAGCACAGAGTTTGTCATCATCAAAAAGGGGGAAATTGTTGGCCCTAGTTTCAGTTGAAGTTTTGAATATTGACTAATGAACTGATAGAAGGACATGGTCCATCTTATATTACACAGTCTGAATAAACAAGGGCACATGCAGAGCACGTGAGGAAGATAATGCACCAAAGATCACACATCAATATCTTCTGATCATAATTGAAAAGATTGCATTGGGATAAGGAGGACAGTCTCCTTATGTGAAGAGAACTTAATCCTAAGTTAGGATAAGGGTTGGAGTTTGCATTGGGCAAGGACATATATTGTGAACGGATAAGAAGTGGAGTCTTAATCAAACTCTAACTGCTAACTCAATATATGATTGAGTTATTTCTCTTTTCAAGTAACACACACAAGAAGAAGTAAAAGCATATTTGAGAGCTCAAGAGCGAGTATGATTAGCAAGCAATATATGTAAGTTACAAGTGTGGACGCCTACAGCTACATGAACCTAGAGAAAAACCAGTTCCATCTGATTGTTTTATTTCTAGTTCAATTGTAGTAGGTTTTATATTGTACCTTTCAGCTTAGCTAGAAGCAACTGTATTAGGTACATTGTGTCATCAAGTTAGAGTTAACTATGTAGTGTTGCAGCAGCTGAGGCTGTGTGCCACGCTGGGATTAGAGTTTAATCCTTAGGTTTACAAGAGTTTTGTAAATGTTGTTTTTGGCTCATTGATTTTAGTGGAGTTTGGGAAAATCCTACTGAGTAGTAGGTCGTGGCTTTTTAACCTTCTGAGCCAGGTGTTTTCCACGTAAAAATTGTTGTGCACTTTACTTTCAGTTTTTATATTTCCATAAATTACAGTCTTTAGAACACTTAGAAGAACCAGGTTCTTCTAATGTGAAAATTATGTACCACACAAATCACCCCCCCCCTCATTTGTGGTATTGACGTTTATTCACATCAGGCTTGTATCATGGTTCTTAAAAGAAAAAGGTCTAAAGCTCAAAAGGGTTGACTAGAGATCTTATCATTGATAGGATATGGAAGTGTTCAAGCTATCATTTGGAGAGAGGAGCGCCTATATTCATGTCTCAAGTCAAAACTCACTTAGGATTTCGCCTAAACAAACATTCGGGGCAAGTTCTAGACCAATGGTTCGGGACTTGGACTTGCAATACGATTACTCACCACACAAGCTATGGGATTGCTAAAGACACAGAGTTGGGGCCCACAACAACCTTAGATAAGATTTAAGCACACAATTTTCCCGAAAAACCACTTGATGATTATCGGTCAACAAAAGAGTCTCACGGTCACGAGTTTCACCATCCTAAACACAATAAAGTATTTTGGACCATAAGATCAAAGGCATATGTGCTAGGCCCAAGTGAAGCTTTGCTTGAGGCACCCTTAATTAAAAATGAAAAGAAAAATGAACTCAAACCCTTAAGAAGGTTGTCACGCCATCCATCATTGGGAAGAGCCACCAGGTTCACACAAAATCCACCTTTGGAAAGAACTGTGGCATTAAGAAAACCAAAGGCTTATTGCAAACTTTAAAAACAAGAAGGGACGAATGAATAATAAGAAGCTAAGAATGAAAAATTTACGGAAAGTAGAATGAATATATACAAGAGGGAATTTGAATATACAATAGATGGGATGAATATGTACAATGTAACATAACTTTATGTACAGACCTAAAGTAAAATAAAAGTGAGATAAATATAACAAAATATTAAAATTATATACAACCCAAATATAAAAATATAAAGAAAGCATAAAAAAGTATCAAATATATATATATATATATATATATATATATATATATAGTCATCCAAATGAATCCATGAAATAAAAAGTAGGGCATACCCCTCAAATGAAAGCCAGCATTGTTCTGAATGCCAACTAAACCAAATAAAGCACCAAAAGAGAAAGGAAAAAGGATATAGGGACTTCTTATGGCCTGTCTGCATGTGCTCCTAAGTGGTCCCAGGGTCCTCAATGTACTCGGGAACTAGACGAGTTCCCAGTGGTCCGCTGTTGTGCAGCTGGGACTAAGGCCTAGACAAATTCCTGAGGTGCATCCTGTGGCTCACTGGAGGAAGCCTCCGGTGAGTCGGCCAATTGGATGACAACATCGTTCGCTCTGGGAATCATCCTCTTCCTCTTGGGAGGCCTCTGTGACTGCTACAGCTGGGGATGAACTGTTGGTGCTGGGTCCTGGAGCAATAAATCTAAAGGTAGTTGATCTGCCTTCAGTCTATCAACATCAATTATCATCTCCTTCATGGACTCCTTGGAGGCCTGTGTCTTCCTCAGCTTCTTGTGCTCCCGAGCAAGCTCCTTGAGAGCCTTGCTATATGAATCAAATTCCTCCGTAAGCACCTTCTGGGTGTTGAGGATTTTCGTCTGGTTGTCTAAAATCTCTTTGAGAGCATCTTCTATCGACTATGGAACCTGTGGGAGTGGAGGTGCCGACTAAGCCTCTACCATGGTAGTGAGAGTGGACAACTTGGATGATGCAGTCTGCATCCAGTTTTTTATACTAAGAAGAGTCTGGCTCAGTCGGTGGGCTATTGTAATGGGATATACATGGGAAGATGGAATCTTCGGGTTCGCTGAGGTGGATGGACCAGGAAGATAGCTGTGGAAGTAGAGGCAGGCTCAACGGGAGTCACTACCCCAACATGCTTTTCAGACTGGACAGTTGGAGCAGTAACTTTACTCTTGAAGTCTTTATCTTGGGGTTATCATCCCCTTGCATGTTGTACGAAGAAAATGGGGCCTACGCTTTGACCTTGATACCGAAGGGCCTCTTTTCTACTTTCAGATCCCAGGATTACATAGTGAGTAAACTGGGGAACATGTAGTTTCTGTCATGCTCAGCACCCACAATAGTAGTTATTCTCTACATCACATTCCCCACATTGATTGTACCCCGCCATGATCGAAGCCATCAAAACTGCTCGGTGAAGAGGAAGGGAATTATCATGTGTTGTGGGGTCCAACCTGCTACATACGAATGTCTCTTACCATCATGCCTCGAAATTCAAACTACGTCGCAAAATCTTTATGCCTGCAGTCAACCAATCAGGGGGTGGTACCTGGGATAGCCAAATACTGTGCCAACTATGGGCGGACCTCCTCACCCAATTCCATTTTCTCCATGTACATGGACTCCTCCTACTCATTAAAACCAAGGCAATCGTTGATTGTCTTCCCATCAAATAACACCTTCAAGTTCCACACCTTGATACCCTTTTTGATGTGGGCAATGTTGGTGTTGAATTCTTTGATCAAGTGCTCATTGGTATCCACATAGTCCCCCAAAAAGCGTTCCCATCCGACTCTCTCCCTAAACTGTCTCCTCACATTGGGGTTGTGAGGTAGCAAGTCTCTATCTATGAAACTCCTCTCCGGAATCAACTTTCTCACCGGCCACCATTCCCAGAATTTATGGTGTGCTACTTCACTAATGAACTCGCCTTGCTGCACCTCTGGCTTCCTAGTTCTAGAAATAACCCCCCACCCACTTGTGGTTCACCTCTTTCTCCTACTTATTCTTCTCACCCTACTTCCTCCTCATCACCTACTGCACCCTCTCAGATAATGAAATTGTGGGAGAGGTGGAGTATTCGCCACTACCTTCACCTGATCCCACAGAGGACCTAGAAGAAATGTTTACTAACGCTTGGGTAGTGGGAATGCTGGTCGTATGTCTCTTAGACTATGTCACTCCATCCAATCAGGGATGTGTGTTGGTACTGTGTCTGAAGATATCTCTCGAGAGGGCTCGTACACACTCCCCGACATGTCAATTGCTCTATCAGTTGCTCTTATCAACTTTCTAGTGTTTTTAATGTTTTGTCGGTCTTGGAGAGTGAGTTTTATCATCTTTTTTCCCCTCCCCAGGAGGATTCTCCTCTGTCCGGTTGTTTAGATCTTTTACCTCGTTGTTTCACCATTATCTACAAATATAATCAAAATGAACTTGTTAGTATCAGTTACAGCAGTTAAGAACAGAGTTAGAGAACAAGAAAAGAAAAGTTGCAGACATGTTGCAGAAGTCACCCAGTGTGGACCGCACAAAATGGTGTGCGGCCACACAGGGGTCAATGCGGACCGCACAAAATGGCCATGCGGTCCGTACAAAGGTGGGGTTCAGACTACCCATTCTCTGTATTCAGGCAATGCGAATAGCACAAAATGTAGTGCGGTCGCACAAGGGGCAATACGGTCTGCACAAAATATAGTATGTCCGCATTCCCTGAGATTCACCTTTGAGAACAATAAGCAGTGCGGTCCGCACAAAATGGTACTGCGGACCGCACAAGGGCACCGCGGTCGCACTGAGTGCCCAGTTTTGGCACTAAGTTGGGGGTTACGAGATTTTGAATTTTAGTCCAATTTTTGCTTTTAAGTAAGTCCCTAAGTGATTTCTCATTGTGTTTAACTACCTGGGTCTACTCTAATCAAGAAATTAACAACCCTAATATAATCAATTGAGGTAAATATGGAAAACATAGAAAATGAAGCAGGAGAAACAAAAATTAAAAGAATTTACAAAATTGAACAAGTAAAAAGGGATGTAATGGTACTAGATATGAGATGAAATAAAGAATAACGATTCTATGCAGTTAGTTATGAGGAGAAAAGAAGATGAACAATGTTTGTATTACTTCTAAGAGTCAGGGTTCGAAAAGGGTAAAAGGAGGGCCTCATGCCTTATTTATAGAAAAGGACCTAAGGCCCAGTCTCACCAACGAAGACTCCTATTTAAAATGGGGCATGGGGTACATTTCTTCTATTATGAGGTCTAGGATTATTTCGAGGTTGTACATCAGGTTGATTTTCCCTCCTAAGTGCAGCTATTGTCTCTTTTTGTTCAGCAATGATGTTCCTTATCTCTTGGAATTGCAAGTTCCATCTCTCGATTTGTTGATGCATAGCTTCTAGAGTGAAATCATTTCTTGCTTGGATTTCGGCTTCCTGATGAGCCCTCTGTTCATCATCACTAGCACCTGAATGAGATATATATATATATAATCTATATTACTATAGAAAATATAAAAATTCATATTGAATATAAAAAGACTTTAGAACAATATCAAAATAATTTTAGTACACCAGAACTAAGTGATTTTAATAACTTTTTACTTTTTGAATTACAAAGAATTAATTTTGAAATAGAACAAGAAAGAATTTATCTTAGATCAATTAAGAATAAAATAAAATATATTCCATTAGGATAGAATATATGTTAAGACAACATCCAGTAACTAAAGTAATAAGGTGTAATTATTGGTGGTTAAGAAGAGATATAACAGCAAAGCAGGATTTAAAGAAAGAAATAAAAAAGACTAAAGCTTTATTAGTATCAATTCTAGACTTAGCTAAACAAGTAGAAGTATCAGAATTAAGAAATAATAGCGAACCAAGTTATATAGTAAAGTGTCTTATTAATCCACAAACTATATCAGCTCTACAGTGGGATATACAATATCTAGAAGGTCAAATAGATTCTTATAATAGATTAATAAAATATCATAAGGAGAGAAAAGTTTGGATACCATTAGGATAAAATCATAGCTAATTTAAAACATCTAGAATATTTAGACTTAAAAGTCTATCCAGAAAAGAAATATAGAATATTAAAAGATAATATAGTAATAAAGTGTAATTTTAGTAGTGGAGAGCATATATTACATACTGAAGATAAACAATATAATACTTTAATAGATTTAATAATAAATTTTGGAGAAAAAACTCAAGAAAATAATAAAAACATAATAAGAACATTAGAATTAGTAGAGGTTGGACATATCAAACAAAGAAAGACTTTAGAAAAATTAGAACAAAATTTAGACTTTATAAAATCACAACAACTAGAAATAGACAGAAAAATACAAATTTTAAATAACAAATTTAATATAGAAAAAATACCTACTAAAACCGAAATAGAAAAGTTAATTAAGACTATTACGGAAAAGCCTAAAGAATTAGAAATACAAACAACCAAATTAGTAGAAAAAATAACTGAACAAGTAGAAGTATTAAAAGGAGAGATAAGCGCACTTAAAGAAAAAATAGACACAATAAAAGAAATCGCTCTTTCATGAGTGATATACCAATAGAATTAGATGCGATATATGAAGAAGTATTAAAATTAACAGCAAAAATTCAACCAAATCCAGAAGGACTAAGTAATTATACTCCTCAAAGTAAAGCTAATCAAATAATAATAAAGCAGAATAATACATTTATAATTTTATTATTAGAAGTTAATAGAAAACTAGACAAATTTATTAAGGAAAAAGCAATTAAGACTGAAATTCCAAAGGTAGACGATTTAACAGAACAATTAAAAAGAGCTGAAATAATACCACAAAAGGAAAAAATAAAAGTAAGAAAACCACAAAAATGGACCTTTTTCCAAGTGGGTCAAGAAGAACAAACCAAGAAAGATCAAGAATAAGTTTTTCAGAAAATAGAATAGGAAATAATATGTTAGCTAGAATTTTAACTAGAAAAAGACAAGAGGAAGATCAAACACTAGAAGAAATAATAGATATAGATAAGGATATACAAATTTTTCAGCAAAACCAATTAAGATTATTAGATCCAAAAATATTATATAATACAGGATATTTTTCCACCAGTTCTCAATTATATAGACATTATAGAGAAGAACAATTGTCAGCTATAGGAAGTAAAGTAGAAACATTAAACTTAATCAATCCAGAATCAGTAAAACAAATAAAAAATTATAAAAGAAATTTAATGCATATGGGATTAATAGTAATTGGATTAAAAGGATTAACAAGAAAGAATTTAGGAACTAAAGTATTGATAGTAGTATATGATGATAGATGGTCAGATCAGAAGAAATCTATAATAGGTTTAACAGAAGTAGATATGACAAATAACGGAGGAATATTTTATATTAGCCCAGATTTTATGATAAATCTAGCAGAATTTGGAAAAAATATAAAAATAGGAATACAGACTAAAGGGTATGAAGAAATGAATAATGGAAATAATCTATTAATATGTGTAGGTTTTATAGGAAAAATGGCAACAAATAGCAATACAAAATTTAAAATTAAGGTAGATGATGTAGTTGAAGTAATGGGAAATAAAGGTATAAAATTATTAAAACCTATTAAAATAGACCCAGAAGAATATGCAGGATTAGAATGGAATTTAGAAGATTTTTCAAAACCAAAAATATTTAAACCAGAATCTCATTTAATGTATACAAATTCTAAAGGAGAAACATCAATTAGGTTTACTGATTATAATTACTCTACTCATAAAGATATAGATGATGAAGATGAAAATAAAGTTGAAGAAACTGAATGTATGAATGTTGAAATAATAAAGGAAGAATTTGAAGTAGACATAGCATTAGAAGAAGCAAGAAAATTAGTTAGAGAAAATAAGAATAAGACTTTCCAATGTAAAGGATGTAAACTAGGAAAATTAACCTTAAGAGATGTAGAAGAACATTTTAAGAAACGTGAATTAAGAACAGATAATTTAGGATATAGAAAAGAATATAGGATACAAGAAAAATCAAATAAATTTGACCAAATCTTTGAAGAAATACAAGATAGCTATGAAACAGAAACAGATTCAGTAATTAGCTTAAAGGAATTAATGGAATCAGTTAGTTCTAGCCCAAGTCCATTTCAGAGAACAACATACCAAAGTACAGTAGATACTAGTACGGGAAATGTACCTAGAAGAAGAGTATACAGAATAGACCAAGAACAGAAATTGAAAATGTAAGACCATCAGGAAAAAGGATGCCAATAGAAGAACCTATAAGATTACAAGAAGGAGGAAATAAAGGTAAAATATTAAATATAGCAGCCCATGATCCACAAATGTGGAACTCAGTAATAGACCTATGAAAAGGAATAGTAGTAGCAGACTTTATAAAAACTTATAATGATACAGATGCAGAAACAATGTATAAATATATGGAAACTTTTTTAGGAGAATCAACAAAGGGTTTATGGGAAGCCTATAAATCAGAATTTCCTCAAGATTTTCAAAATTTAATAGCAATGGGTGCGAACCCTTATAATTTTACAAATAAAATACATAGCTTGATTACAGGGGAAGATCCAAATAGTGGATTAGTAGTGTTACAAAAGAATGCTTTAATAAAATTAGAAAAATTAAGTATAAGTAGTTGGTTCCATATAAAGAAGTTTTTAAATGATTATTTTTATTATTGTACTATTAGTTGAAATGCTTTTGATCAAGAATTAGGTAAAAAATTATTCAACAAATTACCAGGAGTATTAGGAAGAGAAATAGAAGAACGATGGTATAAAAGAGAAGGAGTAATACAAAACCCAAATACAAAATGGTCTATAGGGCACAAAGTACAACATATTATGGAAATATTACAAGAAAAATGTACAAACTTACAAATACAAAAATAATTAAAACAGAACAATATGAGTTTCTGTAAATCAACCGTATATACAACTCAAAGTTATGATAAAAATGAATACAAAAAGAAGAAATACAAAAGATATAAACCCCAATACAATAAAGAATACAATAGAAAAAATTACTATCTTAGAAAGTCATCAGCTAGAAAGCCTTATTTAAATAGAAATAGGCATGTTAGAAAATATAGAACAGATAGAAATTACAAAAATAAACTAGAATGTTTTACTTGTGGTAGTGTAGAACATTTAGCCAACACCTGTCCAAAAAGAATTAATAATAAAACAAGAAATTCACAGTTAATAGAAGATTTTCAGGAAACTTTAATAAATGTAGACGAATATATGTCAGACAACGAGAGTATATATTCTATAGTAAGTGTAGGTGTAGACGAAACTCAAATAGAAACCTCAGAATCAGAAGAAGAAGAATTAATAAATGAAATAGGATTAGAAAAATTAGACTTAGAAGAAAATAACTTTGTAAATATATCAGAAGAATGTACTCATGAGTTTGAAATTAATAAAGGGTTAGATAGCAATCAATGTTTTAAATGTAAATGGTATCCTAGTAGAAATAAAAGAGCTAAATGTAAATTATGTTATTTAGAATGATGTATTTTATGTATACAAAAAGATTTTGAAATAAAAATAAATAAAGAAGAAATTTATCAAGAGACAAATAATTTTGTTATAAATTTAAGAATAATTACATTAGAAAATAGAATAAATGAATTAGAAAAAAGAATACAAAAAATAGAAAAAGGGAAAGAAAAATTAGAAGATATAAGAAATGAAGAAGAAAGAGAACTGATGAGTATAGAAAATTATGATGCCTTAATATGTAACGAAGATAAAAAATTATCTACGATAAAAATATTAGCAAGAATTAAAATAGAAGATTATGAAATAGAAACATTAGCTCTAGAAGACTCAGGATGCACGAGATGTATAATAAATAAAAGGATAGTTCCACCTAATTTAATAAAAACATTAGATAAGCCAGTAGCAGCCATGCAAATGGATGGAACTCATAATATTTATAAACATTATATAGATAAATCACAGATTAGTTTTGTAAATACATGTTTAGATTTTTACAAACCTAGTTATAAGGTAGATAAAATTTGGGTAAGAGACTTAAATATAAATGCCGATTTTGTGTTGGGTTTAAGTTTTATGTTACATAATAATGGTAGTTGTTTACTTAGTAGAGATGGAGTAATATTCTTTAAAAATATTACACAAACACCAGTACAAACAATAGAAGCCGCAACTAGGATAAGGACAAGATTAAATGAAAATCAGAAAGACTTGCAAGAAAATGAAAAAGAATGTTGTAAAGAATGTAACGATAATAAAACATGTTGTAGGACTAAAGAAGAAACAAAAAATCTAATATTAGAAGAAAATGAAGATAAAGATATAATAGAAAAAGATTATACACTAATAGATATTGAAACAGAATTATACAATTTTAAAACAGGATTACAAAGAATAGGAATAATAAAGAACGAAAAAGATCTAGAAAATATAATAAAAATTTTAGATGAGATAGAAATAATAGGAGAAAAACCTTTAAAGCACTGGGAAAATAATAAAGTAATGTGTAAATTAGATATAATAAACCCAGAATATATAATTAAAACGGCTTCAATAGAAGCTACAAATGAAGACCTTAATGACTTTAAAATTCAAATTAAAGAATTTATGGATTTAGGTGTAATAAGGAGATCTACTTCTAAACATAGATCAGCAGCTTTTATGGTTAGAAATCACAGTGAAATGGTAAGAGGTAAAGCGAGAATGGTAATAAATTATAAGAGACTTAATGATAACACTAGAACAGATGGATATAAACTACCTGATAAAACAGAATTAATAAATAGAATACAAGGTAAAAAGATATTTAGTAAATTTGATTGTAAATCAGGATATTGGCAAGTAAAAATGCATGAAGATAGTATAGAATGGACAGCATTTACTTGTCCAGAAGGGCATTTCGAATGGTTAGTCATGCCGTTTGGATTAAAAACAGCTCCACCAATTTTTCAGAGAAAAATGGATAATATATTTGGAGAATATAAAAGATTTGTCTTAGTATATGTAGATGATATATTAGTATTTAGTAAAGATATTAAAGAACATTTAGGACATTTACAAACAGTATTTAGATTATTTGTAGATAATGGAATAATTATTAGTAAAAAGAAAATGGAATTATGTAAAAGTTATATAAACTTTTTAGGAGTAGTTTTAGGAGAAGGAAAAATTAAGTTACAACCGCATATAGCTAAAAAAGCTTTAGAAATGCCAGACAAACTAGACAATATTAAAGAATTACAAAAATTTCTAGGAATAGTAAAGTATGCAAGAAATTTGATAAAAGACTTAGGAAAAATAGCAGGACCTTTATATGCAAAGACAGGATCTACGGGGCAAAAACATTTTAATACAGAAGATATTAAATTAGTACAAAAGATTAAAGAAAAATAAAGAATATTCCTGATTTAACTATGCCATTAGAAACTGATTATTTAATTATAGAAACAGATGGAAGTTTTGAAGGATGGGGAGCAGTTTTAAAAGCAAAACCGAATAAATATAGTGATAAAAATACAGAAAAAATATGTGCATACCAAAGTGGAAAATATAAAGAAAAAGGAAATATGAGTAGTATAGATGCAGAAATCTTAGCTGTAATATACGGATTAAATAGTTTCAGGTTATACATATTAAACAAACAAGAAGTAACAATTAGAACTGATTGTGAAGCTATTGTTAAGTTCCACCAAAAGATAAATTCAAAAAATAGTAGTAGAAGAAGATGGTTGAATTTTATTGATACAATATCAATATATAATTTAGTCTTTGAACATATTAAAGGAAAAGATAATAATTTAGCAGACACTTTAAGTAGGTTAAAAATTATTGTTAATTAACAAAAATATCTTATATGTACAGAATGAGACCAAGAGTTTCAAAGACTGAAGACAAGGGAAAAGGCGTTCAAGCCTCACCCTCAGACAGATACTCTCAGACAGTATTAGGTAATCTTCATTTTAAGCCATAGACTATCACAGAACAAAATAATTTAGAAAGAATAAATTTTGGAAAGCATAATTTAATATTTTTCCCACCATCAAATATTTCATTAAGAGTTTTACCAGAATGTGTTATAGATAGACCCCAAAGATGCTTAATTGATAATTTATGGATAGCATATAATAAGAAAGACACTAAATATGTTATAGCTGCTCTTAACGCTTTAGGGCAATATTTTACAGACAAAAATCAAGAGAAGAAGTTTAAATACTATGTAGTTATACACGGTAAGACAAATGGTATTTTTCAAACATGGATAGAAGTATTAGACTCTATTAAAGACATACAAAAACCACTTTGTAAAGGTTTTAATGATTTTACTGAAGCTCTAGACTATGCAAGAGGAATACTAGGACCAAATTACTATATCTCTCCAGCACTAAGACAAAACCCAGAAAAAATCCAATACAAAATCCAAAAAGACACAGACAAAATAATATTTTGTGACCACTGCTCATCCATGACCGAAGCCTTCAGAAGATTGAACCGAAAGAATGAAAGCTTGGAGAAAGAAAAAGTCAGACTTATGGAGCAGATAAAAGTTTTAGAACAAAAGATGCAGATGTTAGCACAATCTCAGACTCAAGTTGTTTTGCAACAAGATACGAGTTCTCCATCTCAAAAAATGGATGAGAAGGGTGTGCGTTCCCCAATGAATGCAGAAAAATCCACTGTATCGGATGGTGATACAGCTAGTCCGGTTCAAACGGTAACCGGTAAAGACAAATCAAGTCCGTTTATGGCTGTCACTTTGCCAAAAAGTGAAGACGAAGGATCATCATCAAGTAGAAGACTGCCCAGAACATTAACACATGGAGACATATTAAAGAAAAAGAGTATAAGTGTTAAAAATAAAAAAATGAAAAAATAGAAAATGTAATTAAACAGACATTAGAAAATTTCTTCCAGCAAAAAGAAAAACAAGACAAACATATGATTAAAATCCTAGTCCCAGTCCAGAGAGATCAAGATCTAGTCCAGTAAGGTCTCAAAGCTCAGGAAGAGATGATAATGAAGACAATCTAAATTATCAAGATGCTCAAGATCCATACGAAGATTATGATTCGGGAATGAGTTTTGATTCAATAGCACTCCATAATTTGGACACATAAAAATAATTCAGAAATATTGAATCAAGAAGGATATAAAAGAACAATAATGGAGGAGACAATAAGTGGGGCCAGATGTAACGGACGTAATATAAAGACAAGTAAGTGAGAAAAACGTGGACGACATAAAATGGAATCTCTGCACCAGCCATGTGAAGATGGGGCCTAATGAAGTACCCTACAAGGTTAGAAGACAAAGATTTCAAAAAAATTTTGAAGTCCGCATTTCAGATCCGCTCAGAAATTCAGCTATAAAAGGCAGACCATAGGAGAAGAAAGATCATCGAGAAAAAACACAAAGCAAGAAATCCTCTGTAAACCTTAAGCCAACTTTCCATCCCAAAAACCATTTCTAAAACCACTTTGTAAAATATTTCCTTTATGAATACCTTAGTACTTATTCCTCTAAGCTTGTAAAATAAATAAAGTTTGTATGCTTAGGAGTTGATCGTTTTCAATTCAGAAGTTCAGTCAAACCTTTTCGGGTTTCCCGAAAGGGAAATCCCATCTCTTGTAAACATGTAAGTTACTATGTTTATCTATGTTATGTTCTAAGATATTACCCCTATGTTTTGTTATGATTTCCTTCATTTCTTATGCTTTATTATGTGTAGTTCTGTTATTCTGTAAATTGTTAAAAAACTACTCTTAGTATATGGTTATCTTTTCAATTTCTTAACAATTTTGATGGATTAACCTGTAAATTCCTAGGAAAAAGCTGGTTAAGATAAACCGAGTGGTATGTGAACTTAACCATGGCCGGGGTGAGGTTAAAGAAAAAAGAGTTAAGAATGGATTCATGTCTTTCAAAAATTGGGATGAAGAGATGAACAGAGTAAAAAAAAAAGTATAAAAGGGGTAATCTTAGTACATAATTATGGATACAATGTAACATTATAAGTTTACATATAAGAGAGGGAGAGTACCGAGTAGGATTTTTACAACATAAAGTTTAAAAACACTTCTACTGCGCGGTTAATGTCTGATAATCGTAATAATTATACATATCCAGAAAGCTTTGCAGAAAGTCTTAGTTATAGTTTAGGCGAATTTATTTGGGACGTAGACACAGGATTCTATTCTATCGTAGACTACGCTATACATTTTATTTATATAACAGAAAATAGTAGATTTTGTGTAGATTTATTTAATAAGCAGCTATATCTTATTATCCGAATATTAGATATACATTTATGCCAAATAATAGTGTGAAAGGCTAGAAATGAAGATTACCTAATACTTTCCAAAATTTATTCTTTCTAAATTATTTTGTTCTGTGATAGTCTGTGGCTTAAAATGAAGATTACCTAATACTGTCTGAGAGTATCTGTCTGAGGGTGAGGCTTGAACGCCTTTTCCCTTGTCTTCAGTCTTTGAAACTGTTGGTCTCATTCTGTACATATAAGATATTTTTTTTAGTTAACAATAATTTTTAACCTACTTAAAGTGTCTGCTAAATTATTATCTTTTCCTTTAATATGTTCAAAGACTAAATTATATATTGATCTTGTATCAATAAAATTCAACCATCTTCTTCTACTACTATTTTTTGAATTTATCTTTTGGTGGAACTTAACAATAGCTTCACAATCAGTTCTAATTATTACTTCTTGTATGTTTAATATGTATAACCTGAAACTATTTAATCCGTACATTACAGCTAAGATTTCTGCATCTATACTATTCATATTTCCTTTTTCTTTATATTTTCCACTTTGGTATGCACATATTTTTTCTGTATTTTTATCACTATATTTATTCGGTTTTGCTTTTAAAACTGCTCCCCATCCTTCAAAACTTCCATCTGTTTCTATAATTAAATAATCAGTTTCTAATGGCATAGTTAAATCAGGAATATTCTTTATTTTTTCTTTTAATCTTTTGTACTAATTTAATATCTTCTGTATTAAAATGTTTTTGCCCCGTAGATCCTGTCTTTGCATATAAAGGTCCTGCTATTTTTCCTAAGTCTTTTATAAAATTTCTTGCATAATTTACTATTCCTAGAAATTTTTGTAATTCTTTAATATTGTCTAGTTTGTCTGGCATTTCTAAAGCGTTTTTACCTATATGCGGTTGTAACTTAATTTTTCCTTCTCATAAAACTACTCCTAAAAAGTTTATATAACTTTTACATAATTCTATTTTCTTTTTACTAATAATTATTCCATTATCTACAAATAATCTAAATACTGTTTGTAAATGTCCTAAATGTTCTTTAATATCTTTACTAAATACTAATATATCATCTACATATACTAAGACAAATCTTTTATATTCTCCAAATATATTATCCATTTTTCTCTGAAAAATTGGTGGAGCTGTTTTTAATCCAATCGGCATGACTAACCATTCGAAATGCCCTTCTGGACAAGTAAATGCTGTCCATTCTATACTATCTTCATGCATTTTTACTTGCCAATATCCTGATTTACAATCAAATTTATTAAATATCTTTTTACCTTGTATTCTATTTATTAATTCTGTTTTATCAGGTAGTTTATATCCATCTGTTCTAGTGTTATCATTAAGTCTCTTATAATTTATTACCATTCTCGCTTTACCTCTTACCATTTCACTGTGATTTCTAACCATAAAAGCTGCTGATCTATGTTTAGAAGTAGATCTCCTTATTACACCTAAATCCATAAATTCTTTAATTTGAATTTTAAAGTCATTAAGGTCTTCATTTGTAGCTTCTATTGAAGCCGTTTTAATTATATATTCTGGGTTTATTATATCTAATTTACACATTACTTTATTATTTTCCCAGTGCTTTAAAGGTTTTTCTCCTATTATTTCTATCTCATCTAAAATTTTTATTATATTTTCTAGATCTTTTTCGTTCTTTATTATTCCTATTCTTCGTAATCCTGTTTTAAAATTGTATAATTCTGTTTCAATATCTATTAGTGTATAATCTTTTTCTATTATATCTTTATCTTCATTTTCTTCTAATATTAGATTTTTTGTTTCTTCTTTAGTCCTACAACATGTTTTATTATCGTTACATTCTTTACAACATTCTTTTTCATTTTCTTGCAAGTCTTTCTGATTTTCATTTAATCTTGTCCTTATCCTAGTTGCGGCTTCTATTGTTTGTACTGGTGTTTGTGTAATATTTTTAAAGAATATTACTCCATCTCTACTAAGTAAACAACTACCATTATTATGTAACATAAAACTTAAACCCAACACAAAATCGGCATTTATATTTAAGTCTCTTACCCAAATTTTATCTACCTTATAACTAGATTTGTAAAAATCTAAACATGTATTTACAAAACTAATCTGTGATGTATCTATATAATGTTTATAAATATTATGAGTTCCATCCATTTGCATGGCTGCTACTGGCTTATCTAATGTTTTTATTAAATTAGGTGGAACTATCCTTTTATTTATTATACATCTCGTGCAATCCTGAGTCTACTAGAGCTAATGTTTCTATTTCATAATCTTCTATTTTAATTCTTGCTAAAAATTTTATCGTAGATAATTTTTTATCTTCGTTACATATTAAGGCATCATAATTTTCTATACTCATCAGTTTTCTTTCTTCTTCATTTCTTATATCTTCTAATTTTTCTTTCCCTTTTTCTATTTTTTGTATTCTTTTTTCTAATTCATTTATTCTATTTTCTAATGTAATTATTCTTAAATTTATAACAGAATTATTTGTCTCTTGAGAAATTTCTTCTTTATTTATTTTTATTTCAAAATCTTTTTGTATACATAAAATACATCATTCTAAATAACATAATTTACATTTAGCTCTTTTATTTCTACTAGGATACCATTTACATTTAAAACATTGATTGCTATCTAACCCTTTATTAATTTCAAACTCATGAGTACATTCTTCTAATATATTTACAAAGTTATTTTCTTCTAAGTCTAATTTTTCTAATCATATTTCATTTATTAATTCTTCTTCTTCTGATTCTGAGGTTTCTATTTGAGTTTCGTCTACACCTACACTTACTATAGAATATATACTCTCGTTGTCTGACATATATTCGTCTACATTTATTAAAGTTTCTTGAAAATCTTCTATTAACTGTGAATTTCTTGTTTTATTATTAATTCTTTTTGGACAGGTGTTGGCTAAATGTTCTACACTACCACAAGTAAAACATTCTAGATTATTTTTGTAATTTCTATCTGTTCTATATTTTCTAACATGCCTATTTCTATTTAAATAAGGCTTTCTAGCTGATGACTTTCTAAGATAGTAATTTTTTCTATTGTATTCTTTATTGTATTGGGGTTTATATCTTTTGTATTTCTTCTTTTTGTATTCATTTTTATCATATACGGTTGATTTACAAAAACTCATATTGTTCTGTTTTAATCGTTTTTGTATTTGTAAGTTTGTACATTTTTCTTGTAATATTTCCATAATATGTTGTACTTTGTGCCCTATAGACCATTTTGTATTTGGGTTTTGTATTACTCCTTCTCTTTTATACCATCGTTCTTCTATTTCTCTTCCTAATACTCCTGGTAATTTGTTGAATAATTTTTTACCTAATTCTTGATCAGAAGCATTTCCACTAATAGTACAATAATAAAAATAATCATTTAAAAACTTCTTTATATGGAACCAACTACTTATACTTAATTGTTCTAATTTTATTAAAGCATTCTTTTGTAACACTACTAATCCACTATTTGGATCTTCCCCTGTAATCAAACTATGTATTTTATTTGTAAAATTATAAGGGTTCGCACCCATTGCTATTAAATTTTGAAAATCTTGAGGAAATTCTGATTTATATGCTTCCCATAAACCCTTTGTTGATTCTCCTAAAAAAGTTTCCATATATTTATACATTGTTTCTGCATCTGTATCATTATAAGTTTTTATAAAGTCTGCTACTACTATTCCTTTCCATAGGTCTATTACTGAGTTCCACATTTGTGGATCATGGGCTGCTATATTTAATATTTTACCTTTACTTCCTCCTTCTTGTAATCTTATAGGTTCTTCTATTGGCATCATTTTTCCTGATGGTCTTACATTTTCTATTTCTGTTTCTTGGTCTATTCTGTATACTCTTCTTCTAGGTACATTTCCCGTACTAGTATCTACTGTACTTTGGTATGTTGTTCTCTGAAATGGACTTGGGCTAGAACTAACTGATTCCATTAATTCCTTTAAGCTAATTACTGAATCTGTTTCTGTTTCATAGCTATCTTGTATTTCTTCAAAGATTTGGTCAAATTTATCTGATTTTTCTTGTATCCTATATTCTTTTCTATATCCTAAGTTATCTGTTCTTAATTCACATTTCTTAAAATGTTCTTCTACATCTCTTAAGGTTAATTTTCCTAGTTTACATCCTTTACATTGGAAAGTCTTATTCTTATTTTCTCTAACTAATTTTCTTGCTTCTTCTAATGCTATGTCTACTTCAAATTCTTCCTGTATTATTTCAACATTCATACATTCAGTTTCTTCAACTTTATTTTCATCTTCATCATCTATATCTTTATGAGTAGAGTAATTATAATCAGTAAACCTAATTGATGTTTTTCCTTTAGAATTTGTATACATTAAATGAGATTCTGGTTTAAATATTTTTGGTTTTGAAAAATCTTCTAAATTCCATTCTAATCCTGCATATTCTTCTGGGTCTATTTTAATAGGTTTTAATAATTTTATACCTTTATTTCTCATTACTTCAACTACATCATGTACCTTAATTTTAAATTTTGTATTGCTATTTGTTGCCATTTTTCCTATAAAACCTACACATATTAATAGATTATTTCCATTATTCATTTCTTCATACCCTTAGTCTGTATTCCTATTTTTATATTTTTTTCAAATTCTGCTAGATTTATCATAAAATCTGGGCTAATATAAAATATTCCTCCGTTATTTGTCATATCTACTTCTGTTAAACCTATTATAGATTTCTTCTGATCTGACCATCTATCATCATATACTACTATCAATACTTTAGTTCCTAAATTCTTTCTTGTTAATCCTTTTAATCCAATTACTATTAATCCCATATGCATTAAATTTCTTTTATAATTTTTTATTTATTTTACTGATTTTGGATTGATTAAGTTTAATGTTTCTACTTTACTTCCTATAGCTGACAATTGTTCTTCTCTATAATGTCTATATAATTGAGAACTGGTGGAAAAATATCCTGTATTATATAATATTTTTGGATCTAATAATCTTAATTGGTTTTGCTGAAAAATTTGTATATCCTTATCTATATCTATTATTTCTTCTAGTTTTTTATCTTCCTCTTGTCTTTTTCTAGTTAAAATTCTAGCTAACATATTATTTCCTATTCTATTTTCTGAAAAACTTATTCTTGATCTTTCTTGGTTTGTTCTTCTTGACCCACTTGGAAAAAGGTCCATTTTTGTGGTTTTCTTACTTTTATTTTTTCTTTTTGTGGTGTTATTTCAACTCTTTTTAATTGTTCTATTAAATCGTCTACCTTTGGAATTTCAGTCATAATTTCTTTTTCCTTAATAATTTTATCTAGTTTTCTATTAACTTCTAATAATAAAATTATTAATGTATTATTCTGCTTTATTACTATTTGATCGGCTTTACTTTGAGGAGTATAATTACTTAGTCCTTCTGGATTTGGTTGAATTTTTGCTGTTAATTTTAATACTTCTTCATATATCGCATCTAATTCTATTGGTATATCACTCATGAAAGAGCGATTTCTTTTATAGTGTCTATTTTTTCTTTAAGTGCGCTTATCTCTCCTTTTAATACTTCTACTTGTTCAGTTATTTTTTCTACTAATTTGGTTGTTTGTATTTCTAATTCTTTAGGCTTTTCCGTAATAGTCTTAATTAACTTTTCTATTTCGGTTTTAGTAGGTATTTTTTCTATATTAAATTTGTTATTTAAAATTTGTATTTTTCTGTCTATTTCTAGTTGTTGTGATTTTATAAAGTCTAAATTTTGTTCTAATTTTTCTAAAGTCTTTCTTTGTTTGATATGTCCAACCTCTACTAATTCTAATGTTCTTATTATGTTTTTATTATTTTCTTGAGTTTTTTCTCCAAAATTTATTATTAAATCTATTAAAGTATTATATTGTTTATCTTCAGTATGTAATATATGCTCTCCACTACTAAAATTACACTTTATTACTATATTATCTTTTAATATTCTATTTCTTTTCTGGATAGATTTTTAAGTCTAAATATTCTAGATGTTTTAAATTAGCTATGATTTTATTCTAATGGTATCCAAACTTTTCTCTCCTTATGATATTTTATTAATCTATTATAAGAATCTATTTGACCTTCTAGATATTGTATATCCCACTGTAGAGCTGATATAGTTTGTGGATTAATAAGACACTTTAGTATATAACTTGGTTCGCTATTATATCTTAATTCTGATACTTCTACTTGTTTAGCTAAGTCTAGAATTGATGCTAATAAAGCTTTAGTCTTTTTTATTTCTTTCTTTAAATCCTGCTTTGATGTTATATCTCTTCTTAACCACCAATAATTACACCTTATTACTTTAGTTACTGGATGTTGTCTTAACATATATTCTATCCTAATGGAATATATTTTATTTTATTTTATTCTTAATTGATCTAAGATAAATTCTTTCTTGTTCTATTTCAAAATTAATTCTTTGTAATTCAAAAAGTAAAAAGTTATTAAAATCACTTAGTTCTGGTGTACTAAAATTATTTTGATATTGTTCTAAAGTCTTTTTATATTCAATATGAATTTTTATATTTTCTATAGTAATATAGATTATATGATTATAACAGCTTATATATTTAGAAATATATTGTTGTCTCATAAAATAGTGGTCCGAAAATCTTCTTGCTCTGATACCAATATAAAGGGAAATATAATATAGAAGATAATACAGTTAATTACGGTCTTTAGAATTAAACTATCGTCTATAATAATAGTGTGAAAGGCTAGATAAATGTATATCTAATATTCGGATGATAAGATATAGCTGCTTATTAAATAAATCTACACAAAATCTACTATTTTCTGTTATATAAATAAAATGTATAGCGTAGTCTATGATAGAATAGAATCCTGTGTCTACGTCCCAAATAAATTCGCCTAAGCTATAACTAAGACTTTCTGCAAAGCTTTCTGGATATGTATAATTATTACGATTATCAGACATTAACCGCACAGTAGAAGTGTTTTTAAACTTTATGTTGTAAAAATCCTACTCGGTACTCTCCCTCTCTTATATGTAAACTTATAATGTTACATTGTATCCATAATTACGTACTAAGATTACCCCTTTTATACTTTTTTTTTAACTCTGCTCATCTCTTCATCCCAATTTTTGATAGACATGAATCTATTCTTAACTCTTTTTTCTTTAACCTCAGCCCGGCCATGGTTAAGTTCACATACCACTCGGTTTATCTTAACCAGCTTTTTCCTAGGAATTTACAGGTTAATCCATCAAAATTGTTAAGAAATTGGAAAGATACCAATATAAAGGGAAATATAATATAGAAGATAATACAGTTAATTACAGTCTTTAGATATTAAACTATCGTCTATAATAATAGTGTGAAAGGCTAGATAAATGTATATCTAATATTCGGATAATAAGATATAGCTGCTTATTAAATAAATCTACACAAAATCTACTATTTTCTGTTATTAAATAAAATGTATAGCGTAGTCTACGATAGAATAGAATCCTGTGTCTACGTCCCAAATAAATTCGCCTAAGCTATAACTAAGACTTTCTGCAAAGCTTTCAGGATATGTATAATTATTACGATTATCAGACATTAACCGCGCAGTAGAAGTGTTTTTAAACTTTATGTTGTAAAAATCCTACTCGGTACTCTCCCTCTCTTATATGTAAACTTATAATGTTACATTGTATCCATAATTATGTACTAAGATTACCCCTTTTATACTTTTTTTTTACTCTGTTCATCTCTTCATCCCAATTTTTGAAAGACATGAATCTATTCTTAACTCTTTTTTCTTTAACCTCACCCCGGCCATGGTTAAGTTCACATACCACTCGGTTTATCTTAACCAGCTTTTTCCTAGGAATTTACAGGTTAATCCATCAAAATTGTTAAGAAATTGGAAAGATAGCCATATACTAAGAGTAGTTTTTTAACAATTTACAGAATAACAGAACTATACATAATAAAGCATAAGAAATAAAGGAAATCATAACAAAACATAGGGGTAATATCTTAGAACATAACATAGATAAACATAGTAACTTACATGTTTACAAGACATGGGATTTCCCTTTCGGGAAACCCGAAAAGGTTTGACTGAACTTCTGAATTGAAAACGATCAACTCCTAAGCATACAAACTTTATTTATTTTACAAGCTTAGAGGAATAAGTACTAAGGTATTCATAAAGGAAATATTTTACAAAGTGGTTTTAGAAATGGTTTTTGGGATGGAAAGTTGGCTTAAGGTTTACAGAGGATTTCTTGCTTTGTGTTTTTTCTCGATGATCTTTCTTCTCCTATGGTCTGCCTTTTATAGCTGAATTTCTGAGCGGATCTGAAATGCGGACTTCAAAAATTTTTGAAAATCTTTGTCTTCTAGCCTTGTAGGGTACTTCATTGGGCCCCATCTTCACATGGCTGGTGCAGAGATTCCATTTTATGTCATCCACGTTTTTCTCACTTACTTGTCTTTATATTACGTCTGTTACATCTGGCCCCACTTATTGTCTCCTCCATTATTGTTCTTTTATCTCCTTCTTGATTCAATATTTCTGAATTATTTTTATGTGTCCAAATTATGGAGTGCTATTGAATCAAAACTCATTCCTGAATCATAATCTTCGTATGGATCTTGAGCATCTTGATAATTTAGATTGTCTTCATTATCATCTCTTCCTGAGCTTTGAGACCTTACTGGACTAGATCTTGATCTCTCTGGACTGGGACTAGGATTTTTAATCATATGTTTGTCTTGTTTTTCTTTTTGCTGGAAGAAATTTTCTAATGTCTGTTTAATTACATTTTCTATTTTTTCATTTTTTTTCTTTTTAACACTTATACTCTTTTTCTTTAATATGTCTCCATGTGTTAATGTTCTGGGCAGTCTTCTTCTTGATGATGATCCTTCGTCTTCACTTTTTCGCAAAGTGACAGCCATAAACAGATTTGATTTGTCTTTACCGGTTACCGTTTGAACCGGACTAGCTGTATCACCATCCGATACAGTGGATTTTTCTGCATTCATTGGGGAACGCACACCCTTCTCATCCATTTTTTGAGATGGAGAACTCGTATCTTGTTGCAAAACAACTTGAGTATGAGATTGTGCTAACATCTGCATCTTTTGTTCTAAAACTTTTATCTGCTCCATAAGTCTGACTTTTTCTTTCTCCAAGCTTTCATTCTTTCGGTTCAATCTTCTGAAGGCTTCGGTCATGGATGAGCAGTGGTCACAAAATATTATTTTGTCTGTGTCTTTTTGGATTTTGTATTGGATTTTTTCTGGGTTTTGTCTTAGTGCTGGAGAGATATAGTAATTTGGTCCTAGTATTCCTCTTGCATAGTCTAGAGCTTCAGTAAAATCATTAAAACCTTTAAAAAGTGGTTTTTGTATGTCTTTAATAGAGTCTAATACTTCTATCCATGTTTGAAAAATATCATTTGTCTTACCGTGTATAACTACATAGTATTTTAAACTTCTTCTCTTGATTTTTGTCTGTAAAATATTGCCCTAAATCGTTAAGAGCAGCTATAACATATTTAGTGTCTTTCTTATTATATGCTATCCATAAATTATCAATTAAGCATCTTTAGGGTCTATCTATAACACATTCTGGTAAAACTCTAAATGAAATATTTGATGGTGGGAAAAATATTAAATTATGCTTTCCAAAATTTATTCTTTCTAAATTATTTTGTTCTGTGATAGTCTGTGGCTTAAAATGAAGATTACCTAATACTGTCTGAGAGTATCTGTCTGAGGGTGAGGCTTGAACGCCTTTTCCCTTGTCTTCAGTCTTTGAAACTGTTGGTCTCATTCTGTACATATAAGATATTTTTGTTAATTAACAATAATTTTTAACCTACTTAAAGTGTCTGCTAAATTATTATCTTTTCCTTTAATATGTTCAAAGACTAAATTATATATTGATATTGTATCAATAAAATTCAACCATCTTCTTCTACTACTATTTTTTGAATTTATCTTTTGGTGGAACTTAACAATAGCTTCACAATCAGTTCTAATTGTTACTTCTTGTTTGTTTAATATGTATAACCTGAAACTATTTAATCCGTATATTACAGCTAAGATTTCTGCATCTATACTACTCATATTTCCTTTTTCTTTATATTTTCCACTTTGGTATGCACATATTTTTTCTGTATTTTTATCACTATATTTATTCGGTTTTGCTTTTAAAACTGCTCCCCATCCTTCAAAACTTCCATCTGTTTCTATAATTAAATAATCAGTTTCTAATGGCATAGTTAAATCAGGAATATTCTTTATTTTTTCTTTAATCTTTTGTACTAATTTAATATCTTCTGTATTAAAATGTTTTTGCCCCGTAGATCCTGTCTTTGCATATAAAGGTCCTGCTATTTTTCCTAAGTCTTTTATAAAATTTCTTGCATAATTTACTATTCCTAGAAATTTTTGTAATTCTTTAATATTGTCTAGTTTGTCTGGCATTTCTAAAGCTTTTTTAGCTATATGCGGTTGTAACTTAATTTTTCCTTCTCCTAAAACTACTCCTAAAAAGTTTATATAACTTTTACATAATTCCATTTTCTTTTTACTAATAATTATTCCATTATCTACAAATAATCTAAATACTGTTTGTAAATGTCCTAAATGTTCTTTAAATCTTTACTAAATACTAATATATCATCTACATATACTAAGACAAGTCTTTTATATTCTCCAAATATATTATCCATTTTTCTCTGAAAAATTGGTGGAGCTGTTTTTAATCCAAACGGCATGACTAACCATTCGAAATGCCCTTCTGGACAAGTAAATGTTGTCCATTCTATACTATCTTCATGCATTTTTACTTGCCAATATCCTGATTTACAATCAAATTTACTAAATATCTTTTTACCTTGTATTCTATTTATTAATTTTGTTTTATCAGGTAGTTTATATCCATCTGTTCTAGTGTTATCATTAAGTCTCTTATAATTTATTACCATTCTCGCTTTACCTCTTACCATTTCACTGTGATTTCTAACCATAAAAGCTGCTGATCTATGTTTAGAAGTAGATCTCCTTATTACACCTAAATCCATAAGTTCTTTAATTTGAATTTTAAAGTCATTAAGGTCTTCATTTGTAGCTTCTATTGAAGCCGTTTTAATTATATATTATGGGTTTATTATATCTAATTTACACATTACTTTATTATTTTCCCAGTGCTTTAAAGGTTTTTCTCCTATTATTTCTATATCATCAATAATTTTTATTATATTTTCTAGATCTTTTTCGTTCTTTATTATTCCTATTCTTCGTAATCCTGTTTTAAAATTGTATAATTCTGTTTCAATATCTATTAGTGTATAATCTTTTTCTATTATATATTTATCTTCATTTTCTTCTAATATTACATTTTTTGTTTCTTCTTTAGTCCTACAACATGTTTTATTATCTTTACATTCTTTACAACATTCTTTCGCATTTTCTTGCAAGTCTATCTGATTTTCATTTAATTTTGTCCTTATCCTAGTTGCGGCTTCTATTGTTTGTACTGGTGTTTGTGTAATATTTTTAAAGAATATTACTCCATCTCTACTAAGTAAACAACTACCATTATTATGTAACATAAAACTTAAACCTAACACAAAATCGACATTTATATTTAAGTCTCTTACCCAAATTTTATCTACCTTATAACTAGGTTTGTAAAAATCTAAACATGTATTTACAAAACTAATCTGTGATTTATCTATATAATGTTTATAAATATTATGAGTTCCATCCATTTGCATGGTTGCTACTGGCTTATCTAATGTTTTTATTAAATTAGGTGGAACTATCCTTTTATTTATTATACATCTCGTGCATCCTGAGTCTTCTAGAGCTAATGTTTCTATTTCATAATCTTCTATTTTAATTCTTGCTAATATTTTTATCGTAGATAATTTTTTATCTTCGTTACATATTAAGGCATCATAATTTTCTATACTCATCAGTTCTCTTTCTTCTTCATTTCTTATATCTTCTAATTTTTCTTTCCCTTTTTCTATTTTTTGTATTCTTTTTTCTAATTCATTTATTCTATTTTCTAATGTAATTATTCTTAAATTTATAACAGAATTATTTGTCTCTTGATAAATTTCTTCTTTATTTATTTTTATTTCAAAATATTTTTGTATACATAAAATACATCCTTCTAAATTACATAATTTACATTTAGCTCTTTTATTTATACTAGGATACCATTTACATTTAAAACATTGATTGCTATCTAACCCTTTATTAATTTCAAACTCATGAGTACATTCTTCTGATATATTTACAAAGTTATTTTCTTCTAAGTCTAATTTTTCTAATCCTATTTCATTTATTAATTCTTCTTCTTCTGATTCTGAGGTTTCTATTTGAGTTTCGTCTACACCTACACTTACTATAGAATATATACTCTCGTTGTCTGACATATATTCGTCTACATTAAGTAATGTTTCTTGAAAATCTTCTATTAACTGTGAATTTCTTGTTTTATTATTAATTCTTTTTGGACAGGTGTTGGCTAAATGTTCTACACTACCACAAGTAAAACATTCTAGTTTGTTTTTGTAATTTCTATCTGTTCTATATTTCCTAACATGCCTATTTCTATTTAAATAAGGCTTTGTAGCTGATGACTTTCTAAGATAGTAATTTTTTCTATTGTATTCTTTATTGTATTGGGGTTTATATCTTTTGTATTTCTTCTTTTTGTATTCATTTTTATCATAGTTTATCTATGTTATGTTCTATGATATTACCCCTATGTTTTGTTATGATTTCCTTTATTTCTTATTCTTTATTATGTATAGTTCTGTTATTCTGTAAATTGTTAAAAAAACTACTCTTAGTATATGGTTATCTTTCCAATTTCTTAACAATTTTGATGGATTAACCTGTAAATTCCTAGGAAAAAGCTGGTTAAGATAAACCGAGTGGTATGTGAACTTAACCATGGCCGGGGTGAGGTTAAAGAAAAAAGAGTTAAGAATATATTCATGTCTATCAAAAATTGGGATGAAGAGATGAACAGAGTAAAAAAAAAAGTATAAAAGGGATAATCTTAGTACATAATTATGGATACAATGTAACATTATAAGTTTACATATAAGAGAGGGAGAGTACCGAGTAGGATTTTTACAACATAAAGTTTAAAAACACTTCTACTGCGCGGTTAATATCTGATAATCGTAATAATTATACATATCCAGAAAGCTTTGCAGAAAGTCTTTGTTATAGCTTAGGCGAATTTATTTGGGACGTTGACACAGGATTCTATTCTATGTAGACTACGCTATATATTTTATTTATATAACAGAAAATAGTAGATTTTGTGTAGATTTATTTAATAAGCAGCTATATCTTATTATCCGAATATTAGATATACATTTATCTAGCCTTTCACACTATTATTATAGACGATAGTTTAATATCTAATGACTGTAATTAACTGTATTATCTTCTATATTATATTTCCCTTTATATTGGTATCAGAGCAAGAAGATTTTCGGACCACTATTTTATGAGACAACAATATATTTCTAAATATATAAGCTGTTATAATCATATAATCTATATTACTATAGAAAATATAAAAATTTATATTGAATATAAAAAGACTTTAGAACAATATCAAAATAATTTTAGTACACCAGAACTAAGTGATGTTAATAACTTTTTACTTTTTGAATTACAAAGAATTAATTTTGAAATAAAACAAGAAAGAATTATCTTAGATCAATTAATAATAAAATAAAATATATTCCATTAGGATAGAATATATGTTAAGACAACATCCAGTAACTAAAGTAATAAGGTGTAATTATTGGTGGTTAAGAAGAGATATAACATCAAAGCAGGATTTAATGAAAGAAATAAAAAAGACTAAAGCTTTATTAGCATCAATTCTAGACTTAGCTAAACAAGTAGAAGTATCAGAATTAAGATATAATAGCGAACCAAGTTATATAGTAAAGTGTCTTATTAATCCACAAACTATATCAGCTCTACAGTGGGATATACAATATCTAGAAGGTCAAGAAAAGTTTGGATACCATTAGGATAAAATCATAGCTAATTTAAAACATCTAGAATATTTAGACTTAAAAATCTATCCAGAAAAGAAATATAGAATATTAAAAGATAATATAGTAATAAAGTGTAATTTTAGTAGTGGAGAGCATATATTACATACTGAAGATAAACAATATAATACTTTAATAGATTTAATAATAAATTTTGGAGAAAAAACTCAAGAGAATAATAAAAACATAATAAGAACATTAGAATTAGTAGAGGTTGGACATATCAAACAAAGAAAGACTTTAGAAAAATTAGAACAAAATTTAGACTTTATAAAATCACAACAACTAGAAATAGACAGAAAAATACAAATTTTAAATAACAAATTTAATATAGAAAAAATACCTACTAAAACCGAAATAGAAAAGTTAATTAAGACTATTACGGAAAAGCCTAAAGAATTAGAAATACAAACAACCAAATTAGTAGAAAAAATAACTGAACAAGTAGAAGTATTAAAAGGAGAGATAAGCGCACTTAAAGAAAAAAATAGACACTATAAAAGAAATCGCTCTTTCATGAGTGATATACCAATAGAATGCGATATATGAAGAAGTATTAAAATTAACAGCAAAAATTCAACCAAATCCAGAAGGACTAAGTAATTATACTCCTCAAAGTAAAGCTGATCAAATAATAATAAAGCAGAATAATACATTAATAATTTTATTATTAGAAGTTAATAGAAAACTAGATAAAATTATTAAGAAAAAAGAAATTAAGACTGAAATTCCAAAGGTAGACGATTTAATAGAACAATTAAAAAGAGTTGAAATAACACCACAAAAAGAAAAAATAAAAGTAAGAAAACCACAAAAATGAACCTTTTTCCAAGTGGGTCAAGAAGAACAAACCAAGAAAGATCAAGAATAAGTTTTTCAGAAAATAGAATAGGAAATAATATGTTAGCTAGAATTTTAACTAGAAAAAGACAAGAGGAAGATCAAAAACTAGAAGAAATAATAGATATAGATAAGGATATAAAAAATTTTCAGCAAAACCATTTAAGATTATTAGATCCAAAAATATTATATAATACAGGATATTTTTCCACCAGATCTCAATTATATAGACATTATAGAGAAGAACAATTGTCAGCTATAGGAAGTAAAGTAGAAACATTAAACTTAATCAATCAGAAATCAGTAAAACAAATAAAAAATTATAAAAGAAATTTAATGCATATGGGATTAATAGTAATTGGATTAAAAGGATTAACAAGAAAGAATTTAGGAACTAAAGTATTGATAGTAGCATATGATGATAGATGGTCAGATCAGAAGAAATCTATAATAGGTTTAACAGAAGTAGATATGACAAATAACGGAGGAATATTTTATATTAGCCCAGATTTTATGATAAATCTAGCAGAATTTAGAAAAAATATAAAAATAGGAATACAGACTAAAGGGTATGAAGAAATGAATAATGGAAATAATCTATTAATATGTGTAGGTTTTATAGGAAAAATGGCAACAAATAGCAATACAAAATTTAAAATTAAGGTACATGATGTAGTTGAAGTAATGGGAAATAAAGGTATAAAATTATTAAAACCTATTAAAATAGAATAGACCAAGAAACAGAAATAGAAAATGTAAGACCATCAGGAAAAAGGATGTCAATATAAGAACCTATAAGATTACAAGAAGGAGGAAGTAAAGGTAAAATATTAAATATAGCAGCCCATGATCCGCAAATGTGGAACTCAGTAATAGACCTATGGAAAGGAATAGTAATAGCAGACTTTATAAAAACTTATAATGATACAGATGCAGAAACAATGTATAAATATATGGAAACTTTTTTAGGAGAATCAACAAAGGGTTTATGTGAAGCCTATAAATCAGAATTTCCTCAAGATTTTCAAAATTTAATAGCAATGGGTGCGAACCCTTATAATTTTACAAATAAAATACATAGTTTGATTACAGGGGAATATCCAAATAGTGGATTAGTAGTGTTACAAAAGAATGCTTTAATAAAATTAGAACAATTAAATATAAGTAGTTGGTTCCATATAAAGAAGTTTTTAAATGATTATTTTTATTATTGTACTATTAGTGGAAATGCTTTTGATCAAGAATTAGGTAAAAAATTATTCAACAAATTACCAGGAGTAATAGGAAGAGAAATAGAAGAACGATGGTATAAAAGAGAAGGAGTAATACAAAACCCAAATACAAAATGGTCTATAGGGCACAAAGTACAACATATTATGGAAATATTACAAGAAAAATGTACAAACTTACAAATACAAAAACAATTAAAACAGAACAATATGAGTTTCTGTAAATCAACCGTATATACAACTCAAAGTTATGATAAAAATGAATACAAAAAGAAGAAATACAAAAGATATAAACCCCAATACAATAAAGAATACAATAGAAAAAATTACTATCTTAGAAAGTCATCAGCTAGAAAGCCTTATTTAAATAGAAATAGGCATGTTAGAAAATATAGAACAGATAGAAATTACAAAAATAAACTAGAATGTTTTACTTGTGGTAGTGTAGAACATTTAGCCAACACCTGTCCAAAAAGAATTAATAATAAAACAAGAAATTCACAGTTAATAGAAGATTTTCAAGAAACTTTAATAAATGTAGACGAATATATGTCAGACAACGAGAGTATATATTCTATAGTAAGTGTAGGTGTAGACGAAACTCAAATAGAAACCTCAGAATCAGAAGAAGAAGAATTAATAAATGAAATAGGATTAGAAAAATTAGACTTAGAAGAAAATAACTTTGTAAATATATCAGAAGATTGTACTCATGAGTTTGAAATTAATAAAGGGTTAGATAGCAATCAATGTTTTAAATGTAAATGGTATCCTAGTATAAATAAAAGAGCTAAATGTAAATTATGTTATTTAGAAGGATGTATTTTATGTATACAAAAAGATTTTCAAATAAAAATAAATAAAGAAGAAATTTATCAAGAGACAAATAATTCTGTTATAAATTTAAGAATAATTACATTAGAAAATAGAATAAATGAATTAGAAAAAAGAATACAAAAAATAGAAAAAGGGAAAGAAAAATTAGAAGATATAAGAAATGAAGAAGAAAGAGAACTGATGAGTATAGAAAATTATGATGCCTTAATATGTAACGAAGATAAAAAATTATCTACGATAAAAATTTTAGCAAGAATTAAAATAGAAGATTATGAAATAGAAACATTAACTCTAGTAGACTCAGGATGCACGAGATGTATAATAAATAAAAGGATAGTTCCACCTAATTTAATAAAAACATTAGATAAGCCAGTAGCAGCCATGCAAATGGATGGAACTCATAATATTTATAAACATTATATAGATAAATCACAGATTAGTTTTGTAAATACATGTTTAGATTTTTACAAACCTAGTTATAAGGTAGATAAAATTTGGGTAAGAGACTTAAATATAAATGTCGATTTTGTGTTAGGTTTAAGTTTTATGTTACATAATAATGGTAGTTGTTTACTTAGTAGAGATGGAGTAATATTCTTTAAAAATATTACACAAACACCAGTACAAACAATAGAAGCCGCAACTAGGATAACGACAAGATTAAATGAAAATCAGATAGACTTGCAAGAAAATGAGAAAGAATGTAAAGATAATAAAACATGTTGTAGGACTAAAGAAGAAACAAAAAATCTAATATTAGAAGAAAATGAAGATAAAGATATAATAGAAAAAGATTATACACTAATAGATATTGAAACAGAATTATACAATTTTAAAACAGGATTACAAAGAATAGGAATAATAAAGAACGAAAAAGATCTAGAAAATATAATAAAAATTTTAGATGAGATAGAAATAATAGGAGAAAAACCTTTAAAGCACTGGGAAAATAATAAAGTAATGTGTAAATTAGATATAATAAACCCAGAATATATAATTAAAACTGCTTCAATAGAAGCTACAAATGAAGACCTTAATGACTTTAAAATTCAAATTAAAGAATTTATGGATTTAGGTGTAATAAGGAGATCTACTTCTAAACATAGATCAGCAGCTTTTATGGTTAGAAATCACAGTGAAATGGTAAGAGGTAAAGCGAGAATGGTAATAAATTATAAGAGACTTAATGATAACACTAGAACAGATGGATATAAACTACCTGATAAAACAGAATTAATAAATAGAATACAAGGTAAAAAGATATTTAGTAAATATGATTGTAAATCAGGATATTGGCAAGTAAAAATGCATGAAGATAGTATAGAATGGACAGCATTTACTTGTCCAGAAGGGCATTTCGAATGGTTAGTCATGCCGTTTGGATTAAAAACAGCTCCACCAATTTTTCAAAGAAAAATGGATAATATATTTGGAGAATATAAAAGATTTGTCTTAGTATATGCAGATGATATATTAGTATTTAGTAAAGATATTAAAGAACATTTAGGACATTTACAAACAGTATTTAGATTATTTGTAGATAATGGAATAATTATTAGTAAAAAGAAAATGGAATTATGTAAAAGTTATATAAACTTTTTAGGAGTAGTTTTAGGAGAAGGAAAAATTAAGTTACAACCGCATATAGCTAAAAAAGCTTTAGAAATGCCAGACAAACTAGACAATATTAAAGAATTACAAAAATTTCTAGGAATAGTAAATTATGCAAGAAATTTTATAAAAGACTTAGGAAAAATAGCAGGACCTTTATATGCAAAGACAGGATCTACGGGGCAAAAACATTTTAATACAGAAGATATTAAATTAGTACAAAAGATTAAAGAAAAAATAACGAATATTCCTGATTTAACTATGCCATTAGAAACTGATTATTTAATTATAGAAACAGATGAAAGTTTTGAAGGATGGGGAGCAGTTTTAAAAGCAAAACCGAATAAATATAGTGATAAAAATACAGAAAAAATATGTGCATACCAAAGTGGAAAATATAAAGAAAAAGGAAATATGAGTAGTATAGATGCAGAAATCTTAGCTGTAATATACAGATTAAATAGTTTCAGGTTATACATATTAAACAAACAAGAAGTAACAATTAGAACTGATTGTGAAGCTATTGTTAAGTTCCACCAAAAGATAAATTCAAAAAATAGTAGTAGAAGAAGTTGGTTGAATTTTATTGATACAATATCAATATATAATTTAGTCTTTGAACATATTAAAGGAAAAGATAATAATTTAGCAGACACTTAAGTAGGTTAAAAATTATTGTTAATTAACAAAAATATCTTATATGTACAGAATGAGACCAACAGTTTCAAAGACTGAAGACAAGGGAAAAGGCGTTCAAGCCTCACCCTCAGACAGATACTCTCAGACAGTATTAGGTAATCTTCATTTTAAGCCACAGACTATCACAGAACAAAATAATTTAGAAAGAATAAATTTTGGAAAGCATAATTTAATATTTTTCCCACCATCAAATATTTCATTTAGAGTTTTACCAGAATGTGTTATAGATAGACCCCAAAGATGCTTAATTGATAATTTATGGATAGCATATAATAAGAAAGACACTAAATATGTTATAGCTGCTCTTAGCGCTTTAGGGCAATATTTTACAGACAAAAATCAAGAGAAGAAGTTTAAATACTATGTAGTTATACACGGTAAGACAAATGGTATTTTTCAAACATGGATAGAAGTATTAGACTCTATTAAAGACATACAAAAACCACTTTTTAAAGGTTTTAATGATTTTACTGAAGCTCTAGACTATGCAAGAGGAATACTAGGACCAAATTACTATATCTCTCCAGCACTAAGACAAAACCCAGAAAAAATCCAATACAAAATCCATAAAGACACAGACAAAATAATATTTTGTGACCACTGCTCATCCATGACCGAAGCCTTCAGAAGATTGAACCGAAAGAATGAAAGCTTGGAGAAAGAAAAAGTCAGACTTATGGAGCAGATAAGAGTTTTAGAACAAAAGATGCAGATGTTAGCACAATCTCAGACTCAAGTTGTTTTGCAACAAGATACGAGTTCTCCATCTCAAAAAATGGATGAGAAGGGTGTGCGTTCCCCAATGAATGCATAAAAATCCACTGTATCGGATGGTGATACAGCTAGTCCGGTTCAAACGGTAACCGGTAAAGACAAATCAAATCCATTTATGGCTGTCACTTTGCCAAAAAGTGAAGACGAAGGATCATCATCAAGACGAAGACTGCCCAGAACATTAACACATGGAGACATATTAAAGAAAAAGAGTATAAGTGTTGAAAAGAAAAAAATGAAAAAATAGAAAATGTAATTAAATAGACATTAGAAAATTTCTTCCAGCAAAAAGAAAAACAAGACAAACATATGATTAAAAATCCTAGTCCCAGTCCAGAGAGATCAAGATCTAGTCCAGTAAGGTCTCAAAGCTCAGGAAGAGATGATAATGAAGACAATCTAAATTATCAAGATGCTCAAGATCCATACGAAGATTATGATTCAGGAATGAGTTTTGATTCAATAGCACTCCATAATTTGGACACATAAAAATAATTCAGAAATATTGAATCAAGAAGGAGATAAAAGAACAATAATGGAGGAGACAATAAGTGGGGCCAGATGTAACGGACGTAATATAAAGACAAGGAAGTGAGAAAAACGTGGACGACATAAAATGGAATCTCTGCACCAGCCATGTGAAGATGGGGCCCAATGAAGTACCCTACAAGGCTAGAAGACAAAGATTTCAAAAAAAATTTGAAGTCCGCATTTCAGATCCGCTCAGAAATTCAGCTATAAAAGGCAGACCATAGGAGAAGAAAGATCATCGAGAAAAAACACAAAGCAAGAAATCCTCTGTAAACCTTAAGCCAACTTTCCATCCCAAAAACCATTTCTAAAACCACTTTGTAAAATATTTCCTTTATGAATACCTTAGTACTTATTCCTCTAAGCTTGTAAAATAAATAAAGTTTGTATGCTTAGGAGTTGATCGTTTTCAATTCAGAAGTTCAGTCAAACTTTTTCGGGTTTCCCGAAAGGGAAATCCCATCTCTTATAAACATGTAAGTTACTATGTTTATCTATGTTATGTTCTAAGATATTACCCCTATGTTTTGTTATGATTTCCTTTATTTCTTATGCTTTATTATGTATAGTTCTGTTATTCTGTAAATTGTTAAAAAACTACTCTTAGTATATGGTTATCTGTCCAATTTCTTAACAATTTTGATGGATTAACCTGTAAATTCCTAGGAAAAAGCTGGTTAAGATAAACCGAGTGGTATGTGAACTTAACCATGGCCGGGGTGAGGTTAAAGAAAAAAGAGTTAAGAATAGATTCATGTCTATCAAAAATTGGGATGAAGAGATGAACAGAGTAAAAAAAAATATAAAAGAGGTAATCTTAGTACATAATTATGGATACAATGTAACATTATAAGTTTACATATAAGAGAGGGAGAGTACCGAGTAGGATTTTTACAACATAAAGTTTAAAAACACTTCTACTGCGCGGTTAATATCTGATAATCGTAATAAGTATACATATCCAGAAAGCTTTGCAGAAAGTCTTAGTTATAGCTTAGGCGAATTTATTTGGGACGTAGACACAGGATTCTATTCTATCGTAGACTACGCTATACATTTATTTATATAACAGAAAATAGTGGATTTTGTGTAGATTTATTTAATAAGCAGCTATATCTTATTATCCGAATATTAGATATACATTTATCTAGCCTTTCACATAATTATTATAGACGATAGTTTAATATCTAAAGACTGTAATTAACTGTATTATCTTCTATATTATATTTCCCTTTATATTGGTATATATATATATATATATATATATATATATATATATATATATATATATATATATATATATATATATATATATATATATATATATATATATATATATTTTAAAATAGTTATCACTCAAACTTTGGTTGTTTTCCTCAATTATTCTCACCCACTCTTGCCTTTCTCCCCTTAATTAACCTTTGAAAAATACCTTGTAGATTTATAATTAAATCCAACTCGTATCAAAGCCCTTAGTATTAAAACAAGAAATTTTGGAGCACTAAAGAAAGTGAAGAAGCAGTCCTAAAAAGAGTAAGATTTAGTTGAAACAAACCTCGAACAAAGAAAAGGTTTTTTTAGAACAAGATCAAAGGATTAGAAAAAATAAATTTTTATTTCCTTTCTTGACTTTGGAAACGAACTCAAATAAAATTTTATTTCTTGAAGATCAAATATGTTTCTCCTTTCTTTTTTTTTTTGAAAGATTTTTTTTCTTTTTTTTTCTTTTTATAGTGTACTATTCACTGCTACAGTATTTTTTTAACTTTTTTTTTCTCCTTTGTTCAAGAAATCTCCAAGGTTTATCAAGAACAGAATCTTGATACAACTGCTCTAATACCACTTGATAACACAAATATTGGGAGATCCAAGAAATTAAAGAAAATAAGTTGATGAAAAGCGAAAGCAGTAAAGAAATGCAAGCGGATTAAGAGAAGTAAGAAAAATAAACTAGATAAGTCGAAATTCAAAGAAAGGTCCAAGAACCCCAAGATCATGTTAATCTAGATTTTGACAAGATCCTAGCGAAAACAACTTGGTTATGAAACCAATTGCCTTCACTAGAGATAAGCTAATCAAGAACTAGATTCGGATCTTGGCTTCTAGTTTGAATAACTTACTACAACAACTAGTAAAAGTAACTAGTCGTCTTCGAAGAACATCAAATGAAACCAAAGATATCACAAGAAAGAAAATTATCTTACTACCTTTAGTTATGAAATAGTCAGGGTTGCAAGATAAATCTCAAAGTAAAGTTTACAAAAGTTTAAAAGAACTCACAATGATAATATTAATCTTCAATGTTCCTCCACAGTGGAAGACATGCACCCCTTTATATAGTAGTAAAGAAGGAGCTAGTCAATATTTTAACAAATGAGAATTATATTCCCTAGAAGAATAGAAGACTACCCACACTAAGACCAATGTAGTCAACATATACATGGACCAATGCAACTCAGCATAGATTAAAACAACTATTGAAATATATATATTCTAGAAACCTTTTTTTGGCTTATTTGGGCTGCTGAAAATTCCTCTCTTTTGGGGCATATTTGGGCCTCATTCCATATCCTCTTGGAATTTATTTTGAGACTCCAAATAGTTGTAAGACTTGGCCCAAAGATCCTCCTTGTGCTGGAGTTCTTCTTCTATTATAGGACACTTTTTAATTTCCAATTGAAGCCCATTAAGCTTGTCACGAAATTTCTTTGTTTGAGACCTTGTCATAGGCCTTCTTGGAGCTTCCAGAGCTTCTCCTTCTCCTTTAAGTGATGTTGAGCTTCCATGGATGTTATCAACAAGCATTCGCTTACTTATAAATGCATCAAGGGTCACGTTGTCCATGTCTTCTTCATCACTAGATCGCATTTTTGGTGCTTGAATTTCCAGGGGAACAACATTGAATGCAGGAACAACACTATCCTGGGGATGAGAGTCCTGACCTGGGTCCTCCGAAGAGGGATCAGGCTCCTCATGTGATGCCCGAGTAGTGTATACTACTGCATCCCCCTCAACAACCATAATGGCACATTCTTCCAACACTCTTTGTGACTTATGTTTCTAGGAAATAACTTCATGCAATACCCCATCAGCGTATACCATAAACATAGTCTTTTCTTTTTCAACTGGTGCTTCCACAACCATAGAATTGATGACAACGACGGCGGAACCTTTTGTGAACTCAGTATTTTGACCTTGTTCTCCACTTAGGGTTTGACTGGTGGGAACAACAAACAACGGGGAAAACAAAATAACATTTGCAAGGGTTTTTAAGTTGAGAAGAAATTTGGAGAGTGGGGAAGGTGTGGCTGCAACAGTATGAGTGATAGAGGGTTACAAAGGCTCATGAAAAATGAGAGGTTTCGTAGATGGGTCAGAGGTAGTAACAGCTGAGGCAGAGAGATCAGAAATTTTCTCAGCCATTGGAAGAAGAGGTCTGACGATCCTTCCCTTTTGGGTGAATCTAAAGTAGGTCTTATGGTCAAGAAGAACAGAAGAGATGGTTTTTAAAAGGAGAGGATAATTATGAAGGGAGAGGAATAGGCATTGATTCTGAAACGACGGTTAGGCGTGGAGAATCACAATGTTTCAGAGGGAGATGGAACGTTTAAATTGAAGGAACGTGACAACAGGGTCTGAAAAGTTGATGATGTGAAAGTTGTATTTTGTACCCTTTTTAAGACGTGTATTAAAAGAGATGCACAGAACTACTAACCTTTAGTACAATAACGTGGTTCTTGAAAAAAAACATTTTCTTCATTTTTCCCCTTTTTGAAAAGAATTAATCCTCTTTATCAATCATACACTACATCTATTGCTTCTATGCTCATCGTGCGTGTTTACCTGCAACGGTATTGAAGTGAGTTAGACATGGACAGAAAACACTTTGAACCAATTATTTCTTATGAATACCAGCCAATCAAAGAGGAATCATGTTCTTAATTTGGCCTCAACAGTCCCAACTTTACTCTGTTTCTTTACTGTTCCCTACTTAGTGCCTTGGTGAAAATGTCTTCAATTTGATCTTCTGTGCTGCAGAACTTCATGCATATCAATCCTTTCTCCACATTATCTCTCAGAAAATAATGCCTCACATCAATATGTTTGGTCCTTTTGTGTTGAACTGGATTCTTTGCCATGTTGAGAGCACTGGTGTTGTCACATAGCAAGAGCACACTCTCAGTGAGAACCCCAAAATCCTCCAGTTGTTGCTTGATCCACAAACGTTGAGCACAGTAGGATGTTGCAGCTACATATTCAGCTTGAGCTGTTGAAAGAGCCACTGAATTTTGCTTCTTTGTTCCCCAAGAGATAAGACATGATCCTATGAAATATATTTTCTATCCACAAGATAACCTGCATCGTCTGCACCAGCATACCCAATTAGATTAACATTGTCACCTGATGGATAGTATAGCACCAGGTACTGCGTTTCTTTGAGATATCTCAGTATTCTTTTGGCAGCCTTCAAGTGAAATTCCTTGGGATTTGATTGAAACCTCACACATAGCCCCACACTGAAGAAGTGATCAGCTCGACTACAATAAGATAGAGGAGAGACCCAATAATGCCTCTATACGTTGTTGGATTCACAGGAGATCCAGTTTCATCCATGTCCAATCGAGTGGCAGTTGCAATGGGAGTGTTTATTAATAACTTGGGATTTTTATACATTTTATACTCCTTAATTCTTATGTTTTGATTAGAAATTCATAAAAAATAGTCCCAAAAGGCTCACAAGTTGTGCTTGATTGCAGGTTTGATCAATAAAGTGATAAGATGTCAAAGATCAGCTCAAAAGGAGTGAACTTTCACAAGAACCAAGACAAGACAAAGCTCAGGCAAAACAAGGTCAGTGCAGCTACACATCATTATGTGCGGCCTGCACTATGAAGTTCAGAGAGGTGATTTCTAAGACAATATGCAATGCGGCCGCATGAGATTAAATGTGGTCCGCACTGAAGGCAATGCGGCTGCACTCGAATTAGTGTGGTCCATAGAACCCAAGATCGGAGAGGTGCTAGTTTCAAGGATTGAAGCCTATGCGGTTCGCTCTCCATTTTATGCGAACCGCACTCCGTGGCCACAGTCCACTATGTGTGGTCCGCATTTCCCGAGTTTAGAGTGTTGGATTTTGAAGTTAAAAGCCTTAGTGTGGCCGCAGTCCATTCTGTGCGGTCCGCACTAACCCCGCAGGGGTATTTTTGTCAAAATTTTTTAGCTTAGTATAAATAGTTTCTTTCTCATTTTTAGGTCATCACATAGTTTCATAACATAGCTGCACTCATAGGTTCGAATATTTTAGCCATTGTGGGCAATTTTATCTACATTTCATTACTGAATCTTGTTGTTTATCTTCGTAATTAATTAATATGAGTTTTTCTTCATCTATTTCTTATTTTTCTTTTTTAATTATAAGTACTAGATCCATTAGGTAGGGTTGTCTCTCAATCCTAGTGTGTGTAATTGATGGGTCTTGTATTTTAGGGCTAAATTGACTATGGGTGTTTGATATGTGTGCCAATTTCGTGGTTAATTGCTGAATTAGCGGTTGCAAGCACTAGTTTGTGTTTAGTTGACTTAGGCTCTTCTTGAGAAAGAGAGCCTAAGTCTCTAAAATTGGTCCAACAAGGAATTGGGGCGTACTTAAGAGATTGATAGGCCCAGATAAAGGGTTAAACCTCGATAGAGTAATACCCGACTTGAACCCTAGTTGCTTGTGCAAATTTGCATACCTAATTGGTCTTGAGAAAGTCAATTTGGGCTAAATGACTCGAACCATCAAGAGGTGTAGATTGGATAAAGTCGTGCAACGGTTATATCATACTCTCCAAATATGTCAATTGTTCCTTAGACTCAAGTACCCGTCAATTCACCTAGGAGGAAGTCACTACCCTAGTTCCTTTTAAGCCATTTGAAAAAACTGTAGCATTTAACTATTAGCTTAATATAGTTGAATTTACCATTTGTAGTTTGATAATAGTCGAAGTAAAAGGAAAAACCCAAAAATGATTAGAAGCGTAATTTGGAACACATACACAATCCCCAAATAGATAGATACTTGATTCTAAATTCTAGCTCTCTGTGGATATCGATTCCGACTCTAAATCAGGTAAAAGCTGCTCTGACCCTCTCTTGCTACTTAATTAGTAGTGCGGAGTAGGCCATGATCATCTATCACCTTTGATGCATCCATGTTATACCTCTTCAAGAGTTTCGTGATGTATTTTTGCTAACAAATGGAAGTACCCCTTGGGAAATGTATTACTTGAAGACCTGGGAAGAAGTTTAATTCTCCCACCATGCTTATTTCAAATTCTCTTCCCATAAGTTTTGCGAATTCTTCACACAAAGAGTCAGTTGTTGCTCCAAAAATGATATCATCAACATAAACCTGAACAATGAGCAGGTTCCTTCCTCATTTCTTCAAGAAAAGAGTGTTGTCGATTTTCCCTCTCTTAAAACTATTTTCTAAGAGAAATTTTGACGTTCTTTCATAGCAAGCTCGAGGAGCCATCTTTAGCCGGTACAATGCTTTGTCCAATTTGAATACATATTCAGGGTGCTCATGACATTCAACTCCAGGGGGTTGCTTCACATTGACTTCTTCCTTAAGCAGTCCATTCAAAAATGCACTTTTGACTTCCATCTGGAACAAGGTGAATTCCATATGAGAAGCAAAGGCAATTAGAATCCGGATGGCTTTTATGCGATCCACTAGAGCAAATGTTTCATTATTGTCAATCCTTTCCTCTTGATTATAGCCTTGGACCACTACCCTGGCCTTGTGGTAGTTCCATGTTCATCGAGCTTGTTTTAGAATACACACATGGTTCCTATAATTGTTCTATTTGGGGGTATGGGTACCAGATGCCACACACTGTTTCTCTCAAACTAATGCAGCTTGTCTTGCATGGCTATAATCCAATTTGCATCTTTCAAGGCTTTCTTGATGTTTTAGTGTTCTATCTGGGAGAGAAAGGCTAAGAAGGCAAGTGAATTTCTATCCCTTGACCTGGTTTGAACTCCGGAATCAAGATGAGTGATTATATTCTCTATAAGGTGAGAGCTTTGACGTCTCTAGTTAGATATTTGGGGATCTTTCTGGAGAGGAGGAAGGTATGTTTGGTTGATTCTCCGCTATCCTTCTCTCAGATTCCCCTGGAGTTCCTTGAATTGCATCAACCACTCTTTCTTCAGCTTCAGTGGTTGTAATTGAAGTGCTTGGTTCTATTGATGATGAGGTTGCGTTGTCTTCATTTGGATCGTTCACTTGACTCATCATATCTTCTTTTTTGTTTGTCATGTTAATGACTTCACCAGCAACAAGTAAGGGTTCTCTATCTTGATCTTCCTTAGCACTTTTCTCAAATGATGGATGAGATTCATCAAAAATAACATGGACATTTTCTTCAACACATTGATTCCGCTTGTTATATATCTTGTAAGCCTTGCTTTGAGAAGAGTAGCTAAGAAATATTCCTTTGTCACTTTAGGCATCGAAGTTACCAAGTTCATCCTTTCCATTTTTGAGAACATAGCATTTGCATCCAAATGTTCTTAGGTGAGTCACCTTGGGTTTTCTTCCATTCAACAATTCATACGGGGGCTTGTTCAGAAGTGATCTGATCACGCACCTGTTCACTAAGTAGCAGGCAGCGTTGACCGCTTCAGCCCTGAAGTTCTTTCAAAGTCCACTGTCAATCAACATTGTTCTTGCCATTTCTTATAGAGTTCTGTTCTTTCGTTCTACTACTCTATTTTGTTGGGGAGTTCTGGGAGCTGAGAAGTTGTGAGTGATGCCATTTATCAAATTTGACATTGTCAAATTCTGTCCCATGATCTGATCTAATGCATACAACTCTAGACTCCATCTTCACTTGGATTTTCTTCACAAAGGCGATAAATATTTCAACAGTTACATCTTTTATTCTGAGAAATAGAGTCCATATGAATCTGGAATAGTCATCCACGATTAAGAAAATGTATCTCTTTCCTCCTCTGTTTTTCACCCTTATAGGTCCACACATATCCATGTGCAGGAGCTCAAGTAGCTTTGAGGTGCTCACATCTCTCTTTAACTTAAAGGAGGACTTCATATGTTTTCCTCTGGCACAAGCATCACAGACTTTTTGAATCTTGAATTGTGACATAGGCATAACATGGACCAGGTCCCTCTGAATTAGTTTGTCCAGAAGGGAAAATCTTGTATGGCCCAGTATTCTATGCCACAGTTCAACATCATCGTCAACCGCCTTCAAACAACTCAGATCACCACTCTGTAAATATTCGAAATCAGCAACATAGATGTTCTTGTACCTTTTGGACACAGTACTATTTCACCGGTCACAAGGTTTGTGACTGTACATATTTTGGACAAGCATTCTACCTTATTTCCTTTATCACAAAGTTTAGAAATACTCAGGAGACTGTACTTAAGTCCATTGACATAATACATTTTTAATAGAATGAGTGAGTGGCTTCCCAACTTGTCCAACTCCAAGAATGTATCCCTTTTTGCCATTGCCAAAGGATAAACTCCCTCCTTGCAGGGCTTTTAGTGAAAAAAAGTTTGTGGCGTTCCCAGTCATGTGTTTCGAACATCCACTATACATGAACCATTTTTGATCGCTTCCTTTCATTGTTCCCTGCACAAGACATTAGGAGTTAGTTTTAGGAACCCTAACAAGTTTAGGTCCCTTGTAGTAAGAAAGAGAACAAATAAGAACTCTCTTAGTCCAAGCAGGTAATGTGCATTTTTTATTAGTGGAACCTGGTCTCTCTTTTGTGGTCACGGTTTCATAAGCCACTTTATCTTTCTGTACTGATTGATTCTTGGCCTGGACAACTTTCGTGAAGTGCCCAATGTTCCCACATTGGGTATAAGACCAGTTATCAAATGCAATGGCACTCTTACCGTGAGGGTTGTGATGAGTTTTATCCCTTTGGAACCCTTCTCCCTGGCTTTTTTCACTATTATTAGTTGACAAGGTAGTGGTAGCTTCTGAGGACCAGGTCCCTTTAGAGACCTTTCAAGATCATTCATTACTTTTTCTAGTTTGGCTTGGATGAGCTCATTTTTCTTAATTTCAGCACACATCCTGCATCTCAAAGCTTTTACCTCATCTTCAAGCCTAAGGTACTCCTTACTAACTATCTCCTTTCCTCTTTTAGAGCTTTCAGGTTTTGACTTAGTCAATGGCTTTACTATTATTTCCCTTTGGTTTGTAGTTTCTGCCAACAGATCACTCTTTTCTTTTCTAATAATTTCAATAGTTTCTTTTGATCAGTAACTGCAGCCACTAGGTCTTCTCGAGTATGTTCAGATTCTTCTAGTTCTAATAACAAGGAATCTATATCCTCCGCAAGACAACAAAAAGCAGTAATTAAAACATCAGCTGAACACTAGAGTTTTTTTTTTTGAGAATAGGATTTTAGATTTTTCTAAACATCTCTAAACTTTACCTCTTCACTGCCATTTTCTTCATCATCACCTAATTGAGACATCAAAGCAAGCGTAGAGTCATATCCAATCTCCTCGCCTTCAACTGTTATCATGGAGCTATCACTAGTATTAGGTTTATCTTGTTTTACTTATGTAGTTCTCCCATGATCTATTTGCAAAGCCTCGCATATTTCCTTGGCAGTGTTGTAGGAAGAGATTCTGTCGTACTCTTTAGGTCCCAATCCATATACTGGAATTTTTTTGACACGAAAATTCTTTTCCATCACTTGCTTGTCTGCTTCAGTGTATTCTTTGCTGGTTTTTTCCATTGAAAATGGAAATTCATCTAGTACCTTGATTAGAACATAAGGTCCATCGCAAATGATATCGCATGGCTTACAGTCTTCAGCCATGATGAAGTTGTGCATTCTAGATTTCCACCACCAATAGCATTTTCCATCAAACCTGGGGGGTCGGTATATGGATTGACCTTCTTCAAAATTTAGTGGAGCCGCCATGAGGAACCTTCCTAGGTGTTAGCCTGATAGGAGGAACAAGCTCTGATACAAATTATAATTTGTATGGATCCACCAAATCGTAGAGTGCATGGTCCTCTACAAGATTCTGCTGAGAGCACTTAGTAAATCAGTAAGTAAATGAGGCAGACGATTTTTACGTGGAAAAATCCTACACAAGGGGGTCAAAAAACCACGACCTACACCTTTAGGCTTTTAACTTCACTAACTTATAATCTTACCTATTACAAGCCACTTTACAACAATTTATATTGCAAAGGATTTACTCAACTAACATGTGGTACCTTTACCACACGCCATTTTGTGACTATCCTAGTTACAAAGGCTTTTTCTAACTTGTGATGCTATCACCACAAGCCACTTTGTAACTCTACGATTATAAAGACTTTTCCTTATGACTAAATCTAGTCACAACATAAACTCAATGAGTTTATGGATTTACAAGAGAATTCCTAATCAGTATGCTTCAAGGTAATCGATTTAGGAGATATAGTAAGTACAATAATGATGTTACAACTCAACTAGGACAGCAATAATCAACTTTTAAGGAATTGGTCCATAGTGGCGTTCAACCTTATTCTTAAAACTTATAAGGATGATTTCTCTATTTTTGCAAGAGGCTTGAATGAGAAACAAAAACCTTCCGGTGATGTTTTTGTATAACGCTTATTTGGTACCTCTTGATTACATCACTTGAAATGATGTGAGTACTTTATTTGTTTAGAGAATGAGCGGGCTGACAGTGTAGTGCAGTGCGGCAGAAACAGTACCGTCGGTCACTTCATTTCCAGCTGTGTCCAAATGACTTAGTACTGCTATGAGGAAACTGCAAGAGCATCAGGTCCTTGTTTGGTTCCTAGTTCCTGAAGTTGTAGCAATTCATCTTTAGCTGGAATCCATTAAAGTTTGCGGCAATCCAAGTAGGTCAAGTTTCCTATCTAGTTCTTAATAGTAAGTTTGTTAGATCATCAAAACATCAGTCAAGAGTATTTAAGATCTATCAATGATAGATCATATGCAAAAGGTGGAAAACTTTAAAGGAGGGAATCATGGGCTACCATATGGCTTTTTCCTCACATAAGTGTCTAAATTATACAAGGTCCCTTTGGGTAATCCTAGATTTGACACACGCAAACAAACCTTCTCTAAAAACCACTCTGGAAGAATGTGAGTGCGTAGAAAGAGTTGGTGGAAACATCTCGACCATTTCTCAACTGATCAATGCTCAAAATGCTGCTTCTGAAGAGATTATAAGATTGAGGGCTCAGAATGCCATACTGGAAACTCAGCCCAGTCAAGCGGTTAAAGGACCTGGCTACGTTAATGAAGAAGTTGTTCGCCTGACAAAGGAAAATGATAAGCTTCGTGCAAATGGTTGAAGAGTAGTTGTCCACAAATGCTCGACTGGACCTGGTTCTCAAAACCCTTGCTATTTCTCTCTCCTAGTCTTCCTCTTCTAGTGCCTCTTAGATAACCCTAGTGACCAGTGTCTTCTGTTATGATGTTTTTTGGCTGTGGTTTCTATTTTTGTTTTTTTTGCTGACGGCATGCTGGATTTCACCATTACTGCTCCCGATTTGCTCAGTCCATTGTTAATATCAATGAAACAACTCCTCTTTTGCCTGTACAATGTTGTTTTCTTTTGGCTTCTTTTTTCTGTCATGTTGTATGCACATATGTGGCATGAGTTGGTTGTTTTAGACTTCTTTATGTTGTCCTGCTTGTGTATTTTAATAATACCAAAAGGGGGAAAATATATAGTAGTGCATGCATTTTTTGATATTAGTGAGTAGTGTGTATTGTCAACGGAGGATCAAAAGCAAAAGGTTAGGGGGAATTTGTGAAGTTCCTCGTACCTCATCTGGTTATTTCTAATTCAAAAATAGGGGATCTGATTAAGGGGGAATCAAAAGCAAAGATCAGGTGGAACTTGTGAAGTTTCTGGTACCTCATCTGGTTATTTTTGCTCTAAACAAATACTATCAAAGTCTAAGTTTGTCATCATCAAAAAAGGGAAAATGAAAAGCACTAAAAAGCTTCATGAGCTTAAGCATGTCAAGCAAGAGGCTATTGAGAAGGTGATTGAGAAGGAAAAGAATGGAAATCCTACTCCTACTAGGATTCAAGTGGTAGATGCAAAGGATGCTCAAGAAGTAGCTAATGATGGAAAGTTTCCTACTAAGGAAAGAGCATCTGAGGAAGCCAGAAAAGAATCCACAATTGAGTGGGTTCATAGAAAGTTTGGAACAAATAAGGAGGAGCTCAAGCAGCTCAATGTCACAACCAAACATTCATGTCAAGAAATTCCCTCTCAAACTCATGATGATTTTGGGCAGCTGGATGAATTTAATGAGGTAAATTTTTCTAAAGGCACTATGGAGTGATGAGTTGAGGTTACGAACGATCATCAGTGTACAACAAAGGCAACATGATACAATGAGATAAGGGACAATACTTGGTTACAAAAAACTGACAATTCTAGGAATGCTACAGTAAACCCTAGCAGTCTAAAAACTATGATTGATATTGATTCAAGTTCTATGATGATGCAAGCAGGAAAATAAATTGGAAGTGGTGAAGGAGTATCTAAGCAATCTGGAAATCAAAATTGATTAGGTCAAACATCATTGAGCAATACGAAGGGCAATTGAAGGGACCTGATGGGGGTGTTCCTGTGAAGGTTATGGAGGATACAGTGTGCCAATATCCATAAACAATCCATGGGAAGGATATTAATCTCAATGGAAACGTAACTCCTGGCAGTCTTGCTACAGTAAACCCTAATCTAGGTTCTGTGTATGAGTTTCGATTTAGAATGATATAGGATAAGTTTAGAAATGTGGAGAGGAATTGTGAGCTAAATGAATGAGCATTGATACCTAATGAACCAGTTGAATAAGCTATAGTACCTAGGGAGAATGGTGAACTTGAGACACTGACTGTGGCATGTGCATATGAGACTGGATCACCTCTTCATATCCAAGTGAATGTGCTAGTGAAGACTCCAAATAAGGTGCTACATGATATTATTACTCATCAGGAGCTGCCAATTAATATTTAAAATGCTTTGGTAGATCAACAACAACAATTTGAAGATGAAGGGGATGATCAGTCTACAACTAAAAATTGTAAAGTAGTTGCAAGGGAAGGGGATCTATCTCCTAAAGCAGCAGATAGAAGTGGGAAGAATGGAAAGAAATAACAACCTAAAGATCCACTGCCACCTACTGGAAATTTCCCAAAAGGGCAGCCTCAACAACAACAAGATGATGATCAAAACATTAATTTGAAACATAAGGTCTGTTAAGACTCAACAGGCCTTTCAATGGGTTATAAATATGCAAAGGGAACATGGATTCTTCATTTTAGCACTCATGGAACCATTTCAAAAGAAGAGGTTCATTCATAATTATAGAAGAAGACTAGGTATGGAAGCTACAATTTCAAATGTGAATGGGAAGATTTGGTTGCTCTTTGATACAGTTGTGGATGGGAGTTATTGATGGATATTGAACATTAGATGACAATTAAAGTGTATCATCAAGAATTAGGTAAGCATATCATGATAACCATTGTATATATTAAGTGTTGTTATTTAGAAAGGTTGCAATTATGGGACAATCTATATTATTTGGCTAGTGATATAGAGTTGCCTTGGCTAGTTGGAGGGAATTTCAATGTTATAATTAGTGAGGAGGAAAAGATAGGTGATTTTCTGGTATATCCCCTAGAATATGAGGATTTTGCATTTTCTGTTAAATCATGTGGCATTTTTTATCTAGGCTACAGAGGTAGTCCTTTCACTTGATGGAATGGAAGGCCAAATGAGGAATGCATCTTCAAGAGATTGGACAGAATGTGTGTGAACATGCCTTTTCAAACACTGTTTCCTAATATAGAAGTGGAGCATCTCATAAGAACAGGCTTAGATCATGCTCCACTTTTGATGAGCTGTGGTGAGGGGGCAATAAAGTTTGTAAAACCATTCAAGATTTTGAACTTTTGGGCAAAACATGAATCATTTATGGAGGTGTTATGGCAGAACTGGATGGCTGACTTTATAGGGTGTCCATTCTTGATGTTCAAGCAGAAATTAAAGAGGATAAAATTGCTCTTTCCAAATGGAGAAAATTAACTTATGGAGATATATTCAAGCAGTTGGCTATAATGGGTTAGAATCAAGGATATAATGTTTGAAGAAGATCTTTCTGTGGCAAATAGAATAGTACTTCAACAAGATCAAGCTGAGTTAAAGAAGTACTTAAGCATTGAAGAACAGTTCTGGCAACAAAAAGCAAGTATGACTTGGTTTGAGGAAGGGGATGGGAACACTAGATTCTTTCATAACTATGTCAATGGTAAGAGGCAAAAGCTAAAATTGAGAAGGATCTAGAATTATGATGGTGCATGGATTGAATCTCAAGACCTATTATCTAATGTTGCAATAGAGTTTTTTCAGAAGTAGTTCACTTAGGAGGATGATCCCACAAGTTTTGAACTCTTAGATAATGTGCCTTCAATGGTGATAAGGGAGCAGAACCTAGAGTAATGTATATTGCCTACTATGCAGGAGGTGAAAGCAACATTGTTTGCATTGAGTAGTGAGAGTGTAAATGGTCCAAATGGTTTTTCTAGCTTGTTCTTTAAAAAATATTGGGACATTGTAGGTTAGGACATTCACAAGCCGATGATTGTGTACTATGAGGGCAGCCCCTTCCTAAGCCTATTACACATACAAATCTTGTCTTGTTGCCCAAAAAACCTAGAGTCCAAACATTCTCTCATCTTAAAACTATTAGTCTAAGTAATTTTATAAATAAGGTGTTCTCAAAGGTGGTGCATGGTAGGCTGGAGAAGATACTGCTCTCTTTGATCTCCTCAAACCAATCAGGCTTTGTCAAGGGAAGGAGTATCTTTGAGAATATTTTATTGACTCAAGAGATTGTCACAGATATAAGGTTGAGAAGGAAACCTGCCAATATTGTCATCAAGCTAGATATGGCCAAGGCATATGATAGGGCATCATGGAAATACTTGATGCATGTGCTAAGGAAGATGGGGTTTGCTAAATGTTTCATCAAAATGGTGTGGAATCTGATTTTTAACATTTGGTACTCAGTCATGGTTAAATGAGCAAGCTTCAGGATCTTTTCACTCAATTGGGGTGAGGGGGGTGAAGCAAGAGGATCCCCTATCCCCAACCTTGTTCATTCTATCAGCTGAAGTCTTGTCAAGGTCATTGAACAAATTTTTTGATGACAAGAAGTTTAGAGGATTTGGGATGCCAAAGTGGACTGATCCTTTGAATCACCTTGTCTATGTAGATGAAACTATCATTTTTGCATTTGCTTATCCTTACTCTTTGTAGAGGATCGTGGATGTTTTGGAACGGTATGAGCATACTTCTGGACTGTTGATCAACAAGGCAAAGAGCTCATATTACATGCACTCTAATGTAGCTGGACCTTTGGCAAATGCAGTAGGGACTATCACTAGTTTTTCAAAGGGAACTTTTCCTTTTACTTACCTTAGCTGCCTAATTTTTATACAAGAAAAAGAAAGGAATTCTACAATGACTTGATTCAGAAAGTGAAGGCAAAACTGCACTCTTGGAAGGGGAAGATACAATCATATGGCGGAAAAGTTACTTTGATTTCTAGCATGTTGCAAAGTATGCCTACACGCATCCTTTCAGTTCTTGATCCACTGACGATGTTCTAGAGCACTTACATAAAACCTTTGCAAGATTTTTCTGGATCAATAAGGAAGAAGGAAGGAGTAGGCATTGGATAAAGTAGAAGAATCTATGTCTTCCTAAGGAGGATGGAGGAGTAGGTTTTAGATCTTTGATTGATGTCTCAAAGGCAATATTTGCTAAGTTGAGGTGGACATTTAGAACTACCAAGTCTTTATGGTTCAACTTCATGTGGACGAGTATTATAAGAAAGAACTACCAACTGTAGTTCAATTTAGGGAGGGGTCACATGTTTGGAGAAAAATGTTATAGGCAAGGGAAGAGGTTGAGCATGAAATCTTATGGGAAATGAATAAGGGGTCTACTAACGCGTGACATGAGAACTGGACTGGTTTAGGGGATTTGTATCATGTATTGCCTCCAAAATTCCCCATCAATGAGGAATTGCAAGAAGAAGCTGATTTGAGAAATGATGAACTCTGGAATGATCAACTTCTGGATCAAAACTTCCCACTGATCATATCAGACAAAAAGTACACTTTGTAGTTGTTTATGACTACTGGGATACTCCAAGATGGATGCCTACACCTTCAGGTAAGTTTATTGTTAGTAATGCATAAAGCATTATAAGGCATAGAGAACCAACCAATCCTGAGTTTGCTAAGTTATGGACCAAAGGATTACCTTTCAAAATTTCTTTCTTTTGGTGGATAGTTTGGAAGGGGAAGGTCCCTACTGATGATTTATGGAGGAGAGGGGGATACATGGTAGTGTCTAAATGTTGGTGTTGTACTCCACCACATGAAGACTCATTTCAGCACTTGTTTTTGACAAGTGATACTGCAAATAAGGTGTGGAGGACATTCATACAAACTATAGGCTTGGGGATCAATTTGGTACATGTTCATCAAGTTATAAGGGAATGGTAGAGTGCAAAGTGTTGTCCTAAGCTAAAGCCTTTGTTTCAGGCTGTTCCAGCAGTCATTTTATGGGAGCTCTGGAAGAGAAGGAACACAATGAAGCATGGTGGGGTAGTTTCTTGTAGTAGAGTGATTCATGAAGTTAATAAAATAATATATTATCTAATCACGCCCAGATATACCTTATAAAAAGGATAAAACGGTTGCTGCAAATATAATTCGATTTATAAGTCCAGAGTCGAATCCCACAGAGAACTAAGGCTTAGCTACAACAATTCATTATCACCAAGAAAACAAGCTTGAACAGTTCCTAACTTATAGGTATTAATGTTCTTGTATTTAACTAACTAACAAATTAAAATAATAAATTAAATCTAAAGATTCTACACATTGGAGAAAAGATTAAGGAGGTCTACAGTTATGATTTCCCCAATTGTCGGAATCCTTTCCGCTATGTCTTCTATAATTTTGTCTAAGTATTCTCCACCGATCATGAGTGCTCTATGTGTTGTAATACTCTCCCGAGTAATTATGAAAATTTACTAGACATACTCTTCCGAGTTAAGCTAGCTGGCTTTAATTACAGCTCACTTAGATCGCACCCAAGGTTTTGTTATCCCTAATCCCACCTTTAAACCCCTTGTTATTGATTCCTCACATAAGTCGGGAGTGAACGTTCAACAACTACCTAAATATGCACTCTCTCCGGAATAATATATACTAAATAGGTACAGCTAATTAAGGTCCCTTCAGTCAACCACAAGAATAATATAGTTGAAGAAATAGAGAAAATACTATGGCTCAATTATATAAAAACATAACAAGAATTTATCCTACAAGAGGATCCATCAAAACCCTAAATAACAAATTAGCTATCCATAATAGTATGTAAAACTATAACATTAAAAGTCATAACCAACAATGAAAGATAGGAAGAGGGAGAAAAACTCGTAGAAGAATTCCCCCTTACTCCTATTATGTCTCTGCCTCCTTAGGTCGAATCTGTGTCTCAAATCTGTCCAACCTCTTCAAAATACCATTTTTCCATGTATATATACCAAGTAGAATTGGGACCAAATAATTACACCTTCTTCTATGCGAAAAAGGACGCATTTTCCATACAGGACGTGCGTGGCTGCACTTGGACCGTGCTCAGACCGCGCATATTCCTGTTTGATTTTGCCTGACAAGCGCAGCCTGAGCGTGGCCGCATTGTTGACGTGCATGTTTCACCCTATTCCATTTTGGAATTTGGAACAACGTAAAACCTGGAAGCTGTAGCGCTTTCAGTTAGATTTCCAACCTTATATTGTGAAGCCCAAATGGATTTCTGAGCAAAAAGTTATGTGCACTTCACTAGACAGTGCAAATATGGCTACTCGATTCATTGTTTGTTCTTAGCTATCATCCGTTAATCCACAAAAACAATCCCCGCTTAATTCCTTGGGCTTTTACTCAGACTTCAATGCTTCAAATCACTTGAATTTATCCTACAAAAGGTTCCATCAAAACCCTAGATAACAAATTAGCTATTTATAATAGTATGTAAAACTACAATACTAAAAGTCATAACCAACAATGAAAAATAGGAAGAGGAAGAAAAAAATCGTAGAAGAATTCCCCCTTTAGTCATATTGTGTCTTTGTCTCCTTAGGTCGAATCTGTGTCTCAAATCTGTCCAACCTCTTCAAAATACCATTTTTCAATGTATATATACCAAGTAGGGTTGGGCCCAAACAATTACACCTTCTTCTATGCAAAAAAGGATACATTTTGCGTACAGGACATGCACGGATGTGCTTGGACCGCACTCATACCGCGCATATTCCACTTTGATTCTGCCTGAGAAGCGCAGCCTGAGCGCGGGCGGCTATTGATGTGCACTTTTCACCCTGTTCCATTTGGAATTTGGAACAACGTAAAACCTGAAAGTTGTAGCCCTTTGAGTTAGCTTTTCAACCTTATATTGTAAAGCACAAATGGAGTTTTTAGCAAATGGTTATGTGCATCTCACTAGACAGTGCAAATATGCCTACTCGATTCGTTGTCGTTCTACTATCATCCGTTAATCTCCGAACACGATTCCGGCTTAATTCCTTGGGCTTTTACTCAGACTTCAAAGCTTCAAATCACTTGAATTCATTCCATAACATCTATATAGCTCGGAATCACTCCTACAAGGCATAAAACACATCATTAGTGCAAAAACACTAGCAATTAAAACAAAAACTCAATTAAAGTACAATAAATTAGAGTGTAATAAATGACTAAAATACGTAATTATATCCTATTATCACTATCTTGCAAGGGTAAGGTATTCTTGGCCACCCAGAATTCCTCTTTTGTGGCCATAGATGATCAGCTTTTCTGAGAATTAAGCATTATGTAGTTACTAAAAGAGTCACGTGGCAGTTTCCTTGTGAAGAGTAGTTCAAATGTAATACTGACGGAGCATCAAAAGGAAACCCAGGTCCCAGTTCTTATGGCTTTTGTATTCGATATCATGAGGAAAATTTGGTGTTTGTTAAGGTTAAGGATATAGGGGAGGCAACTAATATTGTAACTGAAGCTAAAGCCGTTGTTGAAGGATTGGCATTTTGTATGGAAAAGCAACTTCATCCTTTGATCAAAGAGACTGACTCTTTAGTGATAAGGAAGATCATAGATGATGAATGGGAAACACTATGGTGTATAGGGAAGAAGTGAGGTAGATCAAAGAGATATAGAGTATATTCAATGTACTCTTTCAGCATGTTCTAAGGGAGGGCAATACTGTTGTAGATTTTTTAGCTAACCTAGTTTTCTCTTTTGCAGGTACAATCACATTTAATTCATTTCATGAACTTCCAACTGAAGGAAAGACATTGATAAACATGGACAAATTCAAACATCTAAGCTTAGAGTTAAGGTTGCCAAGAGAAAAGCTCCTGACTGATGAACACAGTATCCTTTGTACTGCCTAAACCTAGCTATTTGTGTTTCTGGACATTGTTGAATGACTTTCCAGTGGTATTAGGATGCCTTCATGCTCAATCTGGGGGTGGTTTAGCAGTGGTCAGAATGGTTATTACATCAAAGGTTTTGGTAGCTGATTCTCTAAGGTTACAAGGTATAGCTGTACATATGACATATATTAGGACTAAACTGGATTTGCTTGCACTTGTGTTGGTTGTTGTTTCATACTGCATGGCATTAGGGTGTTACTCAGTGGTATTATCATGTTATCATGCTCAGTCTAGGGACATTCAAGTGTTATAAGGGCATATAAACACAATGCAGGGGTGATTGAAACATAAAGATGCATATGTCCAACCTCTGATGAACAGTATGTATGTGCCGTGCACATCCATTGCCTTGATCCTATTATTCGATGCATTCTGCACTCTAAAGCTGCAGGATAAGTTATTTGGGATTATATAAGACCATATAAGGTCTCATTACACATATATGAAGCTGTACAAAAGCTTGGAACATTACATAATGTGCATGACAAAAGCATAATGAATAGTAGGTCTGTGTTGTGCACAACCTTGTACATGACTCTACAATTCATTGCTTTATGCACTTCTTCTTTGCATCCTAAGCTAAGGGATCAATTCTGGAGATCAATGGTATCAACTGTGGTTCCATCACACACACATGAAGCTGCACATTAGATTCATACTGGATTTTTACTTCATAACTCACTATTTCATCTGATTTTCTTTTTGTTAGAGGGTGTACTATATTTTCATTTTACAGTGGTATTAGTGTGTCTATACACTCATTCTGGAGATGATAATGTAGAATATTAGTATTTTTGATGAGTGAGAAACGATAACCTCTTTACACTGTCTTGCTTTGAATAGATCACATTGGAGCAACATTAAAGATTGGAAGATATTGTTGGTTTCAATCCTGTGATGTAGTTGTTTAGATTTCATACTAGCCTTTGGGATGCATACCCTGGCGCCTTGTGAGATCTTGATAGATGCTACTTAGTATTTGTCATTGTCCATTAGATTCACATACACATACATGAGATTGACTCATTCAGTTGTTCATGTTGCAATAGCTAGGTAGATTATAGATTTTTATTTTTTCTAGTAGCTTGTAGCTTCATGCAACTAATATTTTGTTTTGGACATTTTGTATGTTTTGGACTATATATATATATATTCACCAGGTAGCCTGCCTAGTGGAATATTTGCTTAAAGAAAACCATAAAAAAATATTATCTAGAGTAATTTGAGACCATTGCGGCTAAATTTCAAATTGAAATCTAAATCTAGAAGAACAGACACAGAGACTAAGTTTCACTGAAGCTCTGGAACATATAGGATGTCATACAATATTAAATATCGGCCACCACACATATCCATTCAGCAAGTTCCCTATGTGACCTACTATTGCATGCCATGAAATAACATCAACACCATTATTACTAGAATAACATGTGATAATACAACAGGCAACAGAATAGTTATATATAGAAGGATTACAATCTTACACAATAAAACCATCATAACGATGTCCAAAATCATAAAAAATATTATCTAGAGTAATCGTCACATCTCCTTTTTCACATACACTCTGCAAGGGCGTAAATGAGTTTTTTCCAATTAAATGACAATCGGAACGGAAATTATTTATTAATATTCAGAGTCTCCACTTGGAAGATTTATGGTGTCCCAAGTCATCGATTTAATCTCGAACCGAGGAAAATATTGACTCTATTAAATCTACGAACAAGAAATCCTGATAAGGAATTTTTTTAACCCGGGAGAAGGTGTTAGGCATTACCTGGGAGAAGGTTTTAACCCAGGTGTTAGCCCGGATTCCTTATCCGGTTTTAACCCAGGTGTTAATGTTAGGCTTGCATCCTAATCGATTAACGTTAAAATCCGGGCCTCAAGTTCAAGTCCGAGCCCAAACAAAAGGATGAGCCTCTTAGCTTGGACCCGCTACCTAACTCAAAGTCTGATTGTCACATTACAACTAATGGATCAATTTTTTATTCCTTACAAATGGTCCTAAAAGCCTACCCATTCGTTCAGGCGGAATGAATTCCAAAACTGGCCTGAAATTGGGCCCAATTCCAAAACTGGGCGGCTGCTTGGGGGAATGGAGGATCAAATCCCAGGAGCAACTCGATTCCAGCCGCAATAAATCACGCAGACACCATAACGAAACACAAATGATCAAATCTCACCATTATTTTAATTAATGAACATGAACTCCAAATTTTCTAACTCAAACTATTGTCTAATCTCAACGTTAAATTACTAATAAGTTATCATGAACTAACAACAAACCAAGTTTACCCCAGTTTAACTCACTGCCTTTATTCAAACACTAATTGTCATTAAACTAAGTTGATTAATGGCAAAGTTATTGTACTTAAGATGAATGAAGCCCAATCAATTCATGAATTGAAATCTTACTACACGACAATCACCTTTTAACATGATATTAGAGCCAAATGCAAACCTGCTGATGGTTATCGAATTCATATAATGCAATGAGCTTTCAAACTCTAAGTACATGAGTCTATCGAACTAAATACCTTTCAACATTTAAGGAATCAATTCAACAGTTCTATTTCAACAATAATCCGAATTACAGTCCAAATTTTAAACTACAATGAATAGCCAACCAAATCACAAAATAGAACTATTTAAGCACAGAAAAGTTGTTCAACAACATATCTACAGCAGCAAGCCTCAATTTCCTTTTTATTTCAACTGAAATTCCACACATGAGGTTCAGAACATGTACCTGAAGCAGAATAGGAATTCAGCTAAGGCGGTGATCGAGCAGCAGACGATTGATATTCAAAACAGCCCAAAAAATAGAAATCAATAACCCGGCGCGTTTAAATCAATCAGGAGTAACAGAACCATTCAATATAGCACCCCAAATTAACCACAGAAATTTGAAATTGGACACCAAACACCTCTGAAATCTCCAGCAAACACAAACTCTACTCGAGCTAGATCAATTATACCTAAAGTCACTTGGAATCGACTCGAAACACCTTTAGCACTCCAAATCACCAGAACACCTAACTAAAATGAAGATCCAATGCTAGAACTAGAGATCAGCTGGATGAAACAGTGCATTTTTTTTTGTTTTCTGTTGAACTTGGTCTGCTTTGGTTTTTTGTTCGTAGACCTATGAACTGGAGGAAAATTGTGGTCTAATTTTGTTATTTCATCTGAAGAACTTGGAGAGAAGTTTTTTTTTGCTTTTCAGACTTGTTCTCTTCTTCTTCTTTTTTTAAGTGAAGATCTGAGAGAGAGTTTTGGGAATTTTAGAATTGTAGCTCTCACCTTTTTCTGAAGTAGAAATATGCTTTTAAAGCCATCTGAGTAAGGCTATCCCTCTCCCTAGATAAAACCTCTAATTTCCCCCCAATTCCTCACATGTGACATCCCCTTATCCTCTAGAAACTTCCTTCATAAAAGAATATATCCCTTATATACCAATGACCAAACAACCCTCAATACCCCTATAATTACAAACCAACTCAGTTATAACCAAACTAAATGAAAACAAATATTGATCCAAAGAAGTCAATTTAACCACTAAATAATTCAATAAGCTACTAAACATTGTTTTTGAAGTACGGAATTAACTATTGAACGCCTAATTAACTCTAATCCAATCACGACCAGAAGAGGCTACTACAAAGAATTACCAAAATAAAATTGAAACCAATTTAAACTAACAATTTATTCGAGTGGAATAATTAAACTATCATTCGATCATTCAAACTAATAGAGAATCACAAAACGAGCAAGCCACTTACTGAAATGACCAAAACTTAACCTAACAGAACCTTAAATTATGGGTTAACTAGATTTAAACACAAATAAATCAAATGCTAACAAAAAGAAAACTTATTGAGGCTGGATTATGATACACTAAATCGCCGATTCAAGCATCGAAGTGATGTAAACATATATTCTTCATAAGAACACAATATCTCGAGGCTCGACTCGAATCTTGGACTCTGAAAATTAGGGAAAACTCGGGCAATCTAAGGTTTAAGATTACCCTTAGAATTCAGGTCGGGTAAGGGAAAGCCTCTCAATCCCTATTTGAAGGCGAAGATGATCGATTCTCTTCTTCGAAGGGAATTAGGGTGCCGACCGGAGATTTGAAAATGCAGAAGGTGTGAGAGAATTTGAGAAATTTTGGTTGGGGATTAAGGGTGGGGGAGATCAAGGGAGGGTAGGGTGTGAATTTGAGCCGATTTGGACAAAGTTGAGACTTGGCCGGAAAGTTTAAAAAGGATATTCGACTAGTTCTGGTGAGATTTGAGAGAAGCCACTCACATATTTGGAAAGAGGGTGAGAAGGCGAATCGATGGTGTTTTTCTGGTGGTCTTTGGCGTGGGTTACTTTCACCGGCGGCAGGGTTCCGGCGAAGCAGACGGTAGTACGAGGAAGACCGCTCCTTTCTTTGATTTTTGGGCAGATTTTATTACAATTTTATTTAATATTCCACAATGGATCTGGACCGTCGAGTTAATGGTGATGAACGAACAGGATCGAGATGACACAAAATGGGTCATTTTGGGGTGTAACGGGGATTTTGGGCTGGGATCCGTTTGGGCTGGGGGGAGGGGGGTTTTAGAACGGAATTGGCCCAAATCTTTTTTAAGACCACCTTTTCCTCTATTATAAAATATTTTTCTTGCTTTTCTTTTGCATTTGTTTTCATTTTATACTTTTTTTTATTTTCTAATTTTATTAAAAATGCTGAAATAAAACTCACAATCAAATTAACACTAAAGATTAGATTTCCTAATTAATTCCCTAAAAATGCAAAATGGACCATTTTTATTATTTTCTTTATATTTTGTTCTAAAATAAATTAACCCCTAATTAGCACTAAAATTTAATGCAAATGCAAATGTATTTTTATATTTTTTATATGAATTAAAATGCACAAATAAAATGCAAATAATTAACACCAAATTCACAAAAATTGTAAAAATTCAGGCGGGCTCCTCATTGCTGAACTTGAATTTGAAAGTATTCCACTATTATCCAGGTGGGCTCCTGACTTCACAAAAATAGACAAAACAAATAAAGTTTACTGCCCCAGTTTGGAAAACTAGGTGCTTGTTACCACATACTAATAAGAACTAAAATTTGAATTGTGATAAGACAGAAATACGACTTTAAAAATTTAAAGACTGAAATGTATCTTAAAATTTAAAATTTATCTTAGGTGAAAAATTCATCAGACTAAGATTTTCATCTTAGGTTAACGATTCAACATACTAAAATTTTTCTTTTATATTAGGTAAAAAATTCATTAGACTAAGATTTTCATCTTAGGAGAAAGATTCAACAGACTAAGATTTTTCTTTTTATCTTAGGTAAAAAGTTCATCAGACTAAGATTTTTATCTTAGGTGAAAGTTTCAACGGACTAAGATTCTGACTTTAGGAGATAATTCATCAGACTAGGTCCATTTTGCATAATCTCAGGAGGAAGATCCATCGGACTGAGATTTTGACTCTAGGAGATAATTCATTAGACTAGGTCCATCTTTGTGTGATCTAAAGAGGAAGATTCATCGGATTGAAATTTTTAATCTAGGAGATAATTCATCAGACTAGGCCCAATTTTTGAATCCAGACTTTCTTAATCTTTCAAATTCAAACTTCCTTTCTTCCTTTTTCAAATTGTGTCTTCCTTTCTTTTTCCAAATTATGCTTCCCTTTCTTTTTCCCAATTTCTGCCTTCATTTCTTTTCCCAAATTATGTCCTTTCTTTTTCCCAAATTACGTCTTCCTTTCTTTTTCCTAAATTATGCCTTCCTTTCTTTTCACAAATTATGCCTTCCTTTCTTTTTTCCAACTTCTGCCTTTATCTTAGGTGAAAGATTCTTCAGACTAAGATTTTTATCATAGGTGAAAAATTCAACAGACTAAGATTTCTTCATCTTAGGTGAAAATTTCAAGAGACTAAGATTTTTATCTTAGTGAAAAATTCATCAGACTAAGAATTTTATCGATTAACCATTTCTCCAAACTTATTTTAACTAGCTTCTAACTTGAATTATCCTCCTTCAGAACTGCTTCCCTAAAAAGTGGTGTTGTCCTACTTCAAAAAACCACTTCCCTAAAAACTAGTGTTTCATTCCTCCAAAACTTACTTTTCTTAAAACTATTGTTTCTTTCCTGAAAACTACTTCCCTCCTTTTTAAAGAAAAAACAATTGTATTGGACTTCATGTTCTTCAGATGGGTACCTGACTTCAAGAAAATTTTCAACACAACAGAAAATTTACTGCCCCAGTTTGATAATCCTCCTATAGAATATCTTTCCACTATCAATAACATTTACATGCCCCTGTTTCAAATTAAAGAAAATTCTGTCAGTTTAAAGTGTGGTGGCTGGTTGTGGTACTCCTGCTGGAAATGGCTTTCCTTTTCTCATTTACATGCTTTGCATTGTCCGATCATCTTTGAAACTTGGCTAATAATTTCTGCCCTTCTTGACGACTACCTCGTAATTATTACATCTAATCGTCTTATCGGTCCCCATATGTTTCCCATGACGGCTGATTCTGATCTTGCATGTTCACTGATTAACCACTTTCTCCTTCAAACATACATTTTCCGCCATCAAACCCAATATCTTATGTTTGTTACACTACTCATGAACTGGCATTTTCCTGACCTTTGAGTCTTACATGAATTCCTAAATTGCGTTTATTGCCCCCAAGTATGTTGTTGCTTCTTAAATCACAACCCCTAGCCCCTTGACCATGAAGTCTATTGCTCATTCGCTTGACCCTTGTCACAGAAAATATCAATTCTTCTTTCAAACCCTATACCCTCCATCTGTTGCATTACTCCTGAACCGACATCTACCAAACTTTGCATTTCGCCAGAATCTCCAAAGCATGTTGATTATTACTAGCTCAATGCTCTTGTTGTTTTTCTTGACTTATGACACTTTGATATTAGCTAAACCCTATATTTGCATTCGGAAAGCTAGTGGTAAATTTTGAATCAATTTCTCAGTTGTTATAACCGACAAACTTAGAAAGAAGAAGTGAACAAACAGAAGAACAAAATGAAGGACACCGTAAAGAGATGATTTCTAAAGAAGACACGACGAAGTAGAAACCTATCAAATGTGGATACCAACTGTAATGACCATGACATGCACCTGTAGATATTCTGCCAATCAAACCTGATGTTCAGCTCTTGCTGTACCTTCTTGCCGTGAAACTGCGCTTCGGTGCTCCGCTTATCCAATGTGATTTACATTCCTTATTCGACTTGTAGTGCCCGAAGGGTTTTCACCATCAAGCCTCTCTCATTTTCTTTCTCTCCACTTACTATCGCCTTAAGGTGCCCGTGAAGGTTTTCACCGAAAAGACTCTCTCATTTTTATTTTTCTCAGCTTCCATCGCCTTGCGGTACCCGTGAAGGTTTTCATCAATCCGGCTCTCTCATTTTTATTTTTCTTGCTTGGACCGGAGTGTTGGCTCTGATATGATCTACCCTTACCTGCTTGACTTGGCATTACTTAATGACTGATCGGAAGGTCTTTCTTTGGACTGTAATGTGGCTTTTGGACGGGGTTAGAAAGAATGGGTATAAAAGGCTCAAAACAATTCAAATGGGTTAAAAACTACAACTTTCGGAATCAGATTTCTCACAACAACCCCACCTTCTGCCCCAGTTTCTTGCTTGGGGACTTTTGAAATTTTATTTGGTATGACTGGACCTCGGAGAGGCTGCCTACATACCATTTCGGGATCAAGTCAAACGTAGTTCACGTCATAAAAACTACACTGATGTGATTTTGTTTCTCTTCGTTTCTTTCCGTTTTTTCTTGATTTTTTCTTTCTTTACTTCATTTTCTTCCTCTTTCTTTCTTTTCTTTCTTATCTTTCTTTCTTTTCTTTTCTTTTCTTTATTTTTCTTTTCCCTTTTTCTTTTTTTCCTTTCTTTCTCCTCTTCCTTTCTCTTCTTCTTTTTTTCTTTCCTTCCTTTTTTTTCCTTTTTTTTTCCATTTGCTTATATCCGGCACTTGCGTTTCTTTGATTGTGTCAGTGATTCCGAAAGAGGGGTATGAAAAAAATAAATAAGGCTCAAAGAGGGTGACAAAAGGGTAATGTGTTTAGATAGCATAATAAGACGCCTTCGTCATTTCAAACTTCAAAAAGATGCCAAATAAAAACAAGTACAATCAGAATAAAGAAACCATACACATCACCTCCTGATCGCATCAGAATTGATGGCCATTTTCACACATTTTCCTTCTACATTTATCATATATAATGTGCCATTCGGTAAAACTCTTACTCTTATTACCACGACCGCCCCCCTGTCAATTTGGCCAATTTCCTTTTACGGGAATTTTTATGTTTTACTTGCCCCAGTTTCACATGGTTCGGGTGTCAAACAATCTCAAACGTCCAAATATATTCTTATTTCGTCAAGTGCCCCCATCGTTTTCAAAATAATTTCATTGCTTCCCGACTAACATAGCTTTTAAAGATCCGACTAAGAATTATGTGTGCATTCCATGTCACTAGAACCAGCATTAGACAAAAGACAAAACAAAAGGATAAAAAAAAAAGAAACAGAGAAAAATGATTGGAAGTAACCAAAGACCAGAATTTGCATTAGACAACGATGAAATAACTCAAATAACAAAACAAGCAAACAAACTGGAATTCAACCCTAGAATGAATCGAAACAAACATGGACAACACTAAACAAACCCTTACGACTAAACAAGCTAGACAAAAATGAAAGGATAAGAGGGTTTGATCACAAGACAATATTCGGATTACAACCCTGCAAATAACCCGGACAACAGAAATGACAGCAAAATGGACCACCAAAGCTCCTCCCCGGCTGACTTAGGAATGGAGTGTCTTTCCAATTACCAAGCACGACATCTTAGCCACTAAGCTTCGCATCCATATTGCCATGACCACTATCTGCTTCAGTATCTTCAACTTCAGTCAACAAGTTCCCAAGAGGATTCTCATACCCCATGCCACCGGGCATCATCCCCACCAAGTGTGCCTCCTCATGTAAGGGGTGCAGCGTAATATTCTGGGTGCCACTGTCTTGAATCAAATTTTCCTAGATTATCCTTTCTATTTCTCTTTCCAAATCCCGAAAATTTTCCATATTGTGCCCAGAGCATTGGAGGGGTATTCACACCTTTTAGATGAGTCAAAGCTTCTCGCACATTGGTCCACTTGATTTGGAGGAATGGGTGCAATCATGTCATGTTGTTTTAACTTCTCAAATAAGCTTCCATAGGACTCTCCTATTGGTGTAAAACTATCTTTCAACCTTTGTTCCCTTCTATACCCTTGGCTTGGATATGGGTTATAAGGTACTTGAAAATTTTGCGGAGGCTGGTGGAGATCTTGTGATACTCGTGCTCGCTTTCTTGGGTGATTTGATGGTTGGGCAACATACTGGGATGGATCAACATAGTATGGGGGCTCGGAGGTGGATAGTAATGCTTAGGGGGGTCATGGAAAACCTGATGAGGCTGCACATACATTCAAGATGTTCTCCTAGGACCTTTTCTCAACCCTGATATCATCATGATTTCTTCATCCCTCTCATTCGTGCTACCAGATTCAATTTAGACAGCCTGAGATGCAGCCTTGAGAGCTGTTTGACTTACAATTCTGCCTGTCTTAAGACCGTTCTCCACCATTTCTCCCATTTTGATTGCTTCCAGGAAGGATTTACCCACTGTGGACGTCATGTATTGAAAATAATTTGGCTCTTGATCTTGTAGAAAGACAGTGATTAACTCGTGGTCATCCATGGATGGCTTAGCTCTAGCTGCCTGCTCTCTCCATTTGATGGCATATTCCCTGAAACTTTCAGTTGGTTTCTTTTTCATTTTAGAAAGGGAAGTGTGGTCTGGGGCGATGTCTATGCTGTATTGAAACTATTTGACAAAGGCCCGTGCCATGTCGTCCCAGACGTACCAGCAAGATGTGTCTTGATCCAAAAACCATTCAGATGCTACTTCCGAGAGGCTTTCCCCAAAATAAGCTATAGGCAATTCTTTATTTCTTCCCACACCTCAATCGGTTGCAATACCTTTTCAGGTGGGCCATGGGGTCTCCATGTCCATTGTACTTTTCAAATTTGGGAACGTTGAAACCAAGCGGAAAGTAGACATCGGGGAACATGCATAGATCTCTAAAGGAAACACTCTTTGCCATTACTTGCGTGTTTTTAAATTGTTGTTCTAATCTTTTCACTCTTTGGGTTATTTCTTCTGTACCCTCTTTCGGGCAGGCTTCTCAATGTTTGCGGGAAGATCAAACGAGTACGAGTGGTACTCCGAAGAGTGGTAATGTTCTTGCTGTGTAGAAAATTGTAACTCATGACAAGGCTGTCTCTGGCCATTGGCTGAGGCTTGATGCATTTTGGTCATTTGTTGTTTCAGTGTTATATTTTCCTCAACCATAATAGACCCTTGTTGAACCTTCTGACCCTGAGTCTTTTGAGCACTCCTAACAGCTTCGATGTCACCTATCATTTTCCTTGGATCTTGTGTTTCCAGCTTACCACAACCAATCACCTCAACGTTCTTCACAATTCAATACAAAACCTGTCAGAATGGATTGAGTCGGTCCTCATTATTAACAACATCTTTTCGCATTTTTCAGTTTCTCTTTTCCATTTTTCGTTTTTCATTTTTATCTTGTTTTTTTTCTCTATTTTTGGTTGTGGTCGAATCTTATGGAGATTTCCTACGTATCATGACCCCGCATGAATCAAACCATGTGTAGTTCTTGCAGATAGAAGATAAACAATAATAAAATATTTTTGGAATTTTTAATTTTTTTATTATAAAACAAACTTGATTGCAAAGGTTTAAAAAACTGACCAAACTAACGCACTTTGACAAAGAGGCGACGTACAGACTCGAAATTCAAGCAACCCATATACTCTAATCAAAAGAAATACAAACTCAATAACCAACTGACAAATTCTTTCCCCTACATGCCAATTTTAACTAAATGGCTATTTTTGCAAGCGTGGACCCTTCCCAATGTCACGTGAATTTTGAGGCCGGGGATGTTTATTTTATGAAACTTTACAAACTTATCCGTTCTTTTACGAAAATAGCCTTTCGACAACTGAAGGTACTCTAGGTCTATTTCGGCAAGAACTATTTAAGACGCCGCCGAAGCTGGATCGATTTATTTTGACCAAAAATCCAAATGGTATTCACTTGACAACTGACTCTGTTCATATTTTTTCAAATTAAAATAGATGACCCGGATTGCAAACACGGCCTTCCAGCGCCTCGGGGATGAAGATTTTAAGGCTGTGATGGTCAAAAATCAAAATATGACCTAAGGTGGCTGTTTATGAAAAGTCAGCATTAGGGCGCCCCGTTTGGTAACATTTCGCTATTTTTGACAGAAACGGCATCACCTGGTTTATTTATGACAAAAATTAAAATTTTGACATTTTTGGGTTATTTTTTTTTATAAATGGGAGGTTGGACTCGATGAAGGTTGCCTGTGTATCTCACATCCGTTAAGAATCAAACCTGCGTAGTTCGGCTAAATTAGCCGAACTATTTTTGAAAACAAGACTCTATTCATTTTTATATTTGGCATTTCATAAGCAAATAAAAAAACTACTTTTAAAAACAAGACTCTTTTTCTTTTCCTTTTTCAACAAACAATAAAATAGCCTAAAATTAAAAGACTCTTTTTTTTCATTTTATATGGCAAAACAAACTATTTTTCCTTTTCTATTTTTGAACACAAGAAAAAATAACGACTTTTTTTTTTATTTTTCAACAAACAATAAAACAACCTATTTTTTCGAACTAAAAATAAATGACTGTTTTTCCTTTATTTTTCAACAAACAATAAAACAACCTATTTTTTCCGAACTAAAAATAAAGACTCTTTTTCTTTTTTTCTTTTTCAACAAACAATAAAACAACCTATTTTTTCCCAAACTAAAAGACTCTTTTTTCTTTGTTCTTTTCAGCAAATAATTTCCAAAAATAAAATACATTTTTTCTATTTTTCCTTCGCTTTTTAGTAAAACAAACTATTAAAAATAAAATATTTTTTTATTTTTTCAAATTTTCGGCAGAGTTTCGACAGTACTTGGGTATTGGTTTTTCCAAAACAATCAGTTAACTCGCCAACTGCTATTTTTCTCCTTTTCTCTTTTTTTTTTAATTTTCTAACATTCTCGAGATTAAAAAGCTAGTCAACATGCGAGTCCAAAACAAATAAATGCACAGAATACAAATAGGATGCGTCAAGATGGTCTTTTTATTTTAGGCTGCTTGGCCTTGAATAAAACAAGAAAATCACAAAAATTACTTCACTTTTGAATTTTATTTATTTTATTGCGAATTTGTCATGAAATAGTTTTTAAACAATTTTAGGAATTAATTAATTTTTGTTTAGAAATGTGTTAGGATTTTTTGTTAATTTTGCATCTTTATAAAAATTAGAAAAAATATAAAAATTACAAAAAATGAGAAAAAAGAAAGAAGTAAGAGAAAGGAAACAATTGAATAAAAGGAAATTAATAGAAGAAGGAGAGGCTTGAGAGACTCGAATTTGGGCCTCTAAGAAATTTCCTCAGCCCAAACAATACACCCCCTTGCCCAGGCCCATACCTGCCCCCACCCTGTCCGATTCAGTAGGCCACTTAACGGTGCCGTTTATCACGATCCAATCCTGGCCGTCGAGGTAAGGCAATCTAACGGCCTGGAAGCCTGGTTTGATTAGTATAAGATGGTCGGACCATACCCCCCCCCCCAACTTCGCCTCTCTTCACAACCCCACTCTCTAGAACCCTAAATGAGCCGCCCCAGAAATCCTCAGCTGCCGGTGGCGGCGCCGGTAGCCAAACCCCGCCCCATGAACACCATGATTTCCTCTCACTCCCTTCACGCCCAGTCTATGTTCCATTTCCCTCAAATCATCGTCAACTGCTTCGAATATTAATTTGAAGAATCGATTCAAAATGATAAAGTGTCCAACTCCACCAAAAATCACACCATATAATCCCCTAACCTCCCTTGTCCCTAATCCCTATCCAAAACCCCTAAAATCTCACTGGTTGAGCTCGAATTCCAAATCTGGGGTTCACAATGTTCGGGGCTGGTTTGTTGATTTTTCAAGACGAGTTAACTCAGGTTGATAATATACCTATGAGATGGACTTATAATGTTAACTTGATGTTAATTTCAAAATTTTTGTTTGAAGACTAATTCTCAGTAAGTTTCTCTCTCTGTCTGTTCTTAGATTTTCTTTTTAATTTAATTTGTAGTTCCGTTTATGCAATCGAGCCTAGTTTAGTGTCAAGTTTAAGTATCGTCAAACCGTCTTTATGTTTGTTTAAATGCTAGAATAATTCTTAGTTAATTCCCAGTTTGTTAGCTTGTTTGAATTATGTCAAGTTTAGTTTAATCTTTAGGATTTAGCTTAGTGTTAATTGATTGTTTCAGTAAAAAGTAGTTTGGAAATATTTTATTCCTGTTAGTTCTTCAATCCAATACTGCTTTGATCTTCATATTGATATAGTCTGATTTTGTGGTAGTTAATCTACTCATACTTATCTATGGCCATTTATTGTCTTAACACTTTGATTAGTTAATTGTTAGTTTCTGATTAGTATAACTAGTGTTTCAGTTCAGAATAGGATTAGTTACAAATCACCATCTGAAACTAGTCGAATCATCGGAAATCCATTCCGAACCCTCTAACTCATAAGTCAACTTTCGGTTGACTTTTTCAAACAAACTTTCTCTTAAAGAGACTAATTGTCTCATTTCTATCAAAACTCCATCCGAATTACTCAAAACTCTCAAATACATATATTGAAATATATTTCAGTATAAAAAGGGGAAAACGGGGCAGAAATACACTGGACGACGGGTCAGGCTGTTACAACTTAGCTAAGCTAATTTTTGTGTTAATGTTGGTAGTGTTATGTACAAACTTTGGTGGTGTTGTTAGTAGTATTTTGCAACCACTTTGTGTTGGTGCTGGTAGTCATTTACAATTATTTTGTATTGGTGTTGGTAGTATTTTATTAGCACTTGTGATGTTGTCCAAGAAATACATTGTTCCTCTTAAAGTAGTCGTTGAAGTTGAGACAGTGTAGTCTTTTCCATATAGTTTGTTCTTATCTTTTGTATTAATCCACCCAAGTGCTACGTACTATCTTTTCTTTTAATCCACCCAAGTACTACGTACTATCTTTTGTATTAATCCACCATGGTGCTACGTACTATGTTCTCTTGATTTCCAGTTTTTCATTCTACTAATTTCACTGAATAAGACTGCTACACAATTTTTTGAAAACGTAGGTCTACATTCTAATATTGGAACAATGTATTTCTTAAAATTGAAAGATAAAAAATAAAGTATTACGTTGGACCCCATCTGTAGGGCCCCAGAAAATTTTTTTCAAGTAATTTGAGATTTCGTAGTGCCAAGGTAGACTAATTATTTTATTTTGTGTGAAAATGAGGATTTAAGATATTATGGAAATCGATTGGATATGTTAATAAGCATATAATTCATATTATATGTGAATTGGGGTCTAAGGAGAGGCCTAAGTCTAAGCCAAGTTGGAAAATTTCAGATTAGACAAAACCTGTGAATTAGTGTGCGCATGACCTCACTTTGAACGATCATATCTCAGGTTATTTTAGGATTTGTGTGAGTATTAACCTATCCAATTAAAGCTCTTTGAGTCTAGGTCCCAACTCAACAAACCGTACATCATTTGGATGTGCATAGAGAACGTTCTGACCATTTTACAGGGCATATGTCACTAGCGTGCCCAGATGCGCCCGCGCTAAAACTAGCATGCCCAAGAAAGACGACTGGGCACTAGCGCGCCCAAATGCGCGCCCAAGTGTGCGGCCGCGCTAGTTACGGGCCTCTAAATACCCCAAATCCGTGTTCCCAAGTCATTTTTGGGGTTAGGTCTTGCTCTCTCAAGGGGATTTCGTCCCAACTTCATCCCTATGATCCAAGGTAAGTTTTGAAGTACGTTTTCATGGTGATTTTACCTCTCAATCACTAGATACAACATGATTTTGATTGGATTTCATAGGATTTCCTCAAAATCTCAAGAACACCCCAAAGTTGTCTTCCAAGATTTGGTCTACAAGAGGTAATCCTACACCTTAGTCTTACATATATGGGGTTATTATGGAAATATGAGTATGGATTAAGTATTGTAACTCATGGGATGGGATTGTAATCCATAGGTGCCTAACCTAGGTTGTGTTGGTGTTGTAGAGATTATGAGATGGGTTTTTGGGGTATGATTCTTGGTATAATAGTATTATGTATACATGTATGTGCAAATTAAGATTGTGGGATGATTGATGAACATAAATAGGTAAAGATTGAGTTGGGGAAAGAAGGAAATCTTGTAAAAGAGAATTGATAATCAAGATGCTCACCTAGTGTTTGATAAAATGCTCAAATGAGATAGAATTATGAATATCTTTCTAATATGTGATTAATTTTGTTATGTGTCATAGTAGATTAGAATTGTTAGAATTTTCGGAACGTTGTAGTAACTTAAGGAAAGCTCAATCGAGGTATGTATGGCTAACTTTGACCTTTGTAGAGTCCCTTGTTTGGTGTACAACTATTTGGTATGTGGTACCTATGTGGACTATTTGTGAAATTCTTGTTATTGGTTTGATTCGAGTGTTTAGGTATAATGGTGCAAGTAATTGGCAATAAACTAAATGTTTGATTGAGAAAGTGTTATGTGGTAAGAGATGAGAAACAAATGATGGAAGGAAGTCATAAAGTATTCAATTGGAACAGCTGTGGTAATAACATATTTGGCTTGTTGTGGATAATTATTGTGGTGACTTAAATTGCACATGAGTTGTTGAATATGATGGAAATGGTATTGATGGCTATAGAAATTCTTGTGAATTGTTATGGTTTCTCTTTGAGAATTATTGTTGTTGTTCTATGTGAATTGTTGTTATTGTGATGTTTGGAAATTGGAAACTGTACGGCGGGGTCGGGTTGCGTGCCGCAACATGGAGAAATAAGGTTTGGGTTTTGGGGATAAGGGTGGCCGAGGTAATAAGGGTGGACGAGGTAATAATGGTGGAAAAGTGATCGAAATCACTATTGAAATGAAATTATGAAAACGATTGTGAAATTATTGATGTGAAAATGTTGAAGGGGAAAAAGGAGAGATTGTAAACTTGTTTGGCTTGATTGTACCTTTCATGTGTATTTGATTGTTGTCTCTATTACTGAGAAAAATTGTGAAATCATTGATAAGATAATGTTGAAGAGGAAGAAGGAGAGATGGTAACTTGTTTGGCTTGATTGTTCCTTAGACGTGTATTCAATTGTTGATTCTATTATTGCTTGCTACTTGTGTTTGTTCATACATTCCAATACAATGCAGATGTGGCTGACATCCCTTTTGCCGGGGGCGCTACATTCGTGTTACGAATGTAGGTGGATCAATAGCAGATACTCCAGTCCACGGACCGTAGCTTCCCTCCACTTTTCATCAGATGTATTGGTGAGCCCCTTTCCTCTCTGGCCTTTGCGTGGCTCATGCTACTTTTTAATTTGGAAATATTGTTTTATCTTTGTTGTGAAAGGTATAGCCGGAGCCTTGTTACCGTCAAGTATTGTATCATCCTTCTGTATCCTTAGAGGCTCCGTAGACAGTAAATGTGGGTTGCAAACTTGTGTAAATATGTATTTTATAAATTGGGCGATGTAAGTTGTAAACCTCATTAAGTGTATGTATGTTTGTAAAAAGGGTTTTTCAATTATAAATGGCAAATTTCTTTGATTAATGAGTAATGGAAATGCGGGGGTAACACGTGTTATAGGAAAGGCACCCAGGTCCACTTGACTAGGGATACCGGTCGAGTGCCGGTCATGTCCCATGAATTTGGGGCGTGACAAACTTGATATCAAAGCTTAAGATTTCAAAGTGTCCTAGGATGTCTCGGAGCCGTGTCTAGTAGAGTCCTTCTTATCGGTGTGTTGTCGACCACATCTATAAGTTGGAGGCTATTTTGACATTTAGGAATTTCACCCTTCTTTAACATTCCAGATCGTGCGATATGGCTCAAGATAGGGAGCTAATTTCCTCTCTAAGTATGATTCTCAAGATTGGTAACTTTGATACCATAATCCGCGAATTTGAAGCATGTAAAGAGGGATTTATCCCACTATGGAGTCTGAGTGGACTACCCAAGGGCTTGTTAGAAGAATGTGTTGAGCCATGGAGTGATTGGTAGAACTTGTTGTTAAAGAGAGTACCCTTGTTCCAACTAATGTCTGCACCACCAAATCATGTAGTATATCATCAGTATGCACGGCTAAAACCCCACCTTTTAGAAATTGAGCTTCAATGGTGCTCGCGTAAATGTTGTGAGTTCAAGATATAATTGATGCAATACTCGTTTTGTTATGTTACGCGAATTATTGTTGTGAAAATATATGTGGGAGGTACTTCTTCATGTGCTTAATATGTTTTCTTGGTAAATGAAGATATGTGAAGAATGTGAACTATGTGCTAAAATGCGTAGACTTCAAGTCAAGTTTAAATTGAGATTTTGATGCCAAATTGTGTGAGAAAACTCTTTATGGTTGATCTTCCAAATTGTTATTATATGTACCAAATGTACTCGATTGATTGTGTCTAGTTGTTGGTAATATATGAAGATGTTCGGAAGTGAAGTAAGTGACTGTATAAATGTGGTAAGATTGAACTTTGGATTCTTGCTGTGATTGGTACTTTACATGAATTATTGTTGCGGCCTTATATTTGTGAAAAATGCATTCCAATATGATCAAGGTGCTATTGTTGATGACTTAAAAAGGGTGTAAGGAATATGAATCATGTGTTCAAATGCTAAGACCTTTAATTGAAATTAGAGCTGCATATATTGTGCCAAACTATGTGAAATCCTATGTGTATAGAGGCGTTAAAATAAGTCAAATGACTTTGAGAAATAGAGTATGGCCAATGTGTCGAGGACTAGAATTGTAATTGTACCTGACGATGCATATGACATGAGAAAATATGAAACATATTATGAAATGAGTCTCGACTCTGCTTTCCATAAATGATTTCGATAATAACGTGCCTTAAAGGCTTTGTACACAATTTATGCCATAAATGGCCGCTTGAGATAATATTTTGCCTTATGAGTACATCCAATATGATACGGGTTGTTGCATACTTCGATGTTGAAATTGTATATTGTCATGATTGTAAAAGAATTCATTGTGATTCAAGTTCCATTATTAATGAAAACTCTTCGTGAATTGTTATTGTTGTTGTGAAATGATATTCTGGATGGCCTGAAGCAATGCGATTGAACTGTCAACTATTGTTGTTGTGTGAAATGTGGGTTGGGGTGATAAGAGTGGGCGAGGTAATAAGGGTGGCTGAGGTAATAAGGATGGAATGTGATCATTATCACTATCAAAATGCGAGTTTGTGAAATCATTGATATGTGAATTGATATTGTTGTGAAATATGCGGAAATGATGTGAAATGCGGGAAAGAAGAGATTGTGTTATGAAATGCGGCCTAGGGCCAATGATGATGTGACAATTGTGACTCCAAGTGCCGATGAACTAATATATGTGAAAAGGGCATAATTCTTTTATTTTATAATGTGGTGATCATTTAAAGTGTTTGATTTGTACTTATGATTTCCTTATTATTGAGTGAAACACATAGGTGTATAATTTCATATGTTCCCTATGGAAGGGATATTAAATGCAGCCTAGAGGTATGGTAATTATGTGAAAGCTATGTGATCCCTTTTATTTGGTAATGTGGTGATTGTTTAAGGCTTACGATTTCCTTGTCCTTGTATATAGACCTTCTTAAAAAGAATCTGAGTCACAAGACATTGCATGCACCTGCTCTTTGAATGAGACGTATTATTCACAGAGTCTCCCGGTCATGATTCTCTTATTTATGGCCTTCTGTGGAATTGAGCTCTATAATTATATTCCTGAATTGAGTTATAACACTATTGATATTTCTCACTTGATTTTCCTAAATTCTTAACAAGGTATCATTCCCGATGAATTTCTTATAGAGGAATTTTATATAAATGGACAAAATATACTCATTTGTTCCTATACATGCACCATCGTAAAGTTCACCTATGTGGTGTCAAGTTTCATTTAAAGCATCCCTGTGTTGAAATCCTACTCTCTTGTGAGTATAATCATGAAAGCTTCTCAGTGTCTAGTAATATAAGAGCATACCTTAACACCTATCATATGAATACATATCAATTGAAATGGTCACTGTGTGCATAAAGGTTTCTTAAAAAATTGAGATCCTCACATCCCCATAGCAGGAAGGTCGTGTGTCACCATAAATTTTATGTCCACTTAGGTTATCCCATAGCAAGTATCTCACTTGGTTTCTAGTATGGTGGTTGCCCATGGTGTGGTCTTGTATCGCAGTCTGAGAGTTAATATCGTAGAAGCATGTCCATCTTGTGACAAATGTTTGTTTTCTCTTTACACCTCTGTACTATGTGTTAATTGTGATTTTTAGTTGATGAAATTGGCGGTTCCCAACACTTATTTGATAACCATGAGAGAAGGTGCCCTTCTATGTGTCACTATGATGCGTCCTTTATCAAGTCACAACCTATGGAGATCTCATCATGAACATGTTGATTTGAAAGACAACTGGTCGTATTTTTAGTTCCCTCATATATGATCAATTATCAGAAAGGTTTAAGTTGTTTGAAGAATGATAATCTCATAAGTGTTCCGCTTCTTTTCATTCTCGTGGGCTTGTGGCATAGATTCCTTGTGCCAGTTAACATTAAAAGTGTAATTTAACTTCATGTGTGTTGCAACGCATATCACGTTCAAGTTGCCAGAATATCCTCATTCTTGATAAATGGATTTCCCCTACACTCTAGGAAACGAATGGTTTGTGTGCTCGAGTATTCCTCCTTAATGGTTACTATTGCCAGTGTATGAGTTACCCCGATGCCTTAAGTGCCTAATAGTTGATGTCGTTATAATGATTAACCACATCAGCATCATCAATAGAAATCCTCGTGTCTCTTAGCATGTAACCTCATGAAATGCTCTGCTCTGTGCCTAAATGGACTCCTGAATAAATCCAAGCCCAATCATGAACTATGTTATTCCTTACTGTATTAGATCTATTGGGTATTGAAGGTACAAACATGTCAAAGAAGAAGTATCTCCGTGTGAACCGATATGTTCAATAGGTAATTTTATGATCAGTTTATGATAACACATCTTAGAGTAATTGTTGAAGATCGTCAAGGGTTCAGTGTGAGTGTTCACCTAGAGATTTAAAGGTGGAGGGTGAGCAGGCTATTCCCAATATTCTCCCATGAAGATGTTATGTGAGTGATAGTGAAGGTAACATAAGTGTATTACACATTAGGTTGTAATAGGAGTATGATATACCACGTAACTGTTTCTGATGTACTTTATGTTTCGATATGTTATGTCTAAGAAGGTAATGAATTGGTTTAACTAAACTATATGATCATGGTAATATCCTATATGATGCACTACTAGCAAGAATCATCATGGCTTGACTTCATACAGATTGTTGATGGAAATGAAATTTTATTTTTGTGGATGAACAACTTTGTGATTACATTAATGGCCAGTAAGGAATACTATGAAAACAAAATTGTTGGGTTACTATGAAATGATATTCTTGATGGTATGATGCTATGTGATGGAATTGTGGGTTATTGTTGTTACCATGAATTGCAATATCCGGTGAAATGTAAATTGTAAAGTGGAAATTATTAAAGGTAAAGTCAATGGATAGTTAACTCATGCAAGATGTCTATCCGTCATCCTGGTTATGTTTGTTTGAGAGTTGATATTATTTCTGAGAATGTGTCATGACAAGGCTTGTAAGTCGATAATGTTATTTGGAAATCTGAAAGTGTCGTGAAAGGAAAATATTTCCGCTTGATTGTATAACAATTGGTTTTGATTTGAAAGGTAGCTTATAGGTGTTGTGATTTAAACATGTGCAGTCCATGTTTAGGTATCATTATGATAATATAGCGCATGTAATTGTGATATTAGTATTGTTGATATATACATTGTGGTGCTATGTATAGTTGTGGATGTGTTGTTGGGACGAATTTGGTGGTTCTCTGAACAGGTGGATAGGCCTAGTTACAAAGGAGACTCTGCAGAAATTTCTGAAAAATTTTGGAGTTAGTAAAAATTTAGGAACTTGAGGTAGGCTTGAAAAGAGGTATGGGATATTAAAGTGTTTGGAGAAGACTCTACTGCTCATTCGAGGATGAATGATCCTAAGAGGGGGGAGAATGTAAGGCCCAAATGCGCGCCGAAGTGCGCGGCCGCGCTAGTTACGGGCCTCTAAATACCCCAAGACCGGCCTAGAATGTTCCTAATTCATTTTTGGGGTTAGGTATTGCTCTCTCAAGGGGATTTCGTCCCAAACTTCTTCCCTATGATCCAAGGTAAGTTTATAAGTATGTTTTCATGGTGATTTCACTTCTCAATCACTAGAAACAACATGATTTTGATTGGATTTCATAGGATTTCTTCAAAATCTCAAGAACACCCCAAAGTTGTCTTCCAAGATTTGGTCTACAAGAGGTAATCCTACACCTTAGTCTTACATATATGGGGTTATTATGGAAATATGAGTATGGATTAAGTATTGTAACTGATGGGATGGGATTGAAATCCATTGGTGCCTAACCTAGGTTGTGTTGGTGTTGTAGAGATTATGAGGTGGGTTTATGGGGTATGATTCTTGGTATAATATGTTGAAACACGTTCTCAAGGCACTATACTAAAACGTGTGTTCATATTTGTAGGTTTTGATGAATGACAAACTATGCGCAATGGACATATGACGAGGTCCAAGCACAAGCGCGCAATTGATATATAACGAGATTCAAGCAGAAAACCAAGATCAAGCAAAGATATAAAGTTATACATGAGTTGTTCTTTAATTGTGATCTTGATCCGATAACTTGACTCAAGACTTGGCTTCTCTCGTAAAAACATTTTTATCAAATCATGCATATTTAATTTAAAGCAAAATGATTTTAAATCATGCATATTTACTTTAGTCAAAATGATTTTTAAACATGCCTCTAAAATCTGGACTAAGATAATCGATTATGTTAAGTCAGCTGCATGACAATCGATTGTAAACTTATGACAATCGATTGTGTTAAGGCAGTGTGCATCAGATTTTTTAAATCTGCATGACAATCGATTGTGAACCTCATGACAATCGATTGTGTTGAGGCAGTGTACATCAAAGTTTTTCAAAGCTACAAAATAATCGATTGTGAACTTATGACAATCGATTGTGTTGAGGCAGTGTCTATCAGACATTTTCAAAGTCATAAAATAATCGATTGTGTACCTTTGACAATCGAGTGCATTAAGGCAGTGTCTAATTGATTTTTCAAAGACTAATATATAATCGATTGTTCTCATAGCATAATCGATTGTGTAATTGACCGTTGCTAAAATATTTTCAAAAACCGTCAGGTAATCGATTATAGATTTCTAATAATCGATTGTTTTAAATAAAATCTGAAAAAGATTTTTTGAACGTTGCGAAGTAATCGATTGTAGATTTCTGACAATCGATTGTTTTAAGTAAAATCTGGAAATGATTTTTTGAACGTTGCCAAGTAATCGATTGTGGATTTCTGACAATCGATTGTTTTAAGTAAAATCTGGAAATGATTTTTTGAACGTTGCCAGTAATCGATTATTGATCTTAGATAATCGATTGTTAAGCGTAAAATCTGGGAATGATTTTTGGAACGATTGGCAAACAATCGATTGTGGCATTTTGACAATGGATTGTCACTAAGTAAAATCAGCAATTCTTAATTGGCAATTAGGCAACGGTAATGCATGGTTTTGCAACTATAAATACAGCTTCAAATTAGTCTTCTAAACACAACAACTGATCATATTATATCTATAGCTTGCATACTCTATTGTTCATCACTTTCTATTCATCACATAAGTTTTGAGAGCCAAAATTCTTGACGAAAGTTGTTGCGTTCTTGAGCGTATCTGTTTACTCATATCTACTCTATTAAGAGAGTCTTGTTTAAGTGAGTGCTAAGTGTTTTATGCACTTGAAGGGAAGTGTTAGTCCCTTGTATTGTAAGAAGGAACTTGTGTTTCCTTTGGTTGAAGTCTTGGAGTGTTGTATCTTCGAGCAAAGGTTGTTGAGGCTTGTGTCCTCAGTTTGTAAAGGTTTGTTGAGCATCCGTAAGCTTAACAGTTTTAGTGGAAATCTCGAGAGAGTCTCTCGGGGACTGAACTAGCCACGGGTTGTGGTGAACCAGGATACATCGGTGCGTTCATTCTTATTTATTTACTTATCACACTTATTTCTTTCCTGCAATTTTTAAATTTTGCAAGTTTACGCTAATTTTATTAAAACGCTATTCACCCCCCTCTAGCGTTAAGCGTATTATCTAGCAATTGTTATCAGAGCCCAACTCTCTGAAGACTTAACCGTTTGAGAGAAACATCCATGGCTTCTACTCGTGATTCTTTTGCAGGAATAGGTGAAGGACAATGCTCCACCCGACCACCGCTATTCGACGGTACAAATTATACATACTAGAAGGAGGGGATGAGAATATTTGTACAATCAAATAGTTTTCATCTTTGGAAGGTCATAATGAATGGAGAACAAATTCCAACCAAGAAGGTCGAAAATGAATGGGTCCCAAAGTCCGAAGATGAATACGATGCGGATGATATCCGAAAGGTGCAAAACAACGCTAATGCCATTAATTTATTATATTGTGCTGTAAATGCTGATGATTACAGGAAAATATCATGTTGCATAACGGCGAAGCAAATGTGGGACAAGCTGGAAATTACGTACGAAGGTACGGACCAGGTAAAGGAAGCTAAAATTGATTTCCTAACCATGCATATGAATTGTTTCACATGAAGGAAGGCGAAAAGGTCGATGAGATGTTCGAACGATTTTCAAAAATCGTTAATGATTTACATGCTCTTAAGAAGACCTTCACGGATAAGGAACTTGTCCGAAAATTCTCCGAAGTCTCACTCCGGCATGGCGATCCAAGGCCGACGCAATTCAAGAATCTATTGGCGTTTCAAATGTCACCATCGATGGATTAAGAGGTAATCTTAAAACTTATGAATCTACTATACTTAACCCTCTTGTTGATGATCAAAGGAAACAAAAGATCGCTCTCAAGGCAAGCACAAGCCAACCTCAAAATGATGAGGACGGAGACAACGAGTTCGGACTCGTTATTAAGAGATTTCAAAAGTTCATGCGAAAAGAGTATGAACGAAAGGGCAAAAAGCAAGGAGATCAAATAAAGTGCTATGAGTGCGGAGAAACCGCGCACATTAAATCAAATTGCCCAAATGCCAAAAAGGAGAAGAAACCCTTCAAGAAACAACGAGCATACATATCTTGGGGAGGCGACTCCGGTGACGAGTCGAGTGAGGAAGAAGAAGACGAAGCCGCAAATCTTTGTCTCATGGCTCACGAAAACAATCAAGAAGAGGTATGTCAAATTTCTTCCAAAAATTTCTATTCTCTTGAGGAAATGCAAAATGCTTTTGATGAGTTGTATAGTGAATTTATTAAAGCTTCCAAAACTGTTAAAAGCATAAAAGAAAATGCTTCTTTAAAAGAAAAAGATTTTGAAAAACAACTCTCTTTGAAAGAAAAGGATTTGGAAAAACTGATTTTGGAAAATGAGAAGTTGAAAGAAGAAAACAAATTTTTCGGCAAGAGAAGCGCCGACAAACCCAAGAGCTCTAGTAAAAATTGTACTTCTTGCATGCATCTCAAAAATGAGGTAGAAAGACTTAAGGGCACCCTAGATAAGTTTAATTCTTCTCATAAAATTTTGAATGAAGTTCTTATTAATTTGAAGTCGACCAAGCATGGCATAGGCTTTGAGAATGAGCCTAAAGAAAAGGTTGAAGCCAACCCCCAACAACTTAAGCCTCAACCTAGGATTAATAAGACAAACGCTCATCCTAGATATAACAAACCTAGAAATGGCTTTCAACAATCGCAACCTAGAAATAATCATTCTAGAAATAATGCATACTCTAGGCCAAATACTAGAAGGATTTTTGAACCTTGTAGAACACCTAGAAACAACTATCCTAGAAATGCTGTATATCCTAGAACAAATAGTAGGAGAAATGATTTTCATGAATTACGCAATAGTCATATTGTCAAGAATAGAGTTAATGAATTCCGTCCGTCCAATTACTATAAACCTAGACGAATGCATAATCCTAATGTTGTTTGTCATTATTGTAGACGAATTGGATATATTGCTCCTGCTTGTTTTACACGACATAGACATAACACTCAATCACATCACTATGATTTGCCTAACCCCCAAGGACCCAAAATGGCATGGGTACCTAAAACTCATTAATCTGTTTTGTAGGTGTGTTTGAAGGGGTCAAGTGTACTTTGGTACCTTGATAGTGGATGCTCCAAGCACATGACTGGAGACGAATCCAAGTTCCTTCAACTAGAACACAAGGAAGGAGGAAGCGTTATTTTTGGTGATAACAACAAAGGAAAAATTATCGGCATTGGATCGGTCGGTAAGGATGACTCCTCTTCCATTAAGCATATATTGCTAGTTAAGGGTCTAAAACATAATCTCTTGAGCATAAGTCAATTATGTGACAAGGGAAATCTTGTTTTATTTGATTCAAATGAATGCTTAGTTTTTCGCCATAGCGATTTTAAAATTATTCTTCGTGGATTTAGAATGGATAATATCTATATGGTTGATCTCGAAAATTCTTCATCTGAATATGTAGATTGTCTTATGAGCAAAGAAGATGATACGTGGTTATGGCACCGTAGAGTAGCTCACATCAACATGCATCTTTTGAACAAATTGGTTTCACAAAATTTAGTTATTGGTCTTCCAAACTTGAAATTTGAAAAAGACTCTATTTGTGATTCTTGTCAAAAAGGGAAGCAAACAAAAGCATCTTTTAAATCGAAAAATATTGTTTCAACTACTAGACCTTTGCAATTACTTCACATGGACTTATTTGGACCATCTCGCATTGAAAGTCTTGGTAGAAATCGTTATGCTTTTGTTATTGTTGATGATTATTCTAGATTTAAATGGACTCTATTTCTTGCTCATAAAAGTGAAGCTTTTCATAATTTCAAATATTTTCTTAAACGTGTTCAAAACGAAAAGGACACAACCGTCACTTCAATAAGAAGTGATCATGGGGGAGAGTTTGATCACAATCTCTTTGGGGACCTTTGTGACGAACTCGGTATCGAGCACACCTTCTCCGCTCCACGAACACCACAACAAAATGGGGTGGTGAAAAGGAAAAATAGGTGTCTCGAAGAGATGGCTAGAACCATACTCGATGAGGCTAAGATTCCCAAACATTTTTGGGCGGATGCCGTGAGTACCGCATGCTACGTTTTGAATAGAGTAGTCATAAGGCCAATACTCATGAAAACCCCTTATGAACTCTACAAGGGAAGGAAACCAAATATCTCCCATTTTAGAGTATTCGGTTGTAAATGCTTTATTCATAACAATGGAAAAGATCAATTGGGAAAATTTGATGCCAAATCCGATGAAGGAATTTTTATTGGTTATTCCTCACGTAGCAAAGCATATAGGGTATTCAATAATAGAACCGGAACTGTGGAGGAATCCCCTCATATTGTGTTTTCCGAAAATAATGCTCGCTTGGCGAGAAAGGATTCTGGTTCTGATCCTGCAGGTATCTTAAACTCAATAAGTCCTCAAGACAAAGTACAAGAGGAAACTTCTAAGGAAATTCAAGATGAAATCTTGGAACAATTATCGGAGGAAGCGCCACAAATGGAAAAAGAAACGAAAATGCCTAACTCGTGGAGGACAATCAAAGACCATCCTCTCGAACAAGTAATTGGCGATATTGAACAACAGGTAAGTACCCGAAACTCTCTTATGAACACCTTAGGCATACTGTTTATTTTTCTCAAATTGAACCCACAACCATCTCCGAAGCAATTGGGGAATTTTGGACCTTGGCAATGCAAGAGGAGCTTAACCAATTCAAACGGAATAACGTTTGGGATTTGGTGCCAAGACCCGAAAATCATACCATAATTGGTACGAAATGGGTTTTTCGAAACAAATTAGATGAAAATGGTGTAATCACTAGAAACAAAGCTAGGCCTGTAGCAAAAGGCTACAATCAAGAAGAGGGTATTGACTATGAAGAAACATATGCTCCCGTAGCAAGGTTAGAAGCTATTCGTTTATTACTTGCCTTTGCATCTTCTATGAATTTCAATTTGTATCAAATGGATGTAAAAAGTGCTTTTCTAAATGGTGTTATTCAAGAAGAAGTTTATGTTGAACAACCCCCGGGTTTTGAATATTTTAAATCTTCAAATCATGTTTTCAAACTTAAAAAGGCTCTTTATGGTCTTAAACAAGCTCCCCGAGCTTGGTATGGAAGATTGAGTAAATTTCTTTTAGAAAATGATTTCATTAGGGGGAAAGTTGACACCACTCTTTTCGTTAAGCATAAAAACAATAATATTTTATTAGTTCAAATTTATGTGGATGATATTATATTTGGTGCTACTAACAATGTTTTGTGCAAGGAATTTTCCGATTTAATGACAAGCGAATTTGAGATGTCTATGATGGGTGAGCTAACATTCTTTTTGGGGCTGCAAGTAAAGCAAATGAAAGAAGGAACTTTCATTTGTCAAGCTAAATATTGCAAAGAATTGCTGAAACGATTTGAAATGACCAACGCAAAAGCAATGGCCACTCCCATGAGCACATTCGATCATCTTGACAAAGATGAGAAAAGTAAGGAAGTAGACACCAAAAAGTATCGAGGTATGATTGGATCTCTCCTTTATCTTACTGCTAGTAGACCGGACATCATGTTTAGCGTGTGCTTATGCGCTCGTTATCAATCGTGTCCGAAGGAGTCCCACCTAACTGCGGTGAAACGGATATTCAAGTATCTTGTTGGTACTGTAAATGTGGGTCTATGGTACCCCAAAGGTTCTTCATGCCAACTTGTTGGCTATTCCGATTCCGATTTTGCTGGATGCAAATTGGACCGCAAGAGCACTAGTGGCACTTGCCATTTGCTCGGTAGCTCTCTCGTTTCTTGGTTTAGCAAGAAACAAGTAAGTGTTGTATTGTCCACAACCGAGGCTGAATATGTAGCCGCGGGGAGTTGTTGCGCTCAAATCCTTTGGATGAAACAACAACTCTTGGACTATGGCCTAAGTCTTGATCATATCCCTCTTAGATGTGATAATACTAGCGTCATATGCTTGACGAAGAACCCCGTTCTTCATTCAAGAACAAAACACATTGAAATTAGGCATCATTTTATAAGAGATCACGTTCTCAAGGGTGATGTCGAAATTGAATTTGCTGAAACCAAAGATCAATTGGCCAACATCTTTACAAAAACCTTAGAGAAAGAGTCCTTCTTCCGAATTCGTAGTGAACTAGGTATTCTTGACTCTACGTTGATCTAAGTCATGCATTGCATTTTCCCTTTCACATGATTTCTAACTTGAGCGTCAGAGACGTCTAACGAATTTTTGCAGGTATCACCCTAAAGGCAGGGGGAATTATAAAGATTGATGCAGAATAATCAATTTATCCTAAGGATAACCAATTTCTCGTTAATATATAATCGATTATCAAGTATCAATAATCGATTATGTTGGTATTATTTGCTTTATTATGTCTTCTTATGCAACTTTTGCTTAATCAATAAACAAGTTACTCACCTTTTCCATTTTTGCTAATGTCAAAAGGGGGAAGAATAAGGGATATGCACTAATTTTTTATTGGCATAAATTGAGGGGGAATTCATATGGTGAGGGGGAACTAATTGCACATCTAGAGACTTGTTGCATATTGTTGCATATCTTTACTTGTCTTGAATCGTCATTATGAATTATCAAATATGCATATCCCGACTAAAGTTTGCCATTATCAAAAAGGGGGAAATTGTTGAAACACGTTCTCAAGGCACTATACTAAAACATGTGTTCATATTTGTAAGTTTTGATGAATGACAAACTATGCGCAATGGACATATGACGAGGTCCAAGCACAAGCGCGCAATTGATATATAACGAGATTCAAGCACAAGACCAAGATCAAGCAAAGATATAAAGTTATACATGAGCCGTTCTTTAATTGTGATCTTGATCCGATAACTTGACTCAAGACTTGGCTTCTCTCAAAAAATCATTTTTATCAAATTATGCATATTTAATTTAAAGCAAAATGATTTTAAATCATGCGTATTTACTTTAGTCAAAATGATTTTTAAACATGCCTCTAAAATCTGGACTAAGATAATCGATTATGTACTTATGATAATCGATTATGTTAAGTCAGCTGCATGACAATCGATTGTAAACTTATGACAATCGATTGTGTTAAGGCAGTGTGCATCAGATTTTTCAAATCTGCATGACAATCGATTGTGAACCTCATGACAATCGATTGTGTTGAGGCAGTGTACATCAAAGTTTTTCAAAGCTACAAAATAATCGATTGTGAACTTATGACAATCGATTGTGTTGAGGCAGTGTCTATCAGACATTTTCAAAGTCATAAAATAATCGATTGTGTACCTTTGACAATTGAGTGCATTAAGGCAGTGTCTAATTGATTTTTCAAAGACTGATATATAATTGATTGTTCTCATAGCATAATCGATTGTGTAATTGACCGTTGCCAAAATATTTTCAAAAACCGTCAGGTAATCGATTATAGATTTCTAATAATCGATTGTTTTAAATAAAATCTGAAAAAGATTTTTTGAACGTTGCGAAGTAATCGATTGTAGATTTCTGACAATCGATTGTTTTAAGTAAAATCTGGAAATGATTTTTTGAACGTTGCCAAGTAATCGATTGTAGATTTCTGACAATCGATCATTTTAAGTAAAATCTGGAAATGATTTTTTGAACGTTGCCAGTAATCGATTATTGATCTTATTTTTAGATAATCGATTGTTAAGCGTAAAATCTGGGAATGATTTTTGGAACGATTGGCAAACAATCGATTGTGGCATTTTGACAATGGATTGTCACTAAGTAAAATCAGCAATTCTTAATTGGCAATTAGGCAATGGTAATGCATGGTTTTGCAACTATAAATACAGCTTCAAATCAGTCTTCTAAACACAACAACTGATCATATTATTGCTATAGCTTGCATACTCTATTGTTCATCACTTTCTATTCATTACATAAGTTTTGAGAGCCAAAATTCTTGACGAAAGTTGTTGCGTTCTTGAGCGTATCTGTTTACTCATATCTATTCTATTAAGAGAGTCTTGTTTAAGTGAGTGCTAAGTGTTTTATACACTTGAAGGGACTTGTAAGAAGGAACTTGTGTTTCCTTTGGTTGAAGTCTTGGAGTGTTGTATCTTCGAGCAAAGGTTGTTGAGGCTTGTGTCCTCAGTTTGTAAAGGTTTGTTGAGCACCCGTAAGCTTAACAGTGTTAGTGGAAATCTCGAGAGAGTCTCTCGGGGACTGGACTAGCCACGGTTTGTGGTGAACCAGGATACATCGGTGCGTTCGTTCTTATTTATTTACTTAACGCACTTATTTCTTTCCTGCAATTTTTAAATTCCGCAAGTTTATGCTAATTTTTATTATAACGCTATTCACCCCCCCTCTAGCGTTAAGCGTATTTTCTAACATAATAGTATTATGTATACATGTATGTGCAATTTAAGATTGTGGGATGATTGGTGAACATAAATAGGTAAAGATTGAGTTGAGGAAAGAAGAAAATCTTGTAAAAGAGAATTGATAATCAAGATGCTCACCTAGTGTTTGATAAAATGCTCAAATGAGATAGAAGTATGAATATTTTTCTAATAAGTGTTTAATTTTGTTATGTCTCATAGTAGAATGGAATTGCTAAAATTTTCGTAACGTTATAGTTACTTAAGGAAAGTTCAATCGAGGTATGTATGGCTAACTTTGACATTTGTAGAGTCCCTTGTTTGGTGTATGACTATTTGGTATGTGATACCTATATGGACTATTTGTGAAATTCTTGTGATTGGTTTGATTCGAGTGTTTGTGGTTAAGCCTCAATGTATAATGGTGCAAGTAATTGGCAATAAACTAAATGTTTGATTGTGAAAGTGTTATGTGGTAAGAGATGAGAAACAAATGATGGAAGGAAATCTTAAATTATGCAATTGGAACAGCTGGGGTAATAACATATTTGGCTTGTTGTGGATAATTATTATGGTGACTTAAATTGCACATGAGTTGTTAAATATGATGGAAATGATATTGATGGCTATAGAAATTCTTGTGAATTGTTGTGGTTTCTCTTTGAGAATTATTGTTGTTGTTCTATGTGAATTGTTGTTGTTGTGATGTTTGGAAATTGGAAACTGTACGGCAGGGTTGGGTTGCACGCCGCAACACGGAGAAATAAGGTTTGGGTGTTGGTGATAAGGGTGGCCAAGGTAATAAGGGTGGCCGAGGTAATAAGGGTGGAAAAGTGATCGAAATCACTATTGAAATGAAATTATGAAAACGAATTTGAAATTATTGATGTGAAAGTTGAAGGGGAAAAGGATAGATTGTAAAGTTTTTTGACTTGATTGTACCTTTCATGTGTATTTGATTGTTGGCTCTATTACTGAGAAAAATTGTGAAATCATTGATGTAATAATGTTGAAGAGGAAGAAGGAGAGATGGTAACTTGTTTGGCTTGATTGTTCCTTAAACGCGTATTCGATTGTTGATTCTATTATTGCTTGCTACTTGTGTTTGTTCATACATACCCAGTACAATACAGATGTGTTGACGTCTCTTTTGCCGAGGCGCTACATTCGTGTTATGAATGTAGGTGGATCTATAGCAGATACTCCAGTCCATCGACCGTAGCTCCCCTCCACTTTTCATCAGATGAATTGGTGAGCCCTTTTTCTCTAGGTGCTTTGCGTTGCTCATGCTGCTTTTTCATTTGGAAATATTATTTTAATTTTGTTGTGAAAGGTATAGCCGGAGTCTTGTTACTGGCAAGTATTGTATCATTCTTCTGTATCCTTAGAGGCTCCGTAGACAGTAAATGTGGATTGAAAACTTGTGTAAATATGTATTTTATAAATTGGGCGATGTAAGTTATAAACCTCATTAAGTGACTATGTATGTTTGTAAAAAGGGTGTTCCAATTATAAATGGAAAATTTCTTTGATTAATGAGTAATGGAAATGCGGGGGTAACACGTGGGATAGGAAAGGCACACATGTCCGCTTGACTGGGAATACCGGTCAAGTGCCGGTCATGTCCCACGAATTTGGGGCGTGACACCATCCAAAATACAACATCAAGTTACATAGCACACTGGCACAGAAACAAATCTTCAAAGATTTTTTTTTTTTAAAAAAAAAATTTAGCTTCCATTGATATCAACAAATGTACAAGAAGGTGTTCTTAGTGGTAGTATAGACTAACTACCACTCAATACACAAACTATACTGCTATTACAATTCAACTAATAGCTAAGGATAGTAATTAAGTTGTCGCAGCCCCTTTAACCATTTCTTGCATTTCCTGCCTCGTGCATTAATAAGAATTGCAATCTCTCGGCAGACAAGGTTATCATCAAAAGGTTTCTTCTCAAATCTGATAGCACTCCTGCATCTCCAAATCATCGATACTGTGGTGACAAAGGCAGTGGCTATCACAGCCTTTTTAAACAGTTTACTTCTGGCATTGCAACAAATCCATGTCAATTCATCCTTCCAGCATCCTATAGTTCTATTGCAACCCAACCAGCAGCAAATTCTAAACCAAATCTTACTTGTAACTGGACAATTAAAATACAAATGATCAAACTCTTCAATGTTTTGATTGCAAAATACACAGTTTTCTTCTACACTTATGCCAAATTTCATTAATCTGTCAACTGTTGGCAATCTACCATGAGCAGCCATCCACGAAGTAAACTTATGTCTAGGCAAGACATTAGTTGTAGCCATTAAGTTCTTCCACTCCACTCTAGGAAAAACTGGAAGCAAAGAATGGTATAAAGAATGTATTTGAAACTTTCCAGATTTACACAGACCTGAAAGTCTGAACAAAAGATCTCCTTGCATACTGTTGACAGCCATAACAGGAGTTCTGCACTCTATTATCTTCCTGATTACCCATGAAGCATTTTTTGGATTAGCCATTGTCTCAATGTCATCACTCTTTATGTAATAGAAGTGAATCCATTTGATCCAGAGGCAATCCTTTTTCCTTGCTAAATCCCATAGTAACTTAGAAATAGCAGCTTTGTTCCAAGTCTGAATATCAATGAGATTTAATCCTCCAGCAGTAACAGGCCTACATATTTTATCCCAAGCTATCAATGATCTTCTGGATACTGTTCCATTGCCAGTCCAGAGGAATGATCTGCAAATAGCTTCAATTGCTTTCACCACCTTCTTAGGCAAGATGAAAATCTGGGACCAATAGGTTTGAACTCCAAATAATACTGATTTGATAAGTTGACATCTGCCTGCATAAGATAAGAATTTGGCAGACCAGCATGTAATCCTATTAGTGATTTTCTCAATCAGTGGCAATAGTGACGTATATTTAACTTCTTAGAGTGTAATGGAATGCCCAAGTACTTGAATGGGAGATGCCCTTCATTGAACCCCAAGTCCTCTAGAATACCCTCTCTTTCAATCTGAGAAATGCCAGCAAAATATACAGCACTCTTAGACTTATTGGCAGATAGTCCAGATGCTGCAGAGAATGATAAGAATGCATCATGCAGTAATTGAATAGATGTTAAATCAGCTCTACAGAATAACAACAAGTCATCTGCAAAGCAAATATGAGAACAGTTGAGCTTCCTGCATCTAGGATGAAAGTTAAAGTCACCATTCTTATGTAACTGATTCAGAGTTCTGTTAAGATATTCCATTGCAATAACAAATAGGTAAGGAGATATAGGATCTCCTTGCCTAATACCCCTTCTGGCTTGAAATGGTTTAGTGAGACCCCCATTAATCACAAAAGAATAAGTCACAGATGAAACACAAGCCATAATCCAATCCACAAACTTTGCAGGAAATCCAAGATCAACCAACATCTGCTTAAGGAATCTCCATTCAATGGTATCATAAAACTTCCTTAAGTCAACCTTTAGTACACACCTAGGTGATATACCTTTCCTGCCATATCCCTTGAACAGCTCATGACTGAGCAAAACATTATCTAAGATACTCCTCCCCTCAATGAATGCTGACTGACCTTTCCCAATAATGATGTCAATGACAGCTTTCAATCTTCTGGTAATGACTTTAGAAATAATCTTGTATAGAGTGGTGCAGCAAGCAATGGGCCTAAAATCCATCTTCAAAGATTTTCTCCACTTCAACTCTTGCTCTTGTTCATTTCTCTTCTTCAACAAACCCAAAATAACAATATTTGCTTGTTCAGGAAATTTTGGATCATACCACTCGCAGAATTTACAAGCTACTTAACCTTTGTGACAATGGACGAAAATTAGAGACAAAAGAAAACATATATAACAAACCCAACAAAAATAAACTAAAATTGGACCTTCTAAATAGCAATAATATGACTATATTCATACTTTATAGTTTCTACATCCAAGAAATCTCTTGCCGCAATTAGCATTTGGCCAAGAAATTTTTGCACATGCCGGATATCCACATCTACAAAGTGTATTAATCTTTAATGTGGGGTATGATGAAGAAAAATAGGACTGAAATATGAAAATAGGACTAAGTAATTTAACTAATAAAAAATAAAATCAAGAATTATAAGGAACTTGAGTTTGGCTTCAATAGAGGATGTTATAAATAGGAAGAAGGAGGATTGTAGTCGTTGGGATATTACTTGGGAGGTTGTTTTTAGTGTTTGAGAGCTCTCTCACGCGCCTAAGTGCATTTGCCCCCACTTGCTATGCCATGTGGCAGATTGCAGGAGGGGGGGGGGGGGTTTCTACGTTCATATAGTCAAGTGTAGGGGTAATTAGGACCGGACATAGTTCGGGAACGTCACTAATGATCTGAGCCAAGTTTAGGGGTGATTTAAGGTATTTCGCCTTTTCACTATTCCGTTTGTCACCATTGTTCAAATCAGCAGTGATACTTTTCGATGCCATGTCTGTTATTAGAGACAATATTACAAATTTAACTCATATAATATTAATTAATATTAACTCGAAAGATCACTATATTTTCATTCATCATCTAGATCTAAATATTATAATCAATATTAAAATCACTTTTTAGTGTGTACTTTATTTCAAGTCTCGATCCATTAAAAATAAAAATAAAAAGATAATACACGTAAATAGTAAGACAAATAACATAATTTAAATTTTATTAAAATAAAATACATAATAATAATTTACATGTTTGTTAGGACATACATATACCAATTGAATACCAACTCTTTCACATATACCCTAAAAGATACACTAGGCAAAATATCATGATGATAAATTTCAGCTAAAACTTCACCCCAAGGCTCTCGAAGAGAGTCCGCCTAAAATAGCGAATACTTTTCAATCAGTTATCTTTATATAATTAGATAATTTAGCTCTTTTTAACTGCAAAATATGTACATGTTCAGGAATGGAAGCATCAGGGCTCATTATAAATTCTTTAAACTCCCTAAATTTCTTTTTTTTTTCCTCCCCTTCGTTCAGCCTTTAACTAATTTTGCATCGCTCTCGGGACATTCCTGATGACTTCAGGCTCCGAATCTGAATTATTATAGAAATAAGTCTTGCAACGATGCATCATTCTACGTGTCCCCTTCCTCGACTTCGAAAACTCCCTCTTGAAATAATTCGAACCTGTCCATGTTCAGGCATGTCTGAAATAGAATTAAAGAAATAATAAAAATGGCTACAATCATTTATTGTGACAACATATATTACATTACTTGTAGAAGTATATCAATTTAGGGATTAGGACTAAACCAATTTTCAAAAAAATCTGCACTAAGACCAATTCATTAGAAATTTAGATTCATAGTCTTAGGATATTGGATCGTTTTTATCTTGTAACAAATACCAAAAGTATATCCAGGAAAAGAATATATATATATATATATATATATATATATATATATATATATATATATATATATATATATATATATATATATATATATATATATATATATATATCTTCTGGAAAACATACATAAAATACTTGGAACCAAACTTTTTTTATTCCTAATACTTGGACAGAATGTTATTCACATTTATATTTCACTGCCCTTGTTAATAATTCAAATATCTGTTAGGCAGATCAATAATTTACTTTGCCTAATGGATATAATCATTTCTATATAGTTTCTAACTAACAAAAAAATATATGAAATACTCACTTTTTCTGTCATGACCCAAAATCCCAAACTCGGTCGTGATGGCGTTTCTCGTGAAGACAAGGCCAGCAACTAACCCATTTTGTCACTTTAACAATTTTTAAACATAAATGAATAAATAAATACAACTTAACACGATAATAATCAGTGTTTACAGCCCAACATATCCTGACCGGGGTGTCACAAGTCACAAGCATCTAAGGAATTTGAACACTACTATAAAACCAGTAATATACATATTGGAAATTTAGAATCAAAGGAAGAGATACGGTGTCGCGAGCGCTAACGGTCACCTTGCCCAGTTACAATAGAAATACCTTCAATCAGCTAATACCACGCTATCGGGTGATCAATACCTGCATCTGCACACGAGATGCAAGGAATAAAGTGAGTACTCCAACTCAGTGAGTAGTAAAAATAAATAATGACTGAAAGCATGAAATCTCATAAAGGCACATATAGCTCTATCTCAAGCAATAAAATCAATTATACAATAAGACCATCAAGTATCAGGTAATTCTCTTTCTAAATAGTGAAAACAACAACTTCAGCAAGTAAGGAGTAATCAAAAGCTTTCCCCTAAAGCTCAATATCAAACTCTCAATGCAGTATTAGCCTCACGGGCTCACTCCCAACTCAACAGCACACAACATCAGCCCCTCGGGCTCACTCCCAACTCACCAAACACAAACATTAGCCTCTCGGGCCTACTCCCAACTCACCTGCGTACCCTGCGCTCACTGGGGGTGTGTACAAACTCCGGAGGGATCCTACAGCCCAAGCGCAATATCAATAAGCCTGAAAGCCTTCACACATCACACACGAGTCCCGAAAGCCTCCTCACATAACACTCGAGGCCTCAAAGCCTCCTCACATCACTCAACATATCCTCACAGATGGCCCTTGGTCTCAATCAGTACAGAAAATAATCATAAGCCTCTAGGGCATCAGTAAAACAATGGTGCTCAGCTCATCAATATTATAAATATCATCAAAACTCGAGTTGAGTATAAATGTAGTTGAGTTCACAAAATAATATAATTCCATTGGACTGAGTTCAAATAATATTTTAATTTGCGAGGAAAACGATGATGTAATTCACAAAATATTTCAAATATTTCGCCAGAAAGCCCAGATATGGCAATAAGCTCAAATCATGGTATAAAACAGTAAATCTTTATTAAATACACGGTAAAATATCAACCGGGACGGACCACGTCACAATCCCCAAGAGTAAATGACCCTATATTCATCATACAACGCGTGTCTCATCTCAACATAGCAGTATGTTGTGCAATCTGGGGTTTCAAACCCTCAGTGCATCAATTAAAATCATTACTCACCTCAAGACGATAAAATCTCTAGCCCGCGACGCCTTTTTTCCTCAAATCGGCCTCCACACGCATCGAATCTATCCAAAACCGCATTGAATATATTACAATATGATAAGGGAACAATACTCAATCGAAAACAACCAAATTTGGGCACAATTCCCGAAATTACAAAACCCGAGCCCCAGGCCCACGTCTCGAAATTCAGAAATTTTTACATCAATACGGCCTTATCTCGCCACGAGTCTATACATACCAAATTCACAAAAATTGGAGTTCATTTGACCCCTCAAATCACTATTTCTATCCAAGAGGGTTTTCTACCTTTTAAACAAAAATTCTCAAATTAAACACCAAAACTTGCAATAGATTTGAGTTATACAACCAAAATTGAGTTAGAACACTTACCCCGTTGTTCTCTCTACAAAAACCCTCGAAAAATCACCTTATTCGAGCTCCAAATCGTCAAAAATCAGAACTTAACATTCTGCCCGGCACTGTTCAAGGGCACTGTTCACGGGTACTGTTTACGGGTACTGTTCACGGGTACTATTCACAGCAGAATTTTTCTGCAATTTCTGCATATTTTTCTATGTCCGGAATTACTCCGAGACACTTCCGAAACACTCCTGAGCCCTCGGGGCTCCAAACCAAATATGCACACTGAATCTAAAACATCACACGAACTTGCTCGAGCGATCAAATCGCCAAAATAACATCAAAATCAGTGATTTGAGCCTTAAATAAAAAAATTCTTTCAAATTTCACATCTGATGCCGAAACACATCAAAACTAGTCCGAATGACCTCAAATTTTGTAGACAAGTCCAAAATGATATAATAAAGCTACAACAACTCTCGGAATTCCATTCCGACCCTCGAAGCAAAATCTCATATATCAACCGGAATTCGCAAAAATACTAACTTTGCCAATTCAAGCTAAATTCTACACCGGTCATCACAAAAATATTTCGGACACACTCCTAAGTTCTAAATCACCTAACGAAGCTATCCGAACCATAAAATTCGCATTTCGATCCATCTAACACATAAGTCAATATCCGGTTGACTTTTCCAACTTGAGCTTCCTTAAAATAAGGCTGGAAGAATAACGGTTCCGAACCGGAACCGTGACCGGAACCGCGGTTCTGGCGGTTCCGCGGTTCTAAACGGTTCCGGTTATACGGTTCCGGTTCCGCGGTTCCGGTTCCGCGGTTCCGGGCCGGTTCCACCCTTTAAAACCGTGGAACCGGAACCGGAACCGGAACCGGACCGGTTCAGGCGGTTCTAAACGGTTCCAAACGGTTCCGATATTAAAAAAAAAAAATTTTTTTTTTAAATTCGGACCGTTGGCGGTACCGTTTGGAACCGTTTAGAACCGCCGGAACTGGTCCGGTTCCGGTTCCGGTTCTATCTGGTTCCCAACGGCCATTTTTTTTTTAAAAAAATTTTTTTTTTTAAATTCTGAAAATCAGAACGTTGGTATTGCAGAAATAGCCGTTTGGCATTTTTAAAATTTAGCCATTTGACCCCTCAAATTTAATTTAACCCCAAAATTTATATAATTACACAATTTTCCATTTCTCAACTATAAATACCCCCTCATTCTTTCATTTTAATTCACTAATTCATCAATCTTACTCAATCTCTCTCAAGCTCTCTTACAATCTTTCTGTGCAAGTGCTTAATTTTTGTTGCAAATTCGTGAAACATTGTGAAGTTGTTGAATTGAAGTTTTCAAGTGTTCAATTACAACGATTGTCAATTTTCAAGAAGTTGTTCGTCAATCCGGTAAACTCGTTTCAACTCTTACGTGCTAAGAATATTTGTTGTGTGTTGATATTTTCCTTAATTATAATTAGTATGGCATTTTCATTGAAAAAAATGTTCGGAAAAGGTACATCTAAATCCGGTGAAAGTAGTAGCCAAAATCCTACCCCTCCCCCGGCTCCCAGACCTAGAAAAGATAAACAAGTTCAAACTAGTAGCCAACCTAGAAATACTAATGAAAACTTAGGAATACTTGATAGTGATCACCCGTGTTTTCAATTTAGCGATGTTAATTTTCTACATGATATAGCAGTCGGTGATAGAATAGATGATGATATTATGAATTTGCTTTATCCTAATGCACCACTATCAGAGGGAAATGAGGGTGATGATGATGACGAAACCCAACCTCCGGTAGATTTAGATGATACACCTACTAGTCCTGCTCCCAATGACCCAGAACACCCACCCGTACAAACTCCCACTTTTAGTAGACAACCTCGGAAACGTACAGAAACTTCATTAGTTTGGCATTTTTTTATTCAACTAAGAGATAAAGATAGGGCTAAATGCAAAACTTGTGGTAAAGAACTTGTTCATAGGTATACGGGTGATCGTAGCGGAACAGGTAGTTTAGTTAAACATATATATATACATCCTAGCGATAAGGCTAGATATTTTCAAATGAAAGCGGAACAAGAGGAGAAGTCAAGTCCTGATACTACAATTAACCAAAGTACTGGTTCTAACATGGTTCAACCAGGAATAAACACTGTCACCGGAGGTATATTGTACTACGATCCTAATAAGGATCGTGAAGAATTAGCTAAAATGATTACTGTTATGTGTTTACCTTATTCTTTTGCTTCTAATCCTACTTGGATTCAATATATTAGACGAGTATTTAATCCTACATATAAAGGTTGGCCTCGCGCCACAGTTAAGGCCGACATTTATAAATATAAGCATGAATATGAACAGTACTTGCGCTATTTATTTACTCATATAAGTAATCGTATGTCTATTACAACTGAATATGAACAGTACTTGCGCTTGCAAGGATGGCTCGGGATGTTCTGTCCATTCAAGCGTCAACTGTTGCATCGGAGAGCGTATTTAGTCAAGCCAGACTACAAATAGGAGATCATAGAGCGTCGATGCGGGACAGCTTGGAAAAATCAGTGCTCTTCCGAGATTGGATCCGCTCTGAAAGAAGAAACTTTGGGCTAGCTGAATCTCAACCCGAAATAGATGAGTGCTATGAAGAAATGCTAGCAGAAATTGCTCAAGAATCATCTTCATCCGGAAGTGGTGATGAACAAGCTTCATTTCCACCACCGCCAACACAACCACCTCCAAACCTTGAAGGTTTTATGAGATTTGTTAGAAATAATACATAAATTATGATGTAACTTGTACATTGGCATGTCTTCTTTTAGTTTTTTTTCCTTTTAATGGTGGTATTAGTACCATGTTGTGCTCATTCCATTGGGGGAAGGAAGACTAAGAAAGATATGCCATTTTGGTCAATAAATATGCTTTTTATCATATACTTGAATACATTTGTCTCAATATTTCTTTGTCTTTACTTCTATATCAATCCTTGAATATAAAATATTTATATAACATATAATATATAACATACAACACATAATACTATTAATACTAACTACTACACAATATACATTATTTATATACAATATATACTACTTTACTACAACATATACTACTTATATACAAAATATACACTACTTATTTTGAATATATACTAATTTCCAAACACAATATATGCTATAGTAACAACATAGTACACCATATAAAAATATATTCTACAATATACTAATCACTACTATACAACATATTTAATTTAAAAAAAAAAAAAAAGCCGGGAACCGCCAGACCCGCGGTTCCGGAACCGCCAGAACCGGAACCGGGTGGTTCCGGAACCGTATGGTTCCGGTTCCGGCTCCGGAACCGCCAGAACCGGAACCGCCAGAACCGGGAACCGCCAGAACCGGAAACCGCCAGAACCGGAACCGTTTACCCAAATAGACCCAGAACCGGAACCAGATACAGCCTTACCTTAAAAGAGACTAAGTATCTCAAACCTTACCAAAATCATTCCGGAATGACTTCAAACTTTGTACACAAGTCACATTCGATATTATGGACTTGCCTCAACTTTCGGAATCGCATTCCGACCCCGATATCAAAATTTCTACTTCCGGAATTTTCTCAAAAACCTTCAAATTTCTATATTTAGCCAAATGACTTCAAAATGACCTACGAACCTCCGTATTCACTTCCGATCGCGCTCTCAAATCCAGAATCACCATATGGAGCTACTCCCAGTCTCAAAATCCCAAACAGACATTAATAACACTTAAATGTATTTTAAGTCAAACTGATGTAATTTCTTCTAAAATGCTATCGTCTACAATAGTCGCCAAAACGCTCCCGGGTTATTCAAAACTCGATCCGTGCATACGCTCAAGTCCGAAATCATCATACGAACCTGGTGGAACTTTCGGATCCCGATTCCGAGGTAATTTACTCAAAATTCCAATCATAGTTTATTTCTTCAACTTTAAGCTTTCAAAATGAGAATTTCCATTTAGATTTGATTCCAAACTTCTTGAATTTTAATTCTGACCATACACACAAGTCAATATACCTGAGATGAAGCTGCTCATGGCCTTAAACTGCTGAATGACGCGCCGGAGCTCAAAACGACCGATCGGATCGTAACATTTTCAAGTCTTAATATCATGTAAACTATCAAAACATGAAAGACTTCACTGTATTTATTTTTTCGAGTAAAGAAACCAAAACTCGATCCGTGCATACGCTCAAGTCCGAAATCATCATACGAACCTGGTGGAACTTTCGGATCCCGATTCCGAGGTCATTTACTCAAAATTCCAATCATAGTTTATTTCTTCAACTTTAAGCTTTCAAAATGAGAATTTCCATTTAGATTTGATTCCAAACTTCTTGAATTTTAATTCTGACCATACACACAAGTCAATATACCTGAGATGAAGCTGCTCATGGCCTTAAACTGCTGAATGACGCGCCGGAGCTCAAAACGACCGATCGGATCGTAACATTTTCAAGTCTTAATATCATGTAAACTATCAAAACATGAAAGACTTCACTGTATTTATTTTTTCGAGTAAAGAAACCAAGAAAATCATTATTCATTGAGATAATAGATAAAGAAAATATTATTGCAATGATTTATTCCCATGGGCCAAACTGCATTAACACATAACTATCTCACTTTTACATACTAGAGGTGCAGAGATCCAAAAAATTAGGCTTCTATTTCATAATATTTATATTTTGTGTTATTTGTTTGTGGGTTCTCTTCACGCTATCAAGTTGTTATTTATATCAAATTCATTTGAAAGATAACGGTGAAAATATAGCAAACGACACAGAAACTCAAAAAATACAGAATATATGTGTATTCATCTTGACAAAATATACAATCACCGCTCAGATACCAATTTTAATCTAAATTACGAAGTAAGAACAACAAATTGTGTGTACCTTATTACGCCAGCTGAAGTCGTTGTAATTGCTACCAAAATAATTACTCCCAACATTAGGAAATAAAGTTAATCTTTCCAATGCCATAACTTGTGGCAGCGCGCTTTGGGATGCGAATGAGCTATTATAGTCCAGCTCCCTAACCTAAAGCGGCATCGGATTTGGACTGCAGGAAATTCTGTTAGAAATTCTGCCTTATTCCATGAGATCTAGAAGCACTTCTGTATTTTTTTCGTGTAGAGAGGATTAGTGAGAGAGAAAATTCCTACACTTGAGAAGTTCTGTGTTTTTTCTTTAACATAAATAAGCAGAGTAATAGTAGTTAAGGAAGATAACTCACCACTCCCTTTTGCACATTGACTTTAGTGGGAGTTTGTGATTATGTGGTAACTTCTCTTAATCTTTCTTACTGATATCTCATAACCGGATCGGGTCTGCCCACTTGAAACGATTCATGACCCATAATCCAACAATCAAGATAGATTACAGTTAAAAATTAAAGAAAGCCCACTGTGCTTTTGGATTCGAATTCGATTAGTGTGATATGAACATAACTCACCATCTATAAGAGAGATAATAGTATAAAAAGCAATAGGGGTACAAAATAACTTGATGTTGTGCATGTGAAACTTAGAAAACACGTCGTAATATATTCTATTGAGATAAATTATGATATGAGGAAATAACTTGACTTTTCATACTATACGTATATTACGCTTCTCTTCATTAAAATTTTTCTCGTAATTAGTGTTCGAACAATATTAATTTACCATAATTAACTGACTTAATTAGGTGAGAATACATACTAAGCAACCAGGATTATGTGAAAGAAGTCCATATACAAAACAAACACATATGATGCATCTTAATCTAGTGTAAATATAAGGTGCAGGTAAACTTTTATTGAGTAAAATACATTATACCTACAAAAATATCATCAAAATACTTTTGAAAAATACATATATTGTGAAAGTTAAAGTTAAGCATTGCATTTGTCATAATTTAAGATAAAAATTGCAATTGTATGCTATATTAAAGATTTTTCCATTTATTTAATAAATGAGAATCCTAGAAACATTAATATTCTTATTTGACGTCTTAAAACAACAACAACAATAATAACAACAACAACAACTTAGTATAATCTCACTTAGTAAGATATAAGAAGGGTAGTGTGTACGCAGATCTTACCCCTCGGGGATAGAGGGTGTTTCCAAATAAACCCTCGGCTGGGAGGGTAGTATGTACGCAGACTTTACCCATATCCTCGGGTAGAGAGGTTGTTTCCAAATAGACCCCCGACATCCTTCCGTCCAAGAACTTTCCATTTTACTTTTGGGGAGACTCAAACTCACAACCTCTTGGTTAGTAGTGGGGGTTGCTTACCATCAGAGTAACTCCTCTTATCTATTTGACATCTTAAAACAAAATATCAAAAAAAAAAGAATTGAATTGAACTAACACTGCAAATAAATTGAATAATTGATAGTATAGTGATTGTGACTAATGATGATGGTTGTGAGTGATGATCCATAATAATTATAGGCAAGCGTGGTGATTATGGTGATAGCTAATAGTGATGGACAACGATGGCGGTTAGTGGTGAGAGTCAAGGGCGGATCGCGAAAGGATTTACCCGAATTCCCTTCGTCGAAAAATTACACCGTGTATATAAGGTAAAGATTATTTTTTATCTATATTAGTTTATTGTACGTGCGTTGCACGTGTGGATTACGCTGATCATTATAACGTATACAAGAAGAACAAATAATTGAAAAATAACAATTATTATTAGACTAAATCCAATATTTGTTTAAACAGAAAAGGGTCAGAACTGCCCCTAACGTATTGACACCAAGTTAAAAATGCCCTCCGTTAATCTATTTTGAAGAAAACGCCCCTACCGTTAAAATTCTGGCATATTTGTGCCCCTAACGTATTGACTCCAGTTTAAATATGCCCCTACCGTTAACCTATTTTGAAAAAAATGCCCCTACCGTTTTAAATATAAGTACAGTCAGTTGTTAGACTTAGGGGCACAAATGCTAGAATTTTAACGGTAGGGGCATTTTCTTCAAAATAGGTTAACGGAGGACATTTTTAACCTGGCGTCAATACGTTAGGGGCAGTTCTGACCCTTTTCCCTTGTTTAAACGACGAAAATGAGTATTATTACATTGACACAACAATTGAATTTAATATCTTCTGAATTTGTTGTATAATATTTGTGGTTAATAGATATTTTATTATATATTATATTATTGTATCTCACATAACATCTCATTAAAAATTCTTCATTCATAATATCAATATAAAAGAAATACTTTTTAAAACTAAATAAAAAGTATGCACGCTCTTTCAGTTGGTATAAAATGGAGTATAAAAACTTTACGCGAATTATCGTGTATGGAATTAATCTGTTTTTTATTTTTATGGAGAATAAAAAAATAGAATCTAATTTAATTTTATCAAGATTCCTAAAAAATATTATACGTAAAAATTAAAGTTAAGCTACTGTTATAACAAAGGAGATTAAAAGTTTAAAACGCGATCTGATTTTTTTTTCCTTAGATTTGACAATAATATTAAAACTTTTTTCTTTGATATTTATATGCCTGATTTAGGCATGGTAATCGAATTAGTTCTTTGTAACCTAATTACATGGATGTTATTTTCATTCAAAGTTCTACAAAATTATAGGTAAGGTAAGTAGACCTCTTCTTATGAAAAAGAATTTTCTATATTCTTAATACTATTCTAAACTCATTCTCAATGAATTCTACCAATGACGATTTTGAAATTTCTATAATTCACAATGTTGTGGACAATTTTCCAAAATAGTAGAATGCAAAATTTATAGTTCTTTTGAATTTTTTAATATATCTGCTTATCAAACAATTAAAATAATAATTGCAGTTACAATTTTGCGTGGTATGGTGGTAGGTCAGTTTTTTTTAAATTAACATTACCATGAAATTTTAAACTTATACAAATTCATACTTAAAATTAAAATTAATACTCTTAAAAAGTCAAAACATAAAATCGAATATGCATTGTTGATCATATATTTGGAGAAAGAGTTTAAAAGAAAAATTTTAAGTGACATGTATTGAACTCCAAAAGTATTTTTAAGTCCATACATAAGAATATAAAAGTTTGTCAAATGAGAATTTTATTTATATAATTTAAAGCCCTAAATATTAGGACTTTTTACATACTTAAAAAAAAGATTTAATAAGAGAATATTAGTTTATTCTAAAGTCTTAAATATCAGGAAAATAATAAAATTACTATTTTGTTCAGCATGAAATATATTTTAAAGTGTAAAAAGGCAAATAATATTTCGCTAAGGGTCTTTGTGCTTGTAATATAATAATCTTAGCCTCTTATGGTACGCACATGTTACATGTATTCAATCTTAATGAGTATATGTTTATTTCAGAAAATATTTTATATTTAAACTGTGTTTGAGTTATAAATAAAAGTTAAAAAGTGTAAAAATGGTATGATTGTTCACCTATTAATGAAGTCTATTCAATAGAAGCATTAATCATCTCACTATTCAACTTAAAATTCTTCCAATTTTGTAATTTCAAATAAATTATCTAATGCATCGATTTCTACTACAAATTAGTGTTAGCGTCATTTAGTGGTTGAGTCCCCATTTTTTTCTGGTCAATACTAATAGAAAGCATGTGACAGCTGAATGGTTAATATTTTCCTTAATGTTAGACATTTTCTGTATCATAGGCATATGTACAATACTTGATGTGCTTATAAAACGTTAGAACAAAAAGAAGAAAAATAGTTTCATTACTTGTTTAAGGTGAGCTTTGCTTTTATTGCATGACGAATAAACTACATTAGTTGTTCAGATACAACACTGTAAAAGTGACGTACAATTGTACAGCAAAATCAAACCGAAATACAAAACTAAAGGAAAACTATGTTTTGTCATGTTTACTTGTTGGTATTGGAAAGATCCATATACCAACATATTACTTTTTGTTATAAATAGAGGTGAATGTCTATATTTAGAGAGATTCTAGGGTTTATTATTTGGTGGCTAAGTCACCACCTCTCTATAAATATAGGGGTTCTATTCCATTGTAAACCATCCCCAAGTATCAATAAGAATACTCTTCTCTCTACTTTTCTCTCTATTGTTCTTGTTCTTGTATTATTGTTCTTGTTCTTATATTATCTCATAACACGTTATCAGCACGAGTCTCTAACCGATTGAAATTTTCGATTATTTTAACTTTTGTTTGTGTAGGGTTTTTGCTTCATAGCCGATTCGGCTCTCTCAACTCAATCGCCGCCTTTTTCTAATTTCTATACGGAAAAATAGAAGAGATGGTATCATCATAAAGTAATGCAACGGGATGGAAACTCAAGAGGTATATTTGATATCACAACATTTATTGGTATACCTTAAAGGTAAGTAATTTACTTTTCCCTTTCAAATTCTTGAAATTCTACGATTTGATTTTATATACAAACAAAGACAACAAAGTTTGATTATAACTCTGATGGAGTTCGTAAGAAATTACACTCACATGAAGAGGTAAAATTTCTATGCCTTGCCATGATCAAATTCATGTATGATTGTGGGCAAAGAATTAAAATTCCGTCCCATTGAATTTGCTCCATTCCCTTTAGAGAATGTGGTAGCAGTATGTGATAAGTCTGAAAGAAGACAAAATTATTACCATGATGGTATCAATGAATGTGGACGTGGCAATAGACGGAATTATAATCGTCATTATGATCCATTCCCTGAAGTGAATGTGATAATTGTAATAAAGCCTGTAAGTATGAACACGCTCTTGATGTAATTGTGTCTTATGTCTGACATTATGAAAAGAAAGTTCGTTGCCCTTGAAATTTCGGGCAAGAACTATATGGCATGGGTGTTGGATGCTGAAATCCACTTAGGTGCTATGGGTCTTGGAGATGCCATTAAAGACAGAAATAATGCATCCACCCAAGACTATGCTAAGGCCTTGATTTTCTTGCGCCATCACCTTAATGAAGGTTTGAAACTGCGTTAAGGCCTTGATTTTCTTGCGCCATCACCTTGATGAAAGTTTGAAAATTGAATATATCACAGTCAAAGATCCACCTATCTTGTGGAATGGCTTAAAGAAGAGATATGACAACCTGAAGTTGGTCACTCTGCCACAAGCACGATACGATGAGAATCCAAAAGCAAATAGTTCATAAACTATATGTTATCGTTGCGGTGGAAAAGGGCACTAGGCGAAAATTTGCCGTGTACCAAGACATTTGGTTGAGCCTTGTCAAGCATCTCTAAAGAGTAAATGCCCTGAAACAAATTTTGTCTCTGACGACAATTTTGACATCACCCACTTGGATGTGGCAGACTTCTTTGAGCACCCTGAGGGGAAAATAGACCACCTAATCGGTGATGGATCTGTAAGAAAGAAGATGGAATTGTTTGATTTTATTTCACTGATTTGTAATAGTTAGTGAATAAACTAATAGTCATTAGTATCAGCTCGTATTAGTTAGTTTATGATATAATGTTAGTATTAGTTCTTTAGAATGTTTCAATATGCTCAGATTTCAATAATATTTTTATTTTCCAGTAGAGGTAATCGACTAACCTAACAGTTAGTCGATTATCTAATATTTCGCATTAAAACTGCAAAACAATCGATTGTATATGTTTAACAATCGATTGTGAATGTTCAACAATCGATTGTGAATGTTTAACAATCGATTGTCTTAAGACTGATCTGAAGTTTTTCAAAATAGCAAATAATCGATTGTTTATGTTTGACAATCGATTGTCTTAAGACAGTGTGATCCGAAGTTTTTCAAAATAGCAAATAATCGATTGTGTATGTTTAACAATCGATTGTGAATGTTCAACAATCGATTGTGTATGTTTAACAATCGATTGTCTTAAGACAGTGTGATCCGAAGTTTTTCAAAATAGCAAATAATCGATTGTGTATGTTTAACAATCGATTGTGAATGTTCAACAATCGATTGTGTATGTTTAACAATCGATTGTCTTAAGACAGTGATCCGAAGTTTTTCAAAATAGCAAATAATCGATTGTGTATGTTTAACAATCGATTGTGAATGTTCAACAATCGATTGTGTATGTTTAACAATCGATTGTTTTAAGAAAATGCTTAAACTGAAATTTTCAAACTGCAAAGTAATCGATTATGGAAAACATATAATCGACTATCTGATTTAGTAAGTCGAATAACCTCAGCAGATTTCGAAAATATTGTTTAAGTATGAAACAAACGGATTGAATTTGTTTATTCTCATGTTCGTATATTTTCTTTTGTATGGCAAACCATGGGAATTAAATTGATTGAAGGCTCCTGAACTATAACTCTGCCTAAAGGAACGATATTTTAGAGAATGCAATGTTCTCCTCCAAGTCTAAGAAGAACTTGTTGAGTTTTAATGATATCAGTCAAAATGTTCTCCTCCAAGTCTAAAAGGAACTTGTTGAGTTTTAAAGATATCATTCAAAATGGATATAAGATTGAGACAATACATGAGTATAATCTTGAATACCTCATTTACTCATGAAAACGAGGTTGCCCACTTCGGCTTGGGGTCACGCCATTTTGCATGCAGCAATGCTAGTTCGTCTCTGACTGACGAATTGACACAAATATTCCCCGTTGCAATTGGTTTTGGGTCATGAACCTAATATATCCCATTTAAGAATCTTTGGATGCGCAGTATATATGCCTATAGCACCGCCATCCCGCACCAAAATGGGTCCGCAAAGAAGGTTAGGAATATATGTTGAATTTGAATCGTCCTCCATTATTCGCTACCTCGAAACATTGACAGGGGATTTGTACACTGCACGATTTGCAGACTGTCAATTTGATGAGACACTTTTCCCAAAATTAGGGGTAGAAGTTGGTGAAACCAAACGGGAAATTTTGTGGAAAAATGCATCATTATCTCATCTTGATCCACATACCTCTATTTGTGAAAAAGAGGCGCAAAATATTATCCATTTGCAAAGAATAGCAAATCAAATGCCAGACGCATTTACAGATTTGAAAAGGATAACAAAATCACATATCCCCGCAGTGAATGTGACAACATCTGATTCACGAATACATATTCATTATTGGAAGAATATGAACATGAAATTGGTATTGAATATACCACACTCACCCCTAGAAGGAGGTTTGAGATAATACCACACTCACCCCTAGAAGGAGGTTTGAGATGATATATGGCATGAATGATCGTTGGTCACGTACCTATTGTACGCCAAAATATTTTGGAAATATGACTATTAAAGGATAACGATAATGCAAGAAACATATCTTGCATATAAGTTTGACATGACCATAATGGTATAACTTTCTCTTTAAGAAAGATATTCACCACATGGATGTTGATGAATTTGTGGTAGTAAAAAATTAATTGAGAGCTCTAGAAGAGCCAATTATTACTATGTTGGAGAAACACAATTGAGTATTGTGCTGTAGTAAGTCTTAAAGAAACTTATTCAGTTTCCAAAGTACACGCGAAAGCGCTGATTATATTGAGAAATAAATAAAGGAAAGATTTGATATCTTCTATTACTACAACTTGTAGCGGAATAATTTGTATATGAAAAGCTACCCGCTTTATTCTCCAGTTTGTACTACACAAACAAAAGAATGCCACAATAAAGTGGATATCTATTGGTATAAAAACCCATGCCATAATAAACCTGAAGTTATTGATAAGTGCACATGTCATGGTGTAAATTTGAAGTTTACCAATATTGATAATTTATTCAGTTGGCATTCGGGTTAGCCATCTCATTTTAAGTATGATGTGCAATAATAGAGAATTCACATGGGTAAATATCAAAGGTGAATATGGGCCCATTCACCTGCCATGTATACCACATATGATGCATCTATGATATGGTTACATGCGCAATTGTTATTAACCCGCAGCCTGGCCGGTGCTTGCGAGGTAAATTGCTCAGTAATCTAAATTCGAGCATAATTTCCAGATTTTCTACTCAAGATAGTTCATCTTGATAAGTTGGTTTATATCAAAGTTGGTTTAGCAAGATAATTATTGAGTGCCTCCACTTAATAGCTAAACTGTTTCTTATGAGAACAAAGTTATATATATCAGTTTGATATACGTTGTATACGAGAGTATATTCTCCCCTCACAAGTGGTTCAGGGTCAGGAACCAAATAATTTCATCTTATTATTAATGTGCTGTGTATATTGACATGATAATGCACAAAGATGATTTCCCAAAGTTGAGGAAACAAGTTAGCTTTTCTAACATGAGGGGGAGACATGATAAACACTTGAGAAAAGGTTACATGTGATGAATTATCATTTGTATATGTAAATCCCCGAATATCATGAACCTGAAGTTCATAAAATGGATAATTCAATTGCAACATATTGCAAAGCATGCTATACGCATTTGCTGACCCAAAGAAAGTAACTATATTCTCACTACAAATGCTCATATTAAGTCCTAGAAGGATAAAGTCTTGGATACGCTTGAAGCGTATAGACAAATCGGTTTCAAAAGGAACTTCTTAATAAAGAAGATGAGCAAATGATCAAAGTGATCATAATAAAGTCAATGATATGTGTAATCAGTTTTCGATATCTTATTTGTTTAGCATGACATGAAAACTTGATATGCATCTAAAGTCTATTATATGGCTTATATGACTTAACTTATAAGTCAATCCATGAAAGATTGAAGTTGCTTGAAGCATATACAATTCTTGGTCCTGAAGTACCACATCCTAAGTGCAACTTGTGTACATATGTATCTTGCTATAACTATAAGCATGATGGCATTGAGAATACATCTATGGAGATATTGAAGAGTTATTCCACGACATTATATGAAGATGTTCATATCTATCAAGAATGATGATTTCAAGGTGCGGAATATTTATTCAAGTCAATATGGTTGATTTATTTATCAAACATCTACCAAAGATTGTTTTGAAGATGGTGCACAAGATTGGAATGCAAATGCTCAAGGATATAAATTGATGTTCTTATCAAGGGGAGTTACTGCGCGTTGCACTCTTTTTCCCTTACAAGGTTTTGTCCCAACTGGGTTTTCCTTGCGAGGTTTTTAACAAGGCAACCAATAGGCGCATATTCAAACATGTGTACTCTTTTTCCTTCTCTTTAATTTTTTCCCATTGGGTTTTGTTTTAGTTAAGGTTTTAACGAGGCACATTATTGAATAGACATTCAAGGGGGAGTGTTATAAATAGACTTCTATTTAAGGTGAATGTCTATATTTAGAGAGATTCTAGGGTTTACTACTTGGTGGCTAAGTCACCACCTCCCTATAAATATAGGGGTTCTATTCCATTGTAAACCATCCCCAAGTATCAATAAGAATACTCCTCTCTCTACTTTTCTCTCTATTGTTCTTGTTCTTGTATTATTGTTCTTGTTCTTATATTATTTCATAACACTTTTTCTTTTTGACTTTTGTTTTATATTTTTTTAAGTTCTTTTTGTACGTTGTTGTATTTTTTTCTTCCGAGATAATTAACATTGACCACGGAATCTGACAATATGCATATTGTTTCCTGGATTTAGTCCTGTTCCAGTATAAATTTGTCCAAAGTTTTGTAGATAAAAGGATATTAAATTTTCTTTGTTTATATGAATTTAGTAGAAATCTATAGTACATTTTCTAATTCGAGTAAATCAATAAATCTCAACAGTTTATAGAGATAATAAAAAAGAAGAACATATCCTGCTAATCATTTTCCAGCCTAGTTACACAAGAAACTCCAATTAATCTAAATATATGTAGCAGTATTTTAGCTAATTCATATATACATATACAAAGAAACATTGACCGTTTTCATTATCAAGCTTGCCTTCACACTTTCTAACTTCCGGAATCGAAAATAAAAATAAAAGGGTACAATAAGTTAAACAAGAAGAAGTTATACCTAAAAGTTTTGGTTAATTATGAGGTCGAGAATATTTAGTTCACATGTACATGAGGTTTTCCAAGTCCCTGTAATATAATAGTTTAAAGCAAACAATGAGAATTGAATATCAATTGTTTAAAAGTTAAATTCAGCACATTTTAGTAGCAAGCAAATCAAGGGCTATGGCAGATCATCTTCATTGTTCTCTCCAATTTGCAAATTTCCATAAAAGCTTTGCATATCCTACAATAAGAACAAAGGAGAAAATCAATTTAGTAATGTTTGGCTAAAATGTTATTCGCACACTTATATAGCTCTAAAAACAATAAAAAATAATTTGAGTTAATCGGAATCAAACGTAATATGGTCTAGAGATTATGGAACGACTAAGGTATAAGAAATATAAGATAAATAGTAGACTTAGCACAAGAGAGATAGAGAACATCAGAGAGAGAGAGTTGTATATTATCAATGAAATACACATGAATCTTTACAAAGGGAAGGTCCACTTTATATACTACGGGACATTCCTCGAAATAATACAAAAAAAGTACAAGAGTTGGTGGCCTCGATATACGAGTGTCATAGCTTGATGTGATGTTACAGCAAGTCATGTCACTCAGCCCGTTTGTTGACTGAGGCCGGCTTTGCTTGGGCCGACCTCACCAAGGCCGCTTTCCTTAGCTGGGCCGTGTACGGATAATATATGGTCATGAGGAGCCAAATTTGCCCAATACAAATAACATGAAAATTTAGTCTGATCCTCATTCTGTTGGATGCGGTCTCAAATTTAGTAGCGACCATAAATGATGGTAATTAAGAAAATATGAAGCAATATCGACTTAAGTTAAGGATAAAATTACAAAATTTAACAAAGCGAAATTAATATCACACAAAGCAGGACAAATAAGAAAGCACTTGAAGCAATGAACTTACATTTACCATAACATATGCCCAGATAAAATTAAAGAGACACTAATGTATAAAGAAAATTTAAATTAAATTGAAAAGAAAAAACCACATAAGCAAAAAGATCTTGGATGCCCACAAATTCATCTACTAAGTGTTTAATAGATGCAATGTTTTCGATATCCATAATTTGAACTACGTATTTGAATTGTACCATATGTCTATTTGAGATGAAAAACCTAGAATCACTTGGATGCTAATATTTTATTATCTCTTTAGCATCTTCTGAATCTTGGCATAAAAGAGGTAGTGTTTAATAAAATTTATTTTTCTATTTTCAATATACCTCTTACCAAATGAGCATGCCTATTTTTGTTAAATTATCAAGAAAAAAGTGTTAGGATTATAATTCCGACTAAATATAACAACCTTCATCTTGAATAATCCAGAATTAAACTACATGAGCGGAAGCTAACCTGAATCCATATGTGGAATTGTTGAACCTCCTTTCTTGATGATTGTCCTTATGCCCTTTTGAAGAATGCTCCTTAATCCTTTCCTTCAAGTTTGTTCTTGATGGTATGTGTATCCACAAGATTCTTCACAAGACAAAATAATATGTGTGGTTTCATAACAATAATAATGTAATGACAATGAGCAAAATGGTTTATGGTTTTCCACACTATTTGCAAGACAACAATGGAGTATTTTGGCTCTTGATTCAATGGGAGGAAGAAGAATCTTGTCTTGCACTAATGTGGGAACCATAACCCCCACTTTATAACTTCATGAGTTACATAACCCAAGAGTCACAAGAGTTACATAACTCAAGAGTCACAAGCATGTAACCATGGTTACATATATGTAACCTTAGTTAGCCCATCATTAACTAAGGTTACCCCTTTTGGGTATCTACACATTAGTCCTACACTTTATATGACAACATATTGGCCCCCTTAACATAATGTCCATAAGACCACAAAATTAGGCCAAACCAAAAGATAGCACATAACATATAATTTATCCATATATTGTTCATATGTATGTAGATATAAGTCCATATATCTAGATATAAATCCATATATCTTACAATCTCCTACTTGGACGAGATACACATACATACGTACAAACCTTAGCATTATATGTTACATTATAACCTTATGAGCTCAAAATTGCTATCACAATAAATTGTCATGAACAATCCGGTCCATCAATCATACCAACATAGGACCTAAGAGCTCTTAGTTACTCATTCGTAACCAGAACCAATCATAGATCACGTATATCAATATAACCAATGACATGGATCAAGTGTAGGTATGGAGCATGGAAATAACATAAAGTGTGGTCAATAAAATGTCTATTTCCAACTGGTTCTCTTTATTGAGATCAAACATAAACTGTAAGAGTACAAAAACTTTAAAACTGAATATCTGCGCAGATATAACTGAATTACTGAATTTCTGAATATAATGAACAATACATAAATGTGCAATACAAACTCCCACTAAAATACATAATCCTCAAATGATTTGACACCCATACAAGCAATATGCTCAAGAAATACTTTTGGTGTCAATCCCTCAGTGAGCGGATCCGCAAGCATGGAGTTTGTACTTATGTACTCAATGCACAATTGTCCATTTTGTACTCTTTCTTTAACAACCCAAAATTTGACGTCCTTATGTTTTGCTTTCGTCAAATTACTGTTGTTGTTTTTAGACTAAGTGGCAAAACCGGAGTCGGTATACCCGATGATCTCAAGCTGATCCGAACTCCGATATGTAAGCATGTTATCCTTTGTTCTCTGTAAATACCTTATGACCCTTTTGGCTGCCAACCAATGGCCCATTTCCGGATTGCTTAGATATCTGCCTAACATCCCAACAATGTATGCTATATCAGGTCGTGTACAAACCTGAGCATACATCAGACTACCTACAGCCGAAGCATAAGGCGTCTTCTGCATTTCCGAAATTTCATAATTATTAATTGGGCACTGTTTGAGACTAAACTTGTCTCCCTGAGCAACAGGGGTGTTGCCTGGTTTACAATCCTGCATGCCAAATCTTTTCAGAACCTTATCGATATAGCCCTTTTGTGACAGACCGAGAACACCTTTGGAGCGATCTCGTTGTATCTGAATTCCTAATACAAAAGAAGCTTCACCAAGATCTTTCATTTCAAATTTCTTTGAAAGAAATTTCTTAGTTTCATGCAATAATGCTATATCATTACAGGCAAGCAGTATGTCATCGACATATAAAACCAGAAAAATATACTTACTCCCACTGAACTTATGGTATATACAGTCATCAGCAATATTCGGTTCAAAACCGAAAAGATGTAACGACTGCATGAAACTTATAATACCATTGACGAGAAGCTTGCTTGAGCCCATAGATGGATTTCTTTAATTTGCAAACCTTCTTCTCTGATTCATCCGAAACAAAGTTTTCAGGTTGCACCATATAAATTGTTTCCTCAATGTCACCATTGAGAAAAGCTGTCTTAACATCCATTTGATGAAGCTCAAGATCAAAATGTGCTACTAATGCCATTATAGTCCTGAAAGAGTCTTTCGATGAAACTGGAGAGAAAGTCTCTTTATAATCAATGCCTTCTTTCTGAGTGTAGCCTTTTGCGACAAGACGAGCTTTATACTTAATAACATTGCCCCCTGAATCCCTTTTGGTTTTAAAAATCCATTTACAACCAATAGGTTTAATACCTTCGGCAATGTAACAAGCTCCCAAACGTCATTATCGCTCGTAGACTTCATCTCATCATTCATGGCATCAATCCACTTTTGAGAGTTAGAACACTTAATGACTTGACGGAAGTTGATTGGATCATCTTCCTCAAGTCCAATATCACTTTCTTGTTCTTGGGGAAATACAATATGATCATCCGAAATTGCATTTCTCCTCTCTCTAGTGGATCTCCTTAATGGCATTTCAGTTTCTTGAGGTTGTTGAGTTTGATTTTCATTAGTTATATCAGGATCCTGATGGGGGAGAATTTCGAGATTGTCTTGAACCGGAGTTATGTGATCCGTGTCATGAAGACCAAGATCAACAATTTGAGGGAAAGACACATGTTCTTCCTCAAAGACAAAATCTCTAACAGCTTTATCTCCCCACCCCCAAACTCAATATCCTCAAAGAACCTAGCATTACCCGTCTCAAAATAGTTCTAGAAGTGGGATCATAAAACTTAAAACCCCTGGATTTTTCAGAGTATCCAACAAAATAGCTACTAACCGTCTTAGCATCCAGTTTCTTTTCATTCGGCCTATAAGGCCTTGCCTCAGCTGGACAACCCCAAATGTGTAAATGCCGAATACTAGGTTTATGCCTAGTCCAAAGTTCATATGGGGTTTTGATTGTAGCTTTAGTTGGAACTCTATTAAGAATATAAGCTGCGGTGTTTAATGCTTAGTCATGAATAAGATATAGGTACCCATAACGAGAGTAATCGTCTATGAATGTGATAAAGTATTGTTGACCATTCCTACAAGGAGTAGGGAATGGCCCACAAATATCCGTATGTATCAATTCTAAGACGTCCGAAGCTCTCTTAGCACCTAATCTAGTCTTGTTTGTTTGTTTTCCCTTGATACACTCAATACAAATTTCCGAATTTGAGGAATCAAGCGAATCAAGAATTCCATCTGACACGAGTTTCTGAATTCTTTGAATGGATATGTGACCCAAACGTTTATGCCAGAGTGAAATAGAATTCTCATTAGTAAATTTTCTTTTGGTACCACTTAAACTTGTATGCAAAGTTTCTTTATATGAAGTTATTGTATCAACCAAATATAAGCTACCAAATGTTGATAAAACACCAGTACCAATAAGATTTGAATTCTGAAAGAGACTAACTTTATTATCCCCAAATGTACATTTATAACCAGATATGTCCAATTGGGGAACTGAAATTAAGTTCCGTCTAAAAGACGGTACAATAAAAGTCTCATCCAAATCTAAATGAAAACCGGTTTTAAACAACAGCCTAAATTTGCCAATAGCTTCAACTGGCACCTTCTTGCCGTCACCCACATAGATGTATCTTTCACCATCATTTGGTTTTCGGCAGTTCAGGCAACCCTGCATTGATATACTTATGTGAGTAGTAGCAGCAGAATCTACCCGCCAAGTATCCTTAGGTACCGAAATTAAATTAACTTCCGAACAAACAAGAGAAAGAAATGTACCCTTTTCCGCACGCCAGGCATGGTACTTGGTACAATCTTTCTTCACATGATCAGCCCCCTTACAGAGAAAGCAACCTAATTCAGTGATTTCAACCTTAGGTTCCTTATGTTGCTTAATCTTGGGCCTTGCAACCGCAACTTCCTTACCTTTCCTCTTCTTAGTTTCCTTAGAAGAGGATGCCAAATGAGCACTTTCAGTCTTATCTAGCTTTATCCTTTCCTCTTCTTGCACACAGTGTGAAATGAGCTCGTTAAGAGTCCATTTCTCCTTCAGGCAATTGTAACTGACCTTAAACTGATTAAAGTGTGCAGGAAGAGATATCAAAACAAAGTACACAAGCAGTTCCTCAGGTAAATCCAGCTTGAGTGACTTAAGTTTCGAAGCAAGATGAGACATTTCCATAATGTACTCCCTAATGTTTCCCTTGCCCTTATACCTCATGGAAACAAGTCTACTTAATAGTATACTTGTTTCCGCCTTTTCGTTTTGAATAAAACGCCGTTCAAGGTTTTCAAGGAAAACTTTGGCATTAGGCTCATCATTCATAGTGCCCCTGAATGATTCTGGAATTGCACGCTTCATGATCATTAGACTCATGCGATTCGAGCGTTCCCACTTCTCCATCGCCCTCCTTTCATCAGGAGAGGATGTATCCTCAAGAGGAGTAGGTTTCTCGGTCCGAAGAGCAAGGTCAAGATCCATGCAACCGAGAACGATCATGACGTTCTCTTTCCATTCCTTAAAGTTTGTGCCGTTAAGCACAGGGATGCTATTGATGTTGGCAGAGATCGTAGAAGCAGAAGAATTTACTGAAAATAGAACAAAAGGATTACTGAATACATGCTTACAAATACTTGAACTTTAACTTTATAGATTCAAAATTAGGCATTCCCATTACAAGATACCTAGCACAACATTGATTTTAGTCTTTGGACAGAAAAACAACTTGTAAGTGGTACTCTTGGTGTAGTGATCAAACATAGACAATAAACTCCTGTCAAATATTAAACCTTCCTTTGGGCCGATTTAATATTCACATGGAAAACCAAATAATCGTCTCATATTTACCACCACAAGCATGTTCGAATTCTTGCCAAATAACACCTTCCTTTGGGCCGGTGTTAAACGCATAGAAGACTAACATCCACAGTCATCTTATATTTTAAAATTAATCAATCTACACAATAGAGGTTACTTTGGCAACATAATGCTTCAATTGAATAATTAAAATATTAGATGCTATAAACTTTAGTTCCTTAAGCCTTATTATGAATCTCAACTTAATATGTTACATATGTTGATATGTAACACTTGAATATTAATTGTTGTTTACTTTATAGGACAATTCCATATAATATTAGAATTGATGGACTTTAAAAACAATTAACATTCACTGAAACTTAAGAGAGTTGAAACGTTTTTAACCTTACTGGACAAAACAATCGGTTGAAAGCAATAGACAATCGATTATCTTTGGCTTAAAATTTTTTTTTTCAGTTGCTGGACCAATATAATCGATTGTCAAAACCAGACTATCGATTATTTTGGTTTTGAGAAAAAAAGTTTAAGTTTCTGGACCAACATAATCGATTGTCAAAACCATATAATCGATTATGCTGGTTTTAAGAAAATTTTATAAGTTACTGGACCAATATAATCGATTGTCAAAACCAGACAATCGATTATTTTGGTTTTGATAAAATTTTTTTAAGTTTCTGGACCATTACAATCGGTTGTCTACAATAGATAATCGATTGTATGGTATAATTGAAAAACGTTTCAACTCACTGGACCAGAACAATCGATTGTATAGAATATACAATCGATTATTCTGGTGTTTCAAAAAACTGCCAGAATTTTAAACGTCAAAGACAATCGATGGTGTAAGGAAACAATCGATTGTATTGAGGCAGTGACCAAAAAATATTTTTGTTTTTTGAATAACACATGATTTTCAACATGAATCTTAAACATAAAAAACATGTTGTTAACCAACTAAAATCATGCTATTTACAATGTTTTAACATGATATTAAAACATCAAATTACATCAAAACATAACATTCATAAGATCATGCTATTTCATGGTAGAATTTCATAAACAAAATTCTAATTAAACTTAAACATGAATCCTAACATAACATGAATCTTATGAACATCCAAATTATCCAAAAATGAAGGGTGGCTCTGATAACAATTGTTAGGATTATGATTCCGACTAAATATAACAACCTTCATATTGAATAATCCAGAATTAAACTACATGAGCGAAAGCTAACCTGAATCCATATGTGGAATTGTTGAACCTCCTTTCTTGATGATTGTCCTTATGCCTTTGGAAGAATGTTCCTTAATCCTTTCCTTCAAGTTTGTTCTTGATGGTATGTGTATCCACAAGATTCTTCACAAGACTAAATAATATATGTGGTTTCACAACAATAACAATGTAATGACAATGAGCAAAATGGTTTATGGTTTTCCACACTATTTCCAAGACAACAATGGAGTATTTTGGCTCTTGATTCAATGGGAGGAAGAAGAATCTTGTCTTGCACTAATGTGGGAACCATAACCCCCACTTTATAACTTCATGAGTTACATAACCCAAGAGTCACAAGAGTTACATAACTCAAGAGTCACAAGCATGTAACCATGGTTACATATATGTAACCTTAGTTAGCCCATTATTAACTAAGGTTACCCTTTTGGGTATCTACACATTAGTCCTACACTTTATATGACAACACATTGGCCCCCTTAACATAATGTCCATAAGACCACAAAATTAGGCCAAACCAAAAGATAGCACATAACATATAATTTATCCATATATTGTTCATATATATGTAGATATAAGTCCATATATCTAGATATAAATCCATATATCTTACAAAAAGATTTTAAAATATTGTTCAACACAGAAACATACACTCCAAATAATACTGATACACTGCGAAGGTTCTAATGTTATTCCTTTTCTTATACAAATAGCATTTTCATAATTTAAATAAGGAAAATTTTAATATGTAAAACTTAATTGATGTTAAAAAGACTAAATATTAGATAAATAATTAAATCACTATTTTGTCTAGGATGCAAGTTAATTTTAAAAGGGTAAAAAAGGTGAACGATATTTCATTTTTTTTATATTATATATATATATATATATTATATTTTGAATCTTTTTAGCACAACTTAAAGCATAACTTAGTGGTCAAGATGGTTAAAAATCTTTATGAGGTCACTAGTTCAATTTTCACTTACTGCAACCTCTTCTAATATTTTAACTTTTTATTTTCTTTAACTCACTTAACGAAATTATTCATATTTATTCAGATCCATTGTAATGTTTAATTAAAAAAATAAACATACTTAATAATTGAAATTAAGTTTCAGACATTCATTAAGTACGAACAAATGAGTTGTATCAACTTCCAATCCCATAAAGTTTAAGTGGTCTTTTTGAAATTCAAAACTAGTTTGGGGGTATTGATGTAAACTCCCAAAAAGGTAAACTAATAGATATGCATTACGTACATTCATATATCGGATTATGAGTATCTTATATCCGGATACGCACTATCTATAAATTTCAAAAAGCGTATAAATCCTACTAACTTCTCATCTAACGGCTGTAAAAATCCACAAAGGATCACTACCTGCATCTACACCGTCAAAAGCAAAAAAAAAAAAACCAAAAAGAAAGCAGAAAAGAATTTTAATTCAGAAAAAAGAAAAAAATAATCTCAATTTTCTCAAATCCCAAAACCTATCTCAAAATTCTCTATGGAGCCGAATCATGAAACTAGTGGACTCAGCTCTTACTTTCACCACCACCAACCACCACCGCAAAACCCTAACCCCACCACCAATGGAATTGTACAAAACAACTCCACTAACAATTCCGCCGCCGCTACCACCGCCACCGCTTCTCACATGGTGTACACTGGTTCACTGCCGTCCGCCGCCGTGTCGCCGCCGATGGAGAGCGTGAAGAGAAAGCGAGGGAGGCCCAGAAAGTATAGCACGCCAGAACAAGCTGCGGCTGCTAAACGGCTCTCTTCGGCTTCGGCTCCGCCCAAAAAGAGGGATCATGCTTTGAGCCGTTGTGCTGGAGCTGACGCCGCTGGTGGTTCTTCTAAGAAATCGCAATTGGCCGCTCTGGGTGAGTCCCAGTGTCTCTCACGCTCGTGCACGCGCCACCATGAAATTTTAAAAATCTGCTCTTTGGTGTTTATATGCATCTGTTAGAATTTAGAATGTGTTTGAAAGTAATATAGTATACCGCATTATATGCGGGAGGGGCATATAGGCACATGCTTATATCCGTATCTATGCTTTTCTATTTTTTTATTTTCTGCCATAGTTTATTGGATACTTTATTCTTGTGTTGGACCTCCTACTTCTCCACCTTCTTTTTCCCATTCCTTAAACTAAAGTTTTAAAAATGTGATCTTTGCATGGTTTGTATGCAGTAGAAAAATTATGTTACCTTGTCCATGTTACCCCCTTCTTATCAATAGCTTTGCTGGTTAATAGAGGAAAAGATTAGCGATATTTTAAAAAAAAATCAAGTGTAGAGGCAGAATACTGGGCTCTGTATTCTAAGAGGCAGCCACCAGTGAAGTAGTAAACAAAGAGTCAATCTAAGAGATTTGCATAGCATTACAAGTTTGTTGCCTTTCGTTTTATACATGCTCGTGCTCTTGGGAGGGGGGGGGGAGGGGGGGGGGCTGTGTAATTGGGAGAGCTTAAATTAATTTTTTGCCTCATATATATAATTATTTCAGACTTTGAGCTAGTTGACTCTGTTTGCCCAATGTTTAAAAGTCCTAGTTACTATTAATAAAGGCTGGGAAGGGGTCCAGTTTTACTCAAATTTCTCCTATTGGTTTATGCAGGTAATGCTGGACAAGGTTTTTCACCTCATATCATCAATGTGTCTACTGGAGAAGTATGTTCAGAAATTTTCTTCCAAATTCTCTATTAACTCCTCTCATTATGCAAAGTTCACCGTGCTTGAATCAATGATAAATGATTCCTCTCATATACTTTTAAGTTTTATCTGTTTTTTTATAGATACTTTCACTTTACACATCTAGTTAATTCTCAAAAACGTTCTTGAAGGAAAGAACGTTCTTGAGCAAATAAATTGGAACAGATAAAACAGACAGTAAGTCCATAAATTGTACTGGGTGAAGTTATAAGGTGTTGGGGCTTTTGGATTTCTGGAAGATTGGAGCTATTACTTGAACATCCAATTGATGATACTTCTATTGCACTAACTCATGCACTTCCTAGATGGTCTAGCTTGCTTTTGTCCAATTCTTTTTTATGACGTGCTTACACCCATTTTTTTATTTAGCTTGCCATCATTTCATTTTGCTGTGGTAACTCGTAGATATCATAATTGATGTTTTTAGGCTACATAAATCAGTTCCACTTAGGTCCATTTATTGTACCTCTAGGGAAGGGAAAATTTTATGTTAATCGATTATCCTTTATGCTCAAGCTTTCCTCGTTTATTGATGCATGGAGCGTGTTACTCTTCTCATTTATGATATTTTGATACTACGGCTTCCTTGGCTAGTTACTTCTTTTCCTCTTTTATTCAAGCGGGGTTGTTCTCTTTTATTTACTTTCGAGTTTAAGATCTGAACTACATTGCTTGATTTGCTTATTCATTTAAGATGCTTGAATTAGTGTACCCTTGGGGCGGCCCTTCCCCCGATCCTGCGTGAAAGCGGATGCTTTGGTGCACCGGACTGCCTTTTCATACAGAAACAGTTATGGAATATGGATTATTTTCTCTAACATAGCTATTATTGGATGGATATTTTATATGATAGAACTCTTGCTTATACAATTATTTGTGTGCCAAGAATGAAGGAAATTTTCGCATTTCCTATAAGGTTAAAGCTTGTTTAGTGTGAAGATACAAGCCAAAGAGGCAGTTAAATAGGTGACTCCAACATTGTCTTTGAGAAGTAAGGATTATATAAGAAAATGATACCATGCATTAAGAGTCATATGATTAAAACCATATATAATGGACGTCAATCATTGGTTGCCTGCCTAAGCTATAAACTCCTTGTTGGTATATCTTTATAATGATGACAAGAATATTGTCCTAGGTATATTAGAACTTTGGTTCTAATTGGAGAATTAGTTTTTTTTTCCTAGGATTAGTTCGAATGTGTGCATTGATATTTTTTAAAAGAAAATTACTTGATGTGTGCAAAAGCTCAAGCTTAAAAATTTTCCCTTATAATGTTGTTATAGCATTTAATTCAGATAAAATTGCCTATGGGGAAATCAGCATCTCCTTCTAATTATTCCAACATTCAAGAAATTTGGCAACTTCGGGATCTTTTGGTTACCAATTTAGATATAGAAAATTCAGCTAGGAACATACCTATATCCTATCTAAAGTAGTAGCTTCACTCTTTTTATTTTTAAATCAAGAAAGTACTAGCTTCTCTTTTTTGGGATTCTTGGTGAAAAATAAAAATTGAATTTGAGCTATTGTGCACAGCCAGGGGCCTACCCAGAATTTTTAATAAGTGGTATCGATATTTAAGGAATAAACTGGGTGGGACAAAAAAGCAAAAGAGATGAGAAATTTAGAATAACGATCGCAAGAAATTTAGAAGTCGCCGTGGCCCACCAGTTTAATTGATTATTTTTTGTAAAATATAGGGTTCAGCTCTGTATAAACTCTAGTTTTTCACAAGAACTAAAAATTCTGAAAACATAAAACATCTTCTATTGAGGTCGATTCCCTGACGTCAAAGTAAGAATATTGCTGCGCCTAACCATTCCGCCCAATGCTGCTACATGCCATAAATGGTCATTTATATTTTGTATTGTAATTCTATGTTGTTTGTATATATGTCTATATAGTAAAATTTTCCGACCAAGCGGTGTCGGGTGGCACCGCTGGGGTAAACGTGCGCCGGCCCCTGTGCACAGCCTCAAAAAGGAGAAAGGATAAACTGATTCTTCTGGTCTTCTACTCTATTGATAGTCTGTGAAATTTGGAAAAGCATATATGTAACCCATTATCTTATTATAGTTATCACATATCACAAAGTGAAGATAGCAAAACAGCTAGCCTTATAATCATCTGTTCATTTTGTTATTAAAGGGAATGTCTGGTTTGTTCTCTTTTTCACTTGTTAATTGCATATATTATAGAGAAGAGAGAGACCCATAAAAAGAATGTAATGGAAAAGAGATTGATGCTTTAAGAGAATATTGGTTTTTCTTCTCTTGCTAAATCGAATATAATTTCTGTTTAAGTGCCTTTTGATTTGATCTAGTTGCTAGGGCTCATGTTCTCTTCTTCTCCTCTTGCTTCTCTTGTCATTATTTATGCCAATAGCAAAGATCTTTTTTAAGATATCCCCATCTCCAAAATCTTTGGCGTACTATGGGTTCTCAGATATGCCTTTTCCTGAGTCTTTGTGTTCCATGTTACTCTTGCAGTTCAACTGTAACTTTGGTATGTTCCTTTTGACCTCAGTAATTGGTTGTAATAAGAAATGTTTGGATTCCATTTTCCTATCCGGGTTTTACCAATTGATATTAAGTCAAATGTGTTGTTCCATTACAGTGTTTGCATGGCATCTGATCTATTTAGAAGTACTACCCATGGTTAATTTCTTGTTGCACCAACTTAAATAGTGCCTTTAGTATCATCTATGTCTGTATGCTGAGCATATCAAACTAATTTCTGTTTCTTTGTGATCAAACCTGTGATGTTGATGATTAGTTTTCACAGATATATGATTCAGGGTTTAGTCCTTTACCCATCCATTCATTATTCATCAGAATATGTAGCATTAGTTTTCCTTAACATGCATGGCAGTTTCAATGGCACAACCTTTCCTGATTAACTTCACTGCATTGAAGATGTACTTCTGACTACATATTGTATTTGTCTGCCATTTTATGCTTATGCCTTTTTCATAATTCACTTAACAGGATGTCGGTCAGAAAATCATGATGTTCATGCAACAGAGCAAATACGAACTATGTGTGTTATCAGCATCTGGCTCAATCTCTAATGCCTCTCTGCGTCAGCCAGCAACATCTGGAGGAAGTATTACATATGAGGTAGAAAATTCCTTACTAATGTGGTTGGCAAGGGGAAGCACTAAGTTTGCAGACAAGCATAGGTTTAAAGCAGAATAAAGAAGATGCAAGAATTAATCATAGTGTGAAGGAAATTTGCTGCTTTTCTGTTCTGCATGCTTTCAACTCTAATTCTATTGTTTTGGTTGTGCGTCATTGTTGTTGATTAAATTTATCCAAAAAATTGACTGTTGTTGATTGGAATCAGGATGACTTGCAAAAATATACTGATAATAGGACACATCAAATCAAGCGTGATATTGATGGAGTCCCCATATCGTCCCTGAATTTCGTAAACTCCCATGGGGTTCTTAATTGACTTCCACACATGTTTCACACACAGCTTAAATTTTCATAATGTAACTGGAATCTAAGCCATTGCGAAGCTTCACTTTTTGTGTTGTGGTTTTTGATTAAAAATGAGAGAGGGGAAGGTTCTTGTAGAAGTGTAAAGTCCCGCCCACCCCCTCCCCCCCTTCCCCCAAAAGAATGATCAAACAAATGCTATCACCTCACCCCTAATTCAAGCAAAGTAGTAGTACATCTACTATGTGTTTTATTTTTCTTTCTTTGGAGGTGAAACTTAGTTTAATATTAGTCCAACCCTGTAACTCTTTCGCCTTACTTTTTTTTCTTTTCTTTTAGTAGTGTGAAACCTCTTTTCCTTTACTTTAACTCTTTGTTCCTTCTTTTCTAGGAGGTAAGACTTAACTATTTGTTCCTATATAGCCCTATTTTCTCTTTTGTTGTTCAAGCACAATTATGTATTCATGGCAGCGGTCATAACTTGACCAACAACAACAACTACCCAGTATATTCCCACCAGGTGGGGTCTGGGGAGGGTAATATGTAGACGAGCCTTACCCCTACCCGAAGGGGCAGAGAGGCTGTTTCCAATCGACCCTCGGCGCGTAGGATAAAATGAAAAGCTGCATTAAAACAAAGACAAAATTAGAAACCAAAGCAAGACAAAACGAAATAATAAAGCGTAAGTAATCTCGCAGAAATAACGTAAATAATTATGTAAACATAAGAAACATAAATACATTCGCATGCAATAGTAACAAGCAGTAACTACCATACTAACACCATAAGGGGACATAAGCTAAAACACTAGTCAACTATGGGTAACCCTACTATCCCACACCCAACCCCGGGTGAGGCGTACGAAGGACTCTATGAGCCCCTAGCCTACAACCCTGATTCTAGACCTCCAGACTCACCTAACAAGGGTCATGTCCTCGGTAACCTGCATTCTAGTCATGTCCTGCCTAATCACCTCTCCCCAATGCTTCTTAGGCCTCCCTCTACCTCGCCGACCTCCAACAATCTCCATCCGCTCGCAGCTCCTCACCGGGGCATCGGGACCCCTCCTCCGAACATGCCCGAACCACCTCAGCCTCGCTTCCCGCATCTTCTCGTCCACCGGGGCCACCCCTACCTTCTGTCGAATAACTTCATTCTTAATCTTATCTAGCCTGGTGTGCCCACACATCCACCTAAGCATCCTCATCTCCGCAACCTTCATTCTCTGAACATGAGAGTTCTTCACGGGCCAGCACACCGCCCCATACAACATCGCAGGTCTAACCAAATACTTTATACTTATATTGAGATGCAACAATGAAAAAATTATCAAGCATACCAGATATTCCAATAAAGAACATAGGGGTCTTACTTCTAGGACCATAATATCTTCACAATGCTCACCAAACAAATAAGAGGAAGTGGATTTAATATTTCATATTTTTAATTTATATATGTCAACTGACACTTGAAACATCTACTATTTGCCCGATGTCCAACAAAGACCAGCTTAATATTTGGTCTTAGTCTTTAGCATGTAAACAACACATTTTTAGATGCCTAAATAGTATCCATGCTTTATCCGTGGGATGTAGAACAGCCTAGCATGGTTTCCGTTTACCCTTTTCTGTTTTACAGTTATAGTAAGCTGCCATTAACATCATTCTATGCCAGATGATCATCACTTCAGCCTGTCATAAGAGAACATTATTCAAAATTCAATGGTCTTTTGTTGCATGTTTCCTGTCAATGTGGTATACAGCACAGTTATACAACTTTGTATTACTTCATGCCAGGGGCGATTTGACATTCTCACTCTTTCTGGATCTTACGTACGCACTGAGATTGGAGGCAGAACCGGTGGGCTTAGTGTGTGTCTGGCAAGTACAGATGGTCAAATTATTGGAGGCGGAGTTGGTGGTCCCTTGATAGCTGGAGGCCCAATTCAGGTTTTCTAATTTTAAGAATATTACAAGTTTTTATTATGATCTTAGACATCAACAAAATTAATTAAGATATTGATCTTCGGATTATCTTATCTGAGACCAAGCTGGCTGAACAGTTGGCATGCTCTCTCACTGATAGCTGCGTACCTAACTTGAGACTCATTCTGTTTCTCCATTTCTTCTTGTTTTTATTTCCTCATGCTTTGTCCACCTATGAAGTAGTTGGTGAAGCATCTGTCCATGTAATGTTTTCTCGTGGTAAACAAATCACAACTGATATAAGTACAAATCAGAACTAATAAGTACAAGTCCAGATGACCAAAATGTATCTTGGACTTTCTTGCAATAAACGGAAAGACCCATTGTAAAATGAGAAGTGGTGATACTTATACAAAGAAAGGGCAAGAAGCCAGTGATCAATCTGTTTAATTTGCTTGTGAGTATATAGAATCTTTTCTTCTTCTTTCTGACTTTAAGTTCCGACTATCTGAGAACTTGTTATTGACTGTGCTGGGTAGGTGATTGTTGGCTCATTTTCAGTTGACTCAAAAGCTGGTGGAGTAAAGAATGATATTTCCCATCAAATTAGTGGGTCACCAATGTCAAGTGTAGGCTTTCGCTCGGTGGTTGATTCTTCTCATCAAAATATGGGCGGAGGTCAATTTATGATACAGTCTCGCGGCATGCAACCAGCGCCTTTACATCAAACTGAATGGAGGGTTAGCACCGGTCAGGGCATGCACCAGTCTCCAGAAAATGGGGACTATGACCACCTTCAAGAGTAGGCAAAAATTGTCGTGTTAGGAGTAGCGTGAAAAACATTCCTAAGTTATAGGTTCTTTTGGAAGAGAATATACAAACTCTTTACATTGTACAGGTTAGCGACACCTCCTCTAGTGTCTTTTTTTGCAGATGAAAACTGCTGCCAAATGCACTGATGTATGGACCTCAAAAAAATTTCCTGCACTGCTCTGGATTACGTTGCTGTCTTTGTGCTTTAGTGTTATCTAAATTTTTTGTTCATTGGGGATGTAAAAAACTACGGGTTACTGACTTGTGTATATTGGTGAAAAAAGAGGTTGATCAGGTCTGAGTTACCTAGTTGTGTTAAACCTATATATCATACCAAGTCTGTTCTTATTCTCACAAGGGAGTAGTATGTCTCTTAACTTTTTGCCACTTGGTTACTCATCTGTCCAGTGAGTTTAGATGGCTGCATTATGCCCTTTGCTTGGATGGCTCGCTTTTATTCGGGCTTTATTAGCATCTGGATTGAGCTAGCTTGCACGCATCTAACAATTCCATCAGTTCTTACTACCATCTCTGATCTCACTAGCACAGTTAGATCAAGCCGTAGAGTTTGGCTACTCCCTCAGTTCCAGTTCACGTGAATCTATTTCCTTTTTGGTCCGTTCCAAAAAGAATGAACCCTTTCTAAATTTGGTAACAATTTGATTTAAAGTTACAACTCTACCCTTAATGAGAAACTTTTATAATCACACAAATACTCTGGGTCCCATTTCAACTTATTTAGGACCATAAATTCCAAAAGTCTTTATTATTTTCTTCAATTCCGTACCTAATCAAATAAGTTCACATAAATTAAAACGGAGGGAGCATTATTTATACAATCCACGCACGGGGAAATCTCCAGCAGCTGTACCGATGCTTAGATTTCGGATGAGCTTTGTTGTGTGACAATAGAGGCCGCTGAATATCTTGTGGCAACTGGCAAACTGTGTTATTTGTAAACGTACTTATTTGCTGGTCTCAAATTATGGTCAATTATGTCAATTTGCCTTAGAATATTATGCTGTGCATAGTAAAAGTTCTTGGAAATTTCTCCCAAGGCCATTGAAATGAGGACCACACTTTTAGCCATCTACTACACCCACTAGTTTATATTAAGGGTGTTTAACGGCTAGGTTGGGTCGGGTTGGGTAGGCAAAATTAGGAACCGGGCCGGTTACAGGTTAATGCTTACAGGATTTAACGGGTTCGGGTTTATTTGTGTAAAAGTTGTACCGTACGGTTTCCGAGTACAAGGGGCCCGGCCGGGGGGTTAGTGTAATTTTTAATTTTTTTGTATTTTGTATAAATATTATAAGTTATATTAATAGAAAGGAAAAATTATAAAGAATACAATGAAGATGGGAAAAAATTGCATTTATAAATTGCAAGTGCTACATTATTTCAAAATTCAAACTTACAAATTGAAAGGTTTACATCTAACAACAAGTAAATTAACGTAAAAAGAGTAAATTCAAAGGTGTTGCATTGATTTGTTAGTTCTTCATAATCAATATGAATTGATTGGCCTTCTTCTGGAGTGTTAAATTCAAATGGGTTACCATGTGTTAATATATCTCCAAGTTCCTTGTCTTATGGGCTATCAACATCTTCACATTCTTGATTTCTTTGTTCCGATCTAATCCAATCTCTGAAATATACTAAAACTTCCAAAGCATTGCTTCCAATGAGCAACGTGTGTCTCCAAGTTATTGTCTTGCTTGGCTAAATGCACTCTCTGATGCAACAGTTAAAATTGACACATTCAGCACGTCCCGAGCCATAGCGGAACGAACATGAAATTGCTTTCTATTCTCTTGCCACCATCCCAGCGGTGAAAATTCCTTTATGCGAGGCTCTTTTTGCTTATGCAAGTAGAATTGAAGTTCATCAATGTTCCTGCCACTGGTTTGAGTGTTAGAAAATGTAGAAAAAATATTAAACTATCAAGGCCTTCATTATCATCCGCAGTAGTAAAAGTGGTACAATGCATAATGGGATTAACATTGCATACATTGAGAGCATCATCATCAATTATATTTGCATATTAATTATATAATTATTGTAAAGAATCATTTAGCTTGTTCATACAAACATATATATCAAGGGTTTCAGTTGGTCCAATATCCATATAAGTATATAAAGCATTCATTAATTGGTAACAATCATACATCTTAATAGAAGAATTTAAAACGCGCCCAATTAAGTAAATCGGAGGAATTGAAAAGAAATAATTTTTGAATTTACTTGCATTTGTTCAACAACATCCCTGTATTTTTCTTTCTTCTTAAATTCAAAGAGTAGAAAAGAAATTTCATCTATATTTACTAAAGCCATGGTAACAATAGGGTAATATGCTCTAGAAAACTCAACAGTAGCTGTATAAATTTTACGTAAAAATTTAACAACTTCAGTAATGACCTCCCAAGTAGTAGTTGTTAACATACGGTTTGGATCAGTACAATGGGCATTATCAACTTCAGTTATTGTGAATCTATGTTTGTAGCAATATTTTAAAAATATATATGTATAATTTCATCTAGTAGCAATTTCATCTGGGTTTAAGGTTATACCCGGTACACTTATTCTTAAATTTCCTAATTCTAGACTGTCTATTATTTCCTTGAATAACATTAACTGCTCTTCTAACTTGAGTAATCTCAGTTGAAAATAAATCAAGGCCACTTTTAACAAATAAATTATAAACATGTCATGCAAACCTAACATGAAAATTTTCATCAAGCGGTGGTTGAAAATGCAGTTTTATTATTGAAATTGCGGCATTATTGTTAGAAGCATTATCAAAAGACATACACAATACTTTTTGCTTGAGATTATAAAATTCAACAACTTCACAAATAGTAGTATTTGTAAACACAGCAGTATAACTCTGATCTTCATCATATTTAAAAGCGATAATACTTTTTTGCATACAATAATTATCATCTATCCAATGACATGTAATTGTCAAATAATCATTTGCATTAACAATATGACCAATATCAGAAGTTAGAGAACCTCAACAAAGAAGGTGGCTAAACAAATAACGTATGTATCTTTCTTGTCCATGAAGTCAAAAGATATCAGATATACAAGTACTTCTAGGAATACCTTTAAATAAAGGATTGTAAATTCTTTGAATATATATATAATAAAATATGATGAAGAAGCAAAAGAAAAGGTAGACAACCCAAAGCAATTATTTTTGCTAACTCCCCACGATCCTTCATTTTATTATATTTCATAAGTTCTCCAATAGTAGGGTTTAGAGTTGCTTGATTTTCATCTCCATTAGAGCCTGATGTTCTAAACGACGATACGACACAGGGGGGAGGGGAGTGGGAGGGGGAGTGATTTGTGTGGTACCAACTTCTAGATGTTCGAACTAATACTGTTGCGGAATTAAAATTACAAAAAATAAAGAGCATATATATTTTTATGTGAAAAATACCTGACTCAAAAGGTGAAAAAACTACGACCTACTACTCAGTAGGATTTTTGCAAACATCCACTAAAATCACAGAGCCAAAACAACATTTTCAAAACTCTTGTAAACCTAAGGATTAACTCTAATCTCAGTGTGGCACACAACCTCAACTATTGCGACACTTTCAAGTTAACTCTAACTTGAATACTCAAAATACCTAATACAATTGCTTCTATGAAAGTTGGAAAGGTACAACTTTAATTCACCTTCTACAATTGAACTAGAATAAGAATAAACACAATGGAACTGGTTCTTCTATCTCGTTCAAGTAGCTTCAGGAGTGCACACTTAAATCTCACATAAATTGCTTGCAAAATTACCTTGCTCTTTTGCTCTCAATTTAGTTTAACTCTACGTATGTACAATAGCTGTAAAAGAGAAGATGCACTGTTATTTAATGAGTTAGTAATCAGAGTTTGATTGAGACTCAATTTTTGATCCTTCATCGAATTTGAGTCCTAGAACAATACAAACTCCAACCCTATCCATTATCCGGATTTTGTCCTCTTCCTATAGGAGACTTCCTCTCCTCATCCAATATGCAACCTTTTCGGGTAATTCAGAAGATATTACTGCATGATCTTTGAGACTTATCTTCTTCACATGCATCTCACATGTATAGGTTGATAAACACTGTGTCTCACATGATGGACTTGGTCCACGACCGAGTTCATTTGTCATTCTTCAAAACTTCACCTAAACTTGGATAAACAAATTCCCCCTTTTGATAATGCCAAACTCTGTACTTTTACTGATCAAAGAACCTGTGGAACTCAGCTTAATCATCAACACATTAACTTAGAATTTTAACTTATCGTCAAGGACCAAGTTTAATCAGGTTATAAATATCACATTATTCAGAATAAAGAGTAAAGCACAATATATCTTCTCCCTTTTGGCAAAAAGTTGTATACTCATTGTGAATTTTAGATTTTAATAATTACTCATGGCCACTGGGGAAACTGCAACTGAAAACATGGTTCAATTAATCAACAACCAACAAACAAAATTAACTGTTAAGATCAGAATCGTCATAGAACAAGAGAAAAACAATTGTCGTTGATAAATATATGTTTCCACCAACAAACCACAAAAAGAAAGAAAAAACCTCCAAATATGAGCAATAAAAAACAGAAAAAGTTCTGAATTTTGGTAACTGGAGGATTCAAGATGGGTGCAGAAAACAAGAACTGGACATCCTAAGGCTTGGAGGAACTAGAGGGCTGGGTTTGGAGAAGGTTGAGCGTATTCTGAAGCATTCCATCACTCTTCTCCTTTTCCTTTGCTAGCTTAGCTCTAAGGTCATCTCTCTTAGCTTCCAGTTCAACAACACGAGCCTGAAGCCTAGTAATCTCAGCATCCTTAGTTCCACATTCCCTAACGAAAGCCTTAAACTAGCAGTTCACAGGAGTCTTCGGAGATGAACTGGGTTCAACTGGGATGGCATTTACAGGATAGTGAGAAGCCATAAGAGTCTTGACATCAAAATGTTCCTTTCTTGATGCCATATCCCATTTCTTCAATGGCACATTTTGCCTTTCTAAAACAGTAGTCAAAAGAAACCCATATGGAGGGACATGAGCCTTGGAGCAATTGATGATCCTATCCAGCAGTTTTGTAGTGAAAGCATGCCAATTTATCTGCATTCCTCTCACAAGGCACTCTATAAGAACCAGGTCCATGTAATTAGCAGTGAGCCTCCTTTCATGTCCGAGCACCACACACTTGTTAACAAACTCAAACAGGACCTTGTGCTTAGACCTCATATCACTTTTATGCACTAACCTGACTTCAGGCATGTGAGCACGTGATTTTTTCCCTATATATGAATTACTCTCAGAAAATTCAAAGTAAAACAATTTTTAGTTTGCTTACAATTGTTGTGAATCTTGTGTTATTTTTCTTGTATTATTTGCATTTGTCTATGCATGTTTATTTGTTTAAAAAAATTAAAATACAAAAATATGTTGCATTTGCATATAAAATTCAAGTTTACAATTAGGAGTAATTAAGTTTGTTTTGCGAAAATGAAAAATCATAAAAAATAGGCATCGTTTGCATTTTTAGCATTCAATGTCAAATAGTGCAATTTCTTGATTTAATTATTATTGTTATTAGGAGTTAATTAGTATTTTAAGATAATTTTAGTTTTTATAATTTAATCTTTGCATTTTATTTTTATTAATTAGAAAGTAAAAGAAAAGAGAACAAACAATAGAAGAACAAATTCGGAATTGGGCCTCTTCCTAAATTTTAAACTTAGGCCCAAAGCACCCTTATCCAACCCAAAGTCCTCTAGCCAATCCAACCCCCCATCTGACCAAACAACCCCCTCCCCCTTATTTTTTTAATTTTTCATTACACTACCCAAAAGAAAAAAAATCCTAGACCTAACCATTCTTCTTCAGTCGCAAGAGCACAACCCCTCCCCCCTTACTCATATTCTTCGACCAACCCCACAGCACCCCACGAACCCGACCACCCCGATGCCCCTTTTTTTGTCTTCTTATCAACCTGAAACCACCCGAGACGACCCTCCACAGCAATGAACAACCAAACAAACACCCTCCAGCCCCATCGATCCGCGTCCAAACGACCCCTCCATCATCGCCAACCAGAAGCAACATCCATTGTTGCTGCTTCATCTTATCATCTCCTTCAACTCACCAAACGACCTCACGTCCAACTCTCATCCCCATCGTTCCAACATCCACCACGAACAGCCCTTTCCCCGCTACTGCCGACGTCCAAGCAACCAAACCAGTCTGCTTCTGTATCACCCCCCTCACGTCTTGAGCAACCAGTAGCAGCAGCCTCCCCGTTGCTGCACCAAAGCCCAGTCGATAACCCAACGCGCACCAGCTTTCACGTGCCCAAAAGATCCCCTACTGTTCCGTCGACCTAACGGAACCCTTCAGAACTCCTTGAACGAACAATTCTACTCACTGTCATAGAGTTCGTCGATTTTGCTTCCCGAGTTTAGTTCAAGTTTCCGGGCAGATTTGTTTCCGCTCAAGTTCGTCGTTGTTCCGATCCGGTTAATTGGTTTAAGTTTCATTTCTGTCCATATTTTTCTTGATATTCTCGAATTTGAAATCAGTATATGTTTGATTCTTTTCTTGTTCGTTGTTTATCATTTCTTGATTATTTCGTCAAGCTTATTTTATTCATTTAAAAGAATTTAGTTTTAATATAGAAGTGTGTTAGTTTAATCACTTGAATCTTTCATCTTGGTTGTATATTGTTAGATTTAGTTTGAGGTTCAATTGATTATTGAGTTTAGAGATTTGAATTTGTTTATTTTTTTTTTTTAGGTTTAATTTGAATCTGAGTTTAGTGATTTGAATCTACTTGTTTTCTATGTTCAGTCTTGTTATTATTGTTGAATCTGAAAGTATATTTGTTGTTAAAAATATTGTTCAGTCAAAATTATTTCAGTTGGTTCTTTGTTGTTCATCATATAGTTTGAATTTGATTAGGAATTGGTTATAGCTGCTATATTTTGGTTAATTAATTTCGGTGAATGGGTTATAGCTGATGGGGTAGAATAGTAATTTTTAGTAATTTCAGGGGCATTTTGGGAATTGGTTAAATGTGATCCCATAACTTTTTGTTAAAATAAGAGGGGACAAGGGTTAGTACGGGACAAGACATAATGATGTAAAGTAAAAATGAGGTAATAATAAAAGGTATTCTTTGACCACTGAAAAGGGGTGGGACTGTGGGGTCTGTATTGATTACTTTTTACTTAATTAAAATTAGAAATAGTATATGTAATAATAAAAGGTTAAAAAGTCACATAGTTAGAAGAATATGAGCTGGAAAGTAAAAAGGTAAATTTGTTAGTAATAATTGTTTAAAAGTAAGATTTAATAGTTAAAAGAATAGAGGAAAGAGACTTGCTTTGGGTATATAATAGAACTCATTTAACACTTAAAAGGGGACTGAATTTTGGGGAGAGAAATTTCAGAACTGGAGGGAAGATAAAAAGGCTTTTGAATCTTAAGAATTTTTGAGTGTTGGAAAGTTAGAAATTAAAGAAAAATCTGTTCTTCTTCACTGTTAACAATCAACATCAACTGCTATTGTTCATTGAAGCTTCTAGCTTCTTTTTCCCGAGTGTTAAAAAAATCAGAAGTGACTATTTTTGGCAACTGATTATTTCTCTGTTGGTCTGTACTTGTTTTCTAATACTATTGGCATTCAAGTAGTGTTGCTTGGGTTTATGTTGGTTTTCGGTTGGTTTGGAAATTTTTGGTTTTTCCGCTTGGTTGTAATCTCCTGGGTTTTGTTGCTATTCCCGCTGTTACTGGGTTACTCCCATGTTGTTGAACTGTTGTCACTGTGTGTCTGCTGCCATTGCTTCCTACTGATCTTCCTCTTGTCCCCTTTTATCTTTCTCCTTTCATAAAAAATTTCCCCAGTAGAGTCTTTTTGGTCAGAACAAGTGAGAAATGATTTCAAAATCTACCATCAGATGTCCAATTATGCAAGACGAGATCTGACTAGTACATCCAAGTGGAATGAGTCAGGAATTCTTTGATTTGAAGCAGGTAAAAGAAAATGGCATTGATGGCGAAAACGCGTGCCACAAGGAAGATCATCAAACTGGGGCAGAAAATTTTCCTTTCATTTTGAAAATTTTTGAGAAATCAGGTATCCACTTGGGGAAGAAGTAAGATAAGATAAGCCTCAAGGAAAATGGTCTTTAATGGTGTGTTATCTCTAGAATAACAAGTTTTAATGAAGGAAGTTGTATCCCCAGTGAATAGAATGAAGCACTGATTTTAAAGGAATAAAATTCCCCCAGCAGTGTTATCCTCAACAATGTTATCCCCAGATGATAACACTTAATAAATTTTTTTAAGGAAGTAGAAAAGCATGGGAAGAAAAGTTATTCCCCAGCAATGTCATCTCCACCAAATAATATCATCCCCAGCAAGTTTTGATAGCATGATGGAACGCAGAGCAAGGAAAGGATAAAAGGAAAGACCATCCCCAACCAACCACCACACTTTAAACTAATGAAATTCTCTTTGATTTGAAGCAGGAAAAGGAAATATTATTAATGGCAGAAAGACACACCACAAGGAAGATTGCCAAAAATGGGGCAGAAAATTCTCTGTCATTTTCGAAAATTTTCTCGGAGGAACGAGGAAAGCAATTCAACTATTAAAGGGTAGCCAGACAATGCATTTTTTTAAGAAAAATAGTCGGGGGTAAGATAATTTTAAGTCTCGAAATCGGGAACCCGCCCGTATAATAGAGGAATATATTTCGGTCTTTAAATTTCAAGTTTTGATGATGGGTCTATCTGCCCTTGAATAGGATATTTTGGGTCTATCCGCCCTCGAATAGGATATGATGAGCCTATCCGCCCTCGAATAGGATATTATGGGTATATCCGCCCTCGAATAGGATATGATGCGTATATCCGCCCTCGAATAGGATATTTATGGGTCTATCCGTCCTCGAATAGGATATGATGGGTATATCTGCCCTCAAATAGGATATTATGGGTCTATCTGCCCTCGAATAGGATATGATGGGTATATCCGCCCTCGAATAGGATATTATGGGTCTATCCTCCCTCGAATAGGATATGATGGGTATATCCGCCCTCGAATAGGATATTATGGGTCTATCCGCGCTCGAATAGGATATTATGGGTCTATCCACCCTCAAATAGGGTATGATGGGTATATCTACCCTCGAATAGGATATTTGTGGGTCTATCCACCCTCAAATAGGATGTGATGGATGTATCCACCCTCGACTAGGATATTATGGGTATATCCTCCCTCGAATAGGATATGATGGGTATATCCGCCCTCGAATAGGATGTGATGGATCTATCCGCCCTCGACTAGGATATTATGGGTATATCCGCCCTTGAATAGGGTATGATGGGTATATCCACCCTCGAATAGGATATGCTGGGTCTATCCGCCCTCGACTAGGATATTATGGGTATATCCTCCCTCAAGTAGGATATGATGGGTATATCCACCCTCGAACAGGATGTGATGGGTCTATCCGCCCTCGACTAGGATATTATGGGTATATCCGCCCTCGAATAGGGTATGATGGGTATATCCGCCCTCGAATAGGATATGATGGGTCTATCCGCCCTTAAATAGGATATTATGGGTTCATCCGCTCTTTAATAGGATATTATGGGTTCTTCCGCCCTCGAATAGAATATTTTGGGTTCGTCCGCTTGTGCTTCTTCTGGTGCTTCTTTCTTCTGAAAACTGGTGGGGATGACACTGGCCTTTTTCTTTCCTGAACACCAGTTTTCATCATTTTTTATGTCCTGAGGATGGGGCTTCCTTCATTATACTGGGGATTTTTTTGTGGTAACCTTCTGCCTTCCGGTGGGTTACTGATTTCAAGACCTGAAATGTAAAGACTGAAAAAATATTCTCTCATTATACAGGTGGGCGACTAATTGCTAAGACATGAAATGTATTCCCTTGTTACATAGGTGGGCGCCTAATTGCTAAGACATGAAATGTATTCCCTTGTTATACAGGTGGTCGCCTAACTCCAACAACAACTTGAAAATAAAATGCATTTGGCAATGATTTGTGAAATATATATTTTGGCAATATTTATACAACCAGGACCACTCAGGTCAAAATAAATTAAATGCCCTTTTGAGGAAGGATTAAATTCAATATCCTATTTGAGGGCGGATAGTCCCGAAATATCCTATTTGAGGGAAGATGAAGCCAAAATATCCTATTCGAGGGAGGATGAACCTAAAATATCCTATTCGAAGGCAGATGAACCCATAATATCCTACTTGAGGGCGGATGAACCAATAATAAACTATTCGAGGGCGGATGAACCCAAAATATCCTATTTGAGGGCAGATGAATGTGACGACACGACCCGTCGTCTCTTGTATTTTTGCCCCGAATTCCCTATTTTATGCTTCCCCGAGTTTCACTATATGTGGTTGATGAATTTGAAGTGTTTCGGATAGAATTTGGATAGAAATGAGACCAATAGTCTCTTTAAGGAAAGTTTAAGTTGAAAAAGTCAACAGAATGTTGACTTATGAGTTAGAGGCTCGGAACGGATTTCCGGCAATTTGACTAGTTTTGGATGGTGATTTATGACTTGGGAGCGAAATCAGAATTTAATTTGGAGGTCCTGTGTAGATTTATGCTTGAATTAGCTAAGTTTGAATTTTGGCGAGTTCCGGTTAATAGGTGAGATTTTGATCCAGGGGTTAGAATGGAATTCCGACAAATGCAGTAGCTCCGTTAGTTGATTTTTGATATGTGTGCAAATTTTTATATCATTCGGAGGTGTTTAGGTTGGGTTTTGGATCAAATGCGAATTTGGAAAAGTTCTAGTTGTACTTAGGCTTGAATTTGAGGATTTTGGTGATTTTTGGTGTTAACATTAGTGTTATTATGGCCCGAGCAAGTTTGAAGGAGGTATTAATCGTGTTGGTTTTTTTGATTGAGGTCCCGGGGGCCTTGGGGGGATTTCGGATGGTTAACGGAAGGATTTTTGGCTTGGAAAGGTAGCAGATTTTCAACTGTTGGTGTTGCAGAGATTTGGCCTTCGCGATCGCGTGGATCGAGCTGCGATCACGTAGGATTGGGTTCTGGGTGCTTCACGATCGCGTGGGTTGAGTTGCGATTGCGTAGTTGAGGCATCTGAAGCATCGCATTCGCGGCCTGGGAACCGTGTTCGCGTAAGGTAAATTCCAGGCCTACGATTTTACGGCATCGCGCTTGCGTTGGTGGTGACCGCGATCACAAAGAGTAAAGTGCATCTGGGCGTACCTGTTTTAATAGAAATTTCATCCGCGGGCTATTTCATATTTTCTCCATTTTTTCACCACTTGAAAGCTTGTTGACGGATTTTGAAGGGGATTTCGACGGGAAGTGATTGGAGGTAAGTCTCGTGGCCTTAGTACGTCATTTTATTGAAGAATACACCATTAATTATCTGAAATTGGGTGTAAAAGTGTATGAACTAGGGCTTGAAATTTCAAATAAAAATTGGGGATTTGGAGGAGCAATTGGACTCCGATTTTGATGAATTTTATATGTACCGACTCGTGGCGAGACTAGGATTCTGAAAATGTGAATTTTGTAATTTTTTGAGAAGTGGGCCCGGGGCTCGGGTTTTTCCAACTTCGTGTTTTTGGGTGTATTTCGAGTTATTTCGATTGGGTTATGCTCCATTAGCCTATTTTGACGTATTCCTATTGGTTTTGACCAGATTTGGCGTTCGCGGAGGTTGATTCTCGAGGGAAAGGCATTGTGAGCTAGTTTGCGGCCGACTTGAGGTGAGTAATGGGTGTAGATGATGACCTGAGGGTTTGAGACCCCGTTATATCATACTGTGACACTATTATGAGACTAGAAATGCACTCCATGGTTAGTGCAAGGTTGTATGTGTTGGAAATTGTGACTCGGTCTAATCTGAAAGATAGATTGTGCTATGTTGGCGATTGCTACGCATACCATATTTATGATACCAGGGCTTGAATGACATGTTTGGGGCCTTGGGCCGACTTGTAGAATCCTTCAGGGATCATTATTTCAGGGTTTATCATGATTTGCATATTATTTGAATCAGTTCAAGGTTTTAAACACTATTTTTGCAAACTCAACCATATTTATACGTTCTGAAAACTCAAATGATTCTTAAATGATTTTTCGGGCTGACAATTACTATCTCACTATTTTCTGGACTGTATATTGTTATTGGAACGGTGGTAACTATTGGCACCGTATATTCTCATGGAAATAGTGGTAACTATTGGCACTGTATGATATGGCACTTGGGCTGTAGGAGCCCCTCCGGAGTCTGAACCCCCACAGTGAGCGCGGGTACCCAAATGGATCAGGCTGCACGTTCCGCAGTGTTCATGCATTGTATTGCATCTCATGCATTATTTCCTGTTGCTTTACATGTATATCTCTGAGGCTTGTACTGTATAGAACTGCTAGATAGCTTCATTTTGTGTTATTTCGTGTTCTCTTATCTTCGGGTTTTTATACATGCTTATTACTCACCGAGTTGGTAGAATCACCCCATACTCCTTACACCTTGTGTGGAGATCCAGGTGCTCCAGAGACCTAGTGTTGCTGTTGTTGATTACCCGAGCTATTCAGAGTATTGTGGTAGCTGCCAAGCGTCCGCAGGACCACTTACTCTGTCTCTATCAGTCATGTTCCTTTTTGCTATTTTGTTAGACTCTGTATCATTTCCGTTCAGACTTGTATCCTATTTTGTTAGAGTCTTTGTACTCGTGACTCCTCGATTTTGGGAGGATTATTGTTCTTGCTCAGCTGTGTTATCTGAAATTGTTTCTTTTTGGCTGGAATGCCGTTCTTGATTGTGTTTTGGTCGGGCTTGCCCAGCCTCGCGGCCGGGCGCCATCACGACTGGGTTTGGGGCCGTGACAAGTTGGTATCAGAGTCTAGGTTTACTAGGCCCCACGAGTCATGAGCCGGTTTAGTATAGTCTTGTTTATGGGTGTGTCGTGCACCATACTTATAAGTAGGAGGCTATAGAACCTTTAGGAAACACTCCACTTTCTTGAAATCTTATCATGCGCCTATGATTCAGCTTGAAAGAGTAACTCTTGAAATTCCTTCCACGTGTTCACATGCACGTATGAGCGCTCGGTATTATATGTGCTTCGATAGTTTACGATTCCCCAATCAAGGGGCAAGATGCAATCTTCGTGAGGATAAAGTTGGGCCAGTCTGGAGGACTTGAGGCCAGATATTGTCTATAGCTGGAGCACCGAGGTGCTGACTGCGTGAGCTGGTGCTATGAGCTTATACGTTCAGTATTGTCCCTAATTGTGTAATGGTGGCAAGATAGCTTCATGATGAATACGTTGGTGGCGTCTGATGAGTCTGTATAACTTGGTAGTGTCGAAGAAGGTATGCTAGGTGATAAACGAACCATTAAGTATTTGATTTCCATTGCAATCGGATGTGTTGCCCCAAGTTATGGGCGCGTGAAGAATCTTTTTGAGTCTCCTAGCTGGGAGTTGAGTAGATTGCATGATTCGGTATAAGTTCAGACTCAAGAAGACTAAGTGATCGTGTAAGGTGTGTGATGGTGGATGATACCGAAATATTATATTGAAAGAAGCAGGTGGGTTATCTCCTGCAGAGTTTGGAAGTGGTGCGATCCTTATATGAATGTTAGAAGATCTCATGTGTAATTGAAAGGTATACCCTATGTGTTATGATTCGAAAAGGTGCAGCGCATGTTCATGTGTCAATTTTGATAATATAATACATATAGTATTGAGATTGAATGTTGTTGATATACAACGTGATGCTTTGTCAAGTCGTGGATGTGTAGTTAGGATGGTTTGGGTGATTCTCTGGTAGATGGATAGGCTAAATTACAAAGGAAACTCTGCCGATTTTTTTTTTGGAAACTTGGGACTTAGTAGAAGTTTTGCCGCTTTAAGAGGGGGATTAACGGTTGTGTGAATGAATGCAAGAATTGTAGAAGAGTTAGAATTGCTGATGTTCCATGTTTCCTCAAGCTTATGAGAATGTGAGCCTAATCTCACAATGATATTACGATAGCAATAAAGTACATGTGTTGTTATGTATATTGCTTCGAGCTAAGTTGGGGAGGTTGCTGTGAATGAGCTGATTGAACTATTATGTTCTGTGTTAATTCCGATTCGATGCATGTGAGTGAATCAGTTCTGGTTGCAGAAAGTGAGGCGAGGGTGGTATGGGTGAAGCGAAATTCCGCCAAAGGTTATATGGTGCTTCGTATATGTGGGAAATTAAGAGAATGTATTGAGTTGACGATAAGGGATGCTTAGCGTTAAGAGAAGGAAGTTGTTTGGTTGTATCGAAATGAGATCACGTCATGTGGTGTCAGAGTGCTGATAAGGCACGAGTGGTTCGATTTACTAAGTCAAGTGAATTGCCGTGTGTGTAAGAGTGATGACTTTCGAGAATGGTGTGGATGTGTTCAAGATTCTATATGTATCACTCTGGTGTTGAGGTTGAGTAGGTGACCAAGTCAGTGGTTTCATTAGAACAGGTCAAGACTTGTGGTATTTTATGTTGATTACGGGAATTCTACGTATCAATATTTGCGGAAGTAATGGCAACTAATCAGAGTCGCAGAAAGTTCTTCGGGTAAGGTACTCTGGGATATGGTATTTCTGAGGACGTTTGAGGAAGTATTCAGTGGCCTATGGGTCTTAGACAGTCGGTCTGGTGTTTGGGTTTCGAATAGTGAGCCTGGGTTGAGGCATTGTGGTGCTATACCAAGAGGGTACATCAAGTTGAAAATGAATCAGGTGGGAATCTAGACAAATAAAGTAACTTGTTAGGGGACCGAATCGGTATGGTAAGGATATGATCAATCTTTGGTATGTGTTCGAGGTAATGGGCTCCTATAAGCGTTGGGCAGCAAAGCTCCTGAGTACTGAAAGTCTGCTTAGCTTGGTTCAGGTAGAGGGATTCCGTCCTTGGCAGTTTAACTTGTGCAAATAGAATTGGGAGAGAATTCTTGTTGAGTTCGTCATGGGTTAGAGATGTATGTTTTCTATGAACATGCAGAGCATGGAGTGAATAATAATTTTTCTTCCTCTAAATGGGATCAATGAAAGTTCTAGAGTAGTTGAGTGCATCGATGTCTGCGGCGCAGAAGGGAGATGAAAGTTCTCGTTTTATCCTTAGAGGATCTGGTATATGCGATATGTTGTAAAGGACCGAGATGGGCGTGTGCGAGGTTTCCGTTAAGCTCTCAAAGGTATGGTAGATTTGGCTATGTCCTAAATAGCGAGTAGCTTCAGGTAATCAAGGAGATGGCACTGTTAATTCGAAGTGGTTTGGCGATAGCATATGTCTCGGGAAAAGGTTAATTCCACAAGTGATACATCAATAGTGTTACGGCACCTTCTTATGAGATCGATTGTTGATACCCGAGTTGTGTGATGGTACAAGGGAGTTTTTGAATATCTCTCATGGAATAATTGGATACTCGAGGTGTAATCTGTATTCGTATTTGGTTTCAGGTTCAGTGATTCGTGTGCTATGGTTAGTTGGAGACTGGGAGTTCTCCGGTGCAGTCTATGTAGTTGTTATGGATCGTGTGTGTCGTGTTGGTACTGTTAGCGGCTATTGGGCGTTTGGAAATTGGGTGGATCTTTCCTTGCTTAGTATATTGTATTCTGGATACGACATTGGAATGTAGAGTTGTTGTCTCAGTGTTGGATTATTCTAAACGATTGTGCTAAGTGCAGTCTATGTAGTTGTTATGGATCGTGTGTGTCGTGTTGGTACTGTCAGCGGCTATTGGGAGTTTGGAAATTGGGTGGATCTTTCCTTGCTTAGTATATTATATTCTGGATACGACATTGGAATGTAGAGTTGTTGTCTAAGTGTTGGATTATTCTAAACGATTGTGCTACGAGTCATGTTGGGAAATGCCGCAGGTTGCGTGGCAAAGTGTATCAGACTATGTTCTAGATAACTGGCTATGTTCCAAAGACCAGCGGACGGCTGAGAGGGATTGGGTTCCTTGATTGGGCCTTCGAGGCGGATGTCAATATAGAGGGTTCTACCATTGTTTCGGTTCCGGTATTGAGGGTCTTTTAAGATGCGTCCTTGTGGCCAGGCATGTCTCCGGGTGAGATGATGGATTTCAGTGATTATTTGGTGCTGGGCACCATATCGTGCGGCTCCGTCATGAGTCATAGTAGTGGAAGTGGAATTTTGTAGCTTACAACGCTTAATAGATATATTTATGCACTCAATTTGCTTACGACCAATGTTGATATTTTGTTATTATGAGCAAATTTGGCTCGATGTGCACCTCCCTATGTGAGGTAGTTGTGTAGATCGGGTGGAACACTGCCACGAGTATGGCGTGTGGATTGGGTGGCACGCCGCCACGAGTATGTTATCTGGGTCGGGTTGCGCGCCGTAATAGTGTGATGTCGAGAATAGGTTTCTTTGTATTCGTTGCTTCATGGCTTCCAAGGGAAGTCCGTATTGAGAATCGCTTGGCGAACAACGCGTCTGTTGTTTCCTTCCAGGACTAAATGGTGTATATTACTTGTTTTCTACTTTGAGCATGTTAACTTGAGGTACTTCATGTGTAATAGTGTTGGGATAGGATCGCGCGTTGTGGCGTGGCCACGTGAAGTTATGACCTCTCGAGGAGGATTCAGATAAACTCTATTCCTATGATGTGAGATGGGGTCTCAGCTTGGTTTCGTAAAGCTATTGATGAGCTTGAGGTATAACTCTTCCGGTTGAGTCATTTGCCATGATTTGGGTATGTGTAGATCGTTTCATGATTGCGCGTGTATTATGCAATTGTGGCTTAGGCCTGTATTGAGGTATCATATCACCAGAGGTGGTGTGCTAGGTTCGAGGTGAGCATTGGGGTCATTAATGAAATGAACAGATTTGATTTCAGCTGGTTAGAAGGATAATATCTAGGTGTGGACCGAAAATTTGTTGTGGTAATAGTCAACATGGAAGTGACTTCATGAATGGTTGATCTGAAGAACTGCTACAGTTTGTTGCGTGTTTTAGTTATCATTGGCAGTATACAAGAGTATTGGAATGTGTGGTATATCGTATGAATTCACCTGAGGTTGAGGTGTGGGTTATTACAGCTGGTTCAGATTAATTCTGAGTATAGATGTGAGGTTTTGATCTTGTGTATAATTTCGGAAAATGAAGTGAGGTTCTACGGTTTATGGGCCAGGTGGTTTGTGAAATTTCACCGGTGTTATATTATTGATACCTATGTGAGTTAGGGTGACATGGGATCACCCCGGGCATGTGCCTGGCAAGGTCATTTAGCAATTGGGTTGCTTCCAGTACAGCTCTGGGTACGCTCGAGGACGAGCGTTTGTTTAAGTTGGGGAGGATGTGACGACCCGACCTGTCGTCTCTTGTATTTTTGCCTTGAATTCGCTGTTTTATGCGTACCCGAGTTTCATTATATGTGGTTGATGAATCTGCAGTGTTTCAGATAGAATTTGGACAGAAATGAGACCAGTAGTCTCTGTAAAGAAAGCTTAAGTTGAAAAAGTCAATCGGATGTTGACTTGTGAGTTAGAGGGTTCGAAACTGATTTCCGATGATTTGACGAGTTTTGAATGGTCATTTATGACTTGGGAGCGAAATTGGAATTTAATTTAGAGGTCCGGTGTAGAATTAGGCTTGAATTGGCTAAGTTCGAATTTTGGCGAGTTCCGGTTGATAGGTGAGATATTGATCCGGTGGTTGGAATGGAATTACGAGAGTTTCAGTAGCTCTGTTAGTTGATTTTTGATATGTGTGCGAATTTTCAGATCATTCGGAGGTGTTTAGGTCGGGTTTTGGATCAAATGCGAATTTGGAAAAGTTCTAGTTTGACTTAGGCTTGAATTTGAGGATTTTGGTGATTTTTGGTGTTAACATTAGTGTTTTTATAGTCCGAGCAAGTTTGAAGGAGGTATTAAGTCGTGTTGGTGCTATTGGTTAAGTTCCCGGGGGCCTCGGTGGGATTTCGGATGGTTAACGGAAGGATTTTTGGCTTGGAAAGGTAGCAAATTTTCAGCTGTTGGTGTTGCAGAGATTTGGCCTTCGCGATCTCGTGGATCGAGCTGTGATCGCGTAGGATTGGGTTCTGGGTGCTTCAAGATCGCGTGGGTTGAGTTGCGATCGCGTAGTTGAGGCATCTGAAGCATCGCGTTCGCGGCCTGGGAACCGTGTTCGCGTAAGGTAAATTCCAGGCCTACGATTTTACGGCATCGCGATCGCGTGGGTGGTGACCGCGATCGCAAAGAGGAAAGTGCATCTGGGCAGACATATTTTAATTGAAATTTCATCCGCGGGCTATTTCATATTTTCTCCATTTTTGCACCACTTGAAAGCTTGTTGACGGATTTTGAAAGGGATTTCGACGGGAAGTGGTTGGAGGTAAGTCTCGTGGCCTTAGTACGTCATTTTATTGAAGAATACACCATTAATTATCTGAAATTGGGTGTAAAAGTGTATGAACTAGGGCTTGAAATTTCAAATAAAAATTGGGGATTTGGAGGAGCAATTGGACTCCGATTTTGATGAAATTTATATGTACAGACTCGTGGCGAGACTAGGATTCTGAAAATGTGAATTTTATAATTTTTTGAGAAGTTGGCCCGGGTCTCATGTTTTGCCAACTTCGTGTTTAGGGTGTATTTAGAGTTATTTCAATTGGGTTATTCCTATTGGTTTTGACCAGATTTGGCATCCGCGGAGGTTGATTCTCGGGGGAAAGGCATTGCGAGCTAGTTTGCGGTCGGCTTGAGGTGAGTAATGGGTGTAGATGATGACCTGAGGGTTTGAGACCCCGGTATATCACATTGTGACACTATTATGAGACTAGACACACACTCCATGGTTAGTGCGGGGTCGTATGTGTAGAAAATTGTGACTAGGTCTAATCCGAAGGATAGATTGTGCTACGTTGGCGATTGCTTCGCATACCATATTGATGTTACCAGGGCTTGAATGCCATGTTTGGGGCCTTAGGCCGACTTGTAGAATCCTTCAGGGATCGTTGTTTAAGGATTTATCATGATTTGCATATTATTTGAATTCAGTCCAAGGTCTTAAACACTATTTTTGAAAACTCAACCATTTTTATACGTTATGAAAACTCAGATGATTCTTACATGATATTTAGGGCTGACGATTATTATCTCACTAATTTTTGGACTGTATATTGTTATTGGAACGGTGATAACTATTGGCACTGTATATTCTCATGGAAATAGTGGTAACTATTGGCACTGTATGATATGGCACTTGGGCTGTAGGAGTCGCTCTGGAGTCTGAACCCCCACACAGTGTTCATGCATTGCATTGCATCTCATGCATTTATTTACTGTTGTGTTATCTGTATATCTCGGAGGCTTGTACTATATAGAACTGCTAGATAGCTTCACTTTTTGTTATTTTGTGTTTTCTTATCTTCGGGTTTTTTATACATGCTTATTACTCGCTGAGTTGGTAGACTCACCCCATACTCCCTGCACCTTGTGTGCAGATCCAGTTGCTCCAGAGACCTAGTGTTGATGTTGTTGCTTATCCAGTTGCCAGAGTATTGAGGTAGCTGCCAGCATCCGCAGGACCAATTTCTCTGATCTTACCAGCTATTTCTGTTATTCTGACAAATGTATCTTTCCTTTCAGACTTGTATTCGGTATTGTTAGAGGCTCTATACTCGTGACCCCAAGTCTTGGGAGTTCATGTTCAGTCGTGGTTTCCTATTCGTATAGTTACATTTTTTAGTTTTTTGGAGTTTATGTTAAAGTTGCCATATTTTTCCTTACTTGCTTCATGTTTGGCTGAATCGTTGTTTTTGAGAAGGTGTTTGTCCGGCTTGCCCAGCCTTACGGCCGGGCGCCATCACCACCGGGTTTGGGTCGTGACAGGTTTGTATCAGATCCTAGGTTACTAGGCCTCACGAGTTATGAGACGGTTTGGTAGAGTCTCGCGGATCGATATGTAGACGTCCGTATCTATCCTCGGGAGGCTACAGAACCTTTAGGAAACACTTCACATTCTTGAACTCTTATCTTGCGGCTTTGTTGATTTGAGAACTGAAACTTCTTATTCTATTCTCTCGCAGATGGCGAGAACCCGTGCTACCGACGTGACGGTCGACCCCCATTGCCACCAGCTAGAGGCCGTGGACACGGTCGGGGTCGTGGTCATGGTGGCGCGGCATGGGAAGTACCGGTTGATCAACCTGTTGCTCCTGTTCAGGATCAGCCCCCAATTGTTGAGGCTCCAGCATCACCTACTCAGGCATCGGCAGTGCCCATTGTGGTACCTGGTCTCCAGGAGACATTGGCTTAGATCTTATCCGTCTGCACCGGGCTTAGGTGGTATCAGCTACTACTGCAGCGGCTACTTCGTAGATCGGGGGTGGTCATCAGACCCCCGCAGCTCGTACTCCACAGCAGCGTGCACAGGGTTTGCAGACCCTAGAGGGACCACCAGTTCAACCAGTTGCCCCTGTTCAGCCAGTTGTTCCAGTTCAGGGTGATAGGGTACCAGTGATGCCAGATGAGGAGCAGTGTCGTATGGAGAGGTTTAGCAGACTTTCACCTCCGACTTTTAGCGGTGTTTCCTGCGAGGATGCCCAGGGGTTTCTCGATAAGTGTTGACGCATGGTCAGGACAACACGGATTTTGGAGACTAGTGGGGTATCTTTTACCACTTTTCAGTTCTCAGGAGCAGCCTTCACCTGGTGGGAGGCATATGAGCGGCGTAGGGCGGCAGGACCATAATCTTGGCAGAAGTTCTCCACTATCCATTTGGAAAAGTGGGTACCTAGGTCACATAGGGAGGAGTTACGCAGGCAGTTTGAGTTGCTTCGCCAGGGGGATATGTATGTGACGCAGTATGAGATGAGATTCGCAGAGTTAGCTCGTTATGCTCCGTGGATGGTCAAGATGGATCAGAAGAGGATTAGACGATTTGTGGACGGACTCATTTATCCCATTCTTATTCTGATGACTCGAGAGAGGGTCTTGAGTCACACCTTTGAGGAGGCGGTGGAAATAGCCCGCGATATTGAGACAGCTCGCCGTCTGGAGCGAGAGGAGAGAGAGGCCAAGAGGTCTCGAGGTTCGGGCAGTTATGGTGGCACTCCATCCCAGTTTCATTAGGGCAGAGGTCGTTCTTTTAGACCTCCTCAGTCAGGCCGCCCAGAGTATTTCGGAGCATCTTCCCGTCGTGGCCGCCAGGGTCACCAGCAGGGTCAGTATTCACTCAGTGCCCTCCCAGCTCAGAGTTCTGCACCCACTTCATCAACGCAGGGTTCATCTACGGCGAGGGGTTCCCTTCAGTCCCCTTCTCCAGTTTCAGTCGGTTGTTTCGAGTGTGGGGAGTTTGGTCATTTTAAGAGACATTGTCCTCGATTTTGTGGTGGTAGGTTTCAGCAAAGGGATCAACCCTCCTCTTCTTCTCCATCTGTTTCAGCACCACCCCAGTCTAGTAGGGTGGGGGTCAGTCATCTAGAGGCCGCCCCAAGAGGGATGAGCGATCGATTGGTGGTCAAGCTCATTTCTATGCACTCCCAGATAGGAGAGATGTCGTTGCTTCAAATGTAGTGATCACAGGTATTATCTCAGTTTTCCACAGGGATGCTTCTGTTCTGTTTGATCCTGGGTCTACATATTCTTATGTATCTACTTACTTTGCTCATCATTTTGGGACTACCCGTCTACCCCGTGGGTGATATTATTATTGTGGACCACGTGTATCGGTCCTGTCTTTTCAGTATTGAGGGTCTGGAAACCCGAGCTAACTTGCTGCTATTGAGCATGGTGGATTTTGATGTTATTCTGGGCATGGATTGGCTATCCCCGTGCCATGCTATTCTGGACTGTCACGCCAAGACAGTAACTCTGGCTATGCAGGGTATCCCGAGGGTTGTGTGGCGTGGTTCGACGGATTATGTACCAAGCAGGGTAATCTCTTTCTTGAAAGCCCAGCGGATGGTTGGGAAAGGATGTTTATCATATCTAGCATTTGTGAGGGACGTTGGAGAGGAGATTTCTAGTGTTGACTAGTTTCCCGTGGTGAGGGAGTTTCCTGATGTATTTCCAGCAGACCTACCGGGCATGCCGTCGAACAGAGATATTGACTTCGGTATTGATTTGGTGGCGGGCACTCAACCCATTTCTATTCCTCCCTATCTTATGGCACCAGCATAGCTAAAGAAGTTGAAGGAGCACCTGCAGGAACTCCTAGATAAGGGGTTCATTCGTCCGAGTGTGTCGTCGTGGGCCGCACCGGTGTTATTTGTTAAGAGAAGGACAACACAATGAGAATGTGCATTGATTACAAATAGTTGAACAAAGTGACCGTGAAGAACAAGTATCCATTACCTCGTATTGAGGATTTGTTTCACCAGCTTTAGGAAGCAAAGGTATTCTCTAAGATTGATCTCCGTTCAGGCTATCACAAGCTGAAGATTAGGGATTCTGATATAATGAAGACAACTTCAGGACGAGATATGGGCATTATGAGTTTTTGGTTATGTCATTTGGGCTGACTAATGCCCCAGCAGCATTCATGCACCTGATGAACAGTGTATTTCGGCCATATCTGTATTCTTTTGTGATTGTGTTTATTGACGATATTCTTGCTTACTCGCGTAGCCAGGAGGAACACGCACAACATTTGAGGATGGTATTGCAGAGGTTGAGAGAGGAGAAGTTGTATGCAAAGTTCTCCAAGTGCGAGTTCTGGCTCAGTGCCGTGGCTTTTCTGGGACACGTGGTGTCCAGTGATGGTATTCAGGTTGACCCAAAGAAGATCGAGGCGGTGCAGAGTTGTCCTAGACCGTCCTCAGCTTCTGAGATTCGGAGTTTCCTCGGTTTCGAGGGTTATTATCGCAGGTTCGTTCAGGTTTTTCATCTATTGCTTCGCCTTTGACGAAGCATACGCAGAAGAATGCACCATTTGTGTGGTATGATGAGTGCGAGGAGAGCTTCCAAAAGCTCAAGTCATTGTTGACTACAACTTCAGTGTTAGTATAACCAGCAGCTTCAAGTTCTTATGCGGTATATTACGATGCTTCGAGGATTGGTATTGGATGTGTTCTGATGCTGGAGGGTAGAGTGATTGCATATGCTTCCCGGCAGTTGAATCCCCATGATAAAAACTACCCTGTTCATGACTTAGAGTTGGCTGCTACAGTTCATGACTTGAAGATTTGGAAGCACTATCTATATGGGGTATCTTGTGAGGTGTATACGGATCATCGCAGTCTTTAGCACTTGTTCAAGCTGAAAGATCTGAATTTGAGGCAGTAGAGATGGCTTGAGTTACTCAAGGATTATGATATTACCATATTGTATCATCTAGGGAAGGCCAATGTAGTAACCGATGCTTTGAGCCGAAAGGCGGTGAGTATGAGTAGCTTGGCGTACATTCCAGTTGGGGAGAGACCCCTTGCAGCTGATGTCCAGGCCTTGGCTAATCGGATGGTGCGGTTAGATATTTCAGAGCCAAGTCGGGTATTGGCTTGCGTGGTTTCCCGGTCTTCTTTATATGATCGCATCATGGACTGCAGTATGATGACCCGCATTTGTTTGTCCTGAAGGACAGGGTCCAGCATGATGATGCGAGAGATGTGACTATTGATAGCGATGGTTTGTTGCGGATGCAGGGCCGTATTTGCGGCCCAATGTGAATGGGCTCCGAGAGATGATATTAGATGAGGCCCACAGCTCGCGGTATTCTATTCATCCGGGTGCCGCGAAGATGTATCAGGGCCTGAGGCAGCATTATTGGTGGAGAAGAATGAAAAAGGACATTGTGAGTTATGTGGCTAGGTGTCTCAATTGCCAGCAGGTCAAATATGAGCATCAGAGACCCGATGGTATATTTCAGCAGATGGATATTCCGGAGTGGAAATGGGAGAAGATTACTATGGACTTTGTGAGTGGTCTTCCTCGTACCTCGGGGAACTTTGATTCTATTTGGGTGATTGTGGATAGGCTGACCAAATATGTGTATTTCATTCCGGTGTGTACCACCTATTCTTCGGAGCGGGTGGCAGAGATTTTCATCCGTGAGATTATGCGGTTGAATGGGGTCCCAGTTTCTATTGTCTCAAACAGGGGTACTCAGTTTTCCTCCTAGTTCTGGAAGAATTTTCATCGGGAGTTGGGCACTCAGATTCAGATGAGCACAGCCTTTCATCCTCAGATGGACGGACAGTCCGAGCGTACTATTCAGATATTGGAGGACATGTTGCGTGCTTGTATTATTGATTTGGGAGGTTCTTGGGCTGAGTTCTTGCCGCTTGCGGAGTTTTCTTATAACAATAGTTATCAGTCCAACATTTAGATGGCATCGTATGAGGCTTTGTATGGGAGACGGTGTAGATCTCCAGTTGGTTGGTTTGAGCCCCGATAGGCCAGACTATTTGGGACAGAGTTAGTTCAGGATGTCTTGGAGAAAGTGAAAGTTATCCAGGAGAGACTTTATACAGCTCAGTCGCGTCAAAAGAGTATGCGGATCGGATGGTTCCGGATGTATCTTATAAGGTGGGCAAAAAGGTTCTATTGAAGGTCTCGCCTATGAAAGGCGTGATGAGGTTTGGAAAGAAAGGGAAGGTGAGTCTGTGGTTTATTGGACCTTTTAAGATACTCAGGACGATTGGGGAGGTGGCCTATATGCTTGCTTTGCCACCCAGTTTGTCGAGGGTTCACCCGGTGTTTCATGTTTCTATGCTCAGAAAGTATGTTGGGGACCCGTCTCATGTTTTAGACTTCACCACGATTCAATTGGATGAGGATTTGACCTATGATGTGGAGCCAGTGGCTATTTTGGGCCGTTAGGTTCAGAAGTTGAGATCTAAAGACAACTTCGGTGAAGGTGCAGTGGATAGGTCAGCCCGTGGAGGAGGCCACCTTGGAGACTGAGCAGGAGATACGGAACAGATATCCTCGTTTGCTTGAGACTCCAGGTATGTTTCTTGACCTGCTCGAGGACGAGCGTTTGTTATAGTTGGGGAGGATGTGACGACCCAACCCGTCGTCTTTTTCTTTTTCAGCCACGTATCCCCGTATTGCGCCTCCCCGTGTGTTGATATATGTGTTTGGTGAGTCTGAAGTGTGTTGGGTGGAATTTGGTTAGAAATGAGACCAATAGTCTCATTAAGGAAAGCTTAAGATGGAAAAAGTCAACCGGACATTGATTTGTGAGTTAGAGGGTTCGGAATGGATTTCCGGTTATTTGACTAGTTTCGGATGGTGATTTTTGACTTGGAAAAGAAAATGGAATTGAATTTGGAGGTCCAATGTAGAATTAGGCTCGAATTGCTTAAGTTGAATTTCGGCGAATTTCCGGTTGATAAGTGAGATTTTTATCCGAGGGTCGGAATGGAATTCCGAGAGTTGCAGTAGCATCGTTAGGTGATTTTGGATATGTCTGCTAATATTCAGGTCATTCGGACGTCGTTTGGTTGGGTTTTAATCAAATGTTCGTTTCGGAAGTTATAATTGAAACTTAGGCTTGAATTCGCCATGATTTGATATTTTTTTGTTTAAGGGCGTGTTTTTATGATTGGAGCAAGTTCGCATGATGTTTTGGAGTAGTTTGGTGGTTTTGGTTGGGGTTCTGGAGGCCCCGGGGTGATTTCAGATGGTTAAACGAGGAATGTTAGAGTTTGCTTCAGATTTTGGGGTCTGTCATCTGGTATTTCCGCATTTGCGGACATTGGACTGCGTAGGCGGCGTACGCTGAAGCGGAATTTGAGCAGCAGAAGCGGCCAACGAGGAAAAGGTTTGGGATCGCAGAAGCGGGTGATCGGCCGAAGTAGCGGAGATCGCATAAGCGGTTAATGACCGCAAAAGCGGTCTCTGAGAATTTCAAGTTAGACCGCATTAGCGGTCAAAAGGTCGCGGAAGCGGAAATCGGCCTGGGTTTAATGAAATAGCAGGTCTTCAAATTTTAAAAGAGAAGAGCATTGGAACCTCGGGCTAAGGTGATTGGGCGCGATTTTTGGAGAGACTTTTGGGGGAATTCATCAGGTAAGAACTCTTAGACCTAAAGTATGTCATTACAGTGTAAAATCATGGATTAAACACAAGGAATTCAAGGGTTTTAATGTAAAAAATGGTGGTTAGGGCTTGAAACCCAAGTGAGCTTAAAGTATTGATTTGAGGGGTCAAATGGACTCCGATTCTTATAAATTTGATATGAATGGACTCGTGGAGAGACGGAGATTCTGAAAATGTGAATTTTGTAATTTTTTGAGAAGTGGTCCCGGGGCTCGGGTTTTGCCAACTTCGTGTTTTTGGGTGTATTTCGAGTTGGGTTATGTTCCATTGTCCTATTTTGACGTATTCCTGCTGCTTTTGTTCAGATTTGGCATCCGCTGAGGTTGATTCTTGAGGGAAAGGCATTACGAGCTAGTTTGCGGCCGGCTTGAAGTGAGTAATGGGTGTAGATGATGACCTGAGGGTTTGAAACTCCGGTATATCACATTGTGATGCTATTATGAGGCTAGACACGCACTCCATGGCTAGTGCGGGGTCGTATATGTTGGAAATTTTGACTCGGTCCAATCCGAGGGATAAATTGTTCTATGTTGGCGATTGCTTCACATACTATATTGATGATATCTAGACTTGATGCCATGTTTGGGTCCTTGTGCCGACTTGTAGAATCCTTCAGGGATCGTTATCTCATATCTATCATGATTTGCATATTATTTGAATTTAGTCCAGGTTTAAATATTATTTTTGCAAACTCAGGCATATTTATACGTTTTGAAAACTCAAATTAATTTTAAATGATAATTGTGGCTGATGAGTACCATCTCACTATTTCTGGACTATACATTATTTTAAATGGAAATGATGGTAACTATGGGCACCATGTATTTTAAACTGAAACGGTGGTAACTATGGGCACCGTGTATTTTAAATGGTGGTATCTATGGGCACCGTGTATTTTAAATGGTGGTAACTATAGGCACCGGGTATTTCAAATGGAAACGGTGGTAACTATGGGCACCGTGTATTATAAATGGAAACAGTGGTAACAATTGGCACCATGTATTGTTATGGAAACAGTGGTAACTATTGACACTGTATGATATGGCGCTTGGGCTGTAGGAGACCCTCCGGAGTCTGATCCCCCACAGTGAGCGTGGGTACCCATATGGATCGGGCTGCACGTTTTGCAGTGTTCATGCATTGCATTGCATCTCATGCATTTATTTACTGTTGTGTTATCTGTATATCTCTAAGGCTTGTACTGTATAGAACTGCTAGATAGCTTTATTTTGTGTTATTTCGTGTTTTTTTATCTTCGGATTTTTTATACATGCTTATTGCTCGTTGAGTTGGTAGCCTGACCCCATACTCTGTGCACCTTGTGTGCAGATCCAGGTGCTCCAGAGACCTAGTGTTGCTGCTGTTGCTTATCCAGTTGCCAGAGTATTGAGGTAGCTGCCAGCGTCTGCAGGACCGATAACTCTGATCTTACCAGTTATTTCTGTTATTCAGACACATGTATCTTTCTTTCAGACTTGTATTCGGTATTTTTAGAGTCTCTGTACTCGTGACCCAAAGTCTTGGGAGTTCTTTTTCAGTCGTGGTTTCCTATTCGTACAGTTACATTTATCAATTATTTGGAGTTTATTGTTAAAGTTGCCATATTTTTCCTTAATTTCTTCGTGTTTGGCTGAATCGTTATTTATTGAGAAGGCATTGGTCGGGCTTGACCAGCCTTACGGCCGGGCGCCATCACGATCGGGTTTGGGTCGTGACATATTTTCTACCAGCAAAATTTAGGTTTTAGGGTTTCACTAAGGGGTGTAGATGAGGATGTATTAGAAGGAGATACTGTTGGGGAGTTCCAGGATTATCTTGGGGGTTAGTCATGGTGAATTACTTTTGGAGAAGATTTGGGAATTTTGGAGAGAAAAAAATGATTAGAACTAGAGAGGGGTTTTTGACGGTTATTAAATAATGAGGAAGGATGTGGTGAGTATTTAAAGATGATTAGAATTAATTACAGCAATGGCAGCTTTTTGTAGGAGTCAATTAGAAGTCTAATCACTGTTTAGAATTTCGGTCTCTTGGTGATTAATAGGCGATGCTAGATATTAGGCAAAAATCCCATTTTCTTTAGAGTTCTAGGAGAATGAAATTGGTTCAATGCTCAAGGGATAGAATTTCTGGGAATTTGATGAATGTAGAACTTCTGCTCATGATTGAAAAAATAATCATTCTAATTGCTAAAAGTATTGAAAACATACCTGAACTTTCTCATGAACATATACTAATGAACCGGGTTCTTGATGTAGAACTCTCTTGAACATGCTTCAAATGTCATAACAGAAAAACCCTTGTAAGAGATAAGTGAGTCATATATGTACATGTCACAGAAGTATACTGATTAATGTATGAGACTAAGTAAGAATTAATCTAGATATTTACACAAAGTTGTAACTCCTAGCCAAAAAAAAATTTCTTTTCATTTTTCATTTTTTTCATTGTGCTTTCTGAACTGGACCTTTTAGGTGATCTTAATCATCCCTAATTCTAACCTAATCCTCTCAAAGCAGTTTTTTAGTGAAGATGTCAGCTATTTATTTATTAGTAGCACAAAATTCTATTGAAATCAATCCTTTCTCATAGTTATCTCTGAAGAAGTGGTGTCTAACATCTATGTGCTTGGTCCTTTTATGATGAAAAGGTTCTTTGTCATACTTATAACACTAGTATTATCACAGAATATTGGAATACATCCTACTTCAATTTTAAAATCTATCAGATGTAGTTTAATCCGTAGCAATTGAGCACAACAAGAAGCAGCAACAACATACTCAGCTTCAAGAGTAGATAGAGCTACTGAATTTTGCTTTTTGGTAGCCCATGACAAAAGACATGAACCAAGGAAGTGTGCCATACCTGAGGTGCTCTTTCTATCTACTAGGAAACCTGCATAATCAGCATCAACATATCCTACTTGATCGAAATTACTACCTTTGGGATACCAAAGACACATATCAATGGTGCCTTTCATATATCTTAGTATCCTCTTTACATCAGTAAACTGAGATTCTTTTGGATTGCATGAAAACGAGCACAAATCCCTACACGAAAAACAATGTCAGGTCTGCTGGCAGTAAGATACAAAAGTGAACCAATCATACCTTTATACAACTTGAGATCAACTGATGAACCAGGTTCATCAACATCTAATTTAGTGGCAGTTGCAATATGTGTATTTGTTTCTTTATAATTCTCCTTTTTAAACTTTTTGATTAGTTCTTTTGTATACTTCTGCTGATGGATCATGGTTCCATTTAGACTTTATTTGATCTGCAAACCTAAGAAGAAATTGAGCTCACCCATCATGCTCACTTCAAAGTCACTCTCCATTAGTTTGCAAAGTCCTTACTCAACCTATCAGTAGTGGCCCTAAATATTATGTCATTAACATATATTTTCACAACAAGAAGGTCTTACCTTTTTCCCTTAAGAACAAGGTACTGTCAATTTTACCTCTTTTGTGACCATGCTCCAGTAGGAATTTATATAGCCGTTCATAATAAGCTCTTGGGGCCTGTTTGTGCCCATATAGAGCCTTGTCTAACTTGTACGCATGCTCAGGATATTCCTTGCTTTCAAACCTTTGGTGTTGTTTCAAAAATAAATCTTCATTTAGGTATCCATTCAACAAGGCACTTTTGACATCCATATGATAAAGAGTGAATTCCATGTGTGTTGCAAAAGCTATGAGGAGTCTGATTGCCTCTAGTCTTGAAACTGGAGCAAATGTCTCATAAGTCAATGTCCTCCTCTTGGCTGTAGCCTTGAACTACCAGCCTTTCCTTGTTTCTTGTAACTGCTCCATCTTCATCAAATTTGTTCTTGAAGACCCATTTTGTGCCAATGAATAATCTGTCCTTGGGTCTTGGAATTAGATGCCAAACTTGACTTCTTTCAAATTGGTTGAGTTCATCATGCATTGCATTCACCCAATCTGCATCCTACTAAGCTTCAACAACATTTTTAGGTTCAATAAGAGATAGGAAAGCATCAAAAGTACACAGATTCTTCAGTTGTGATCTAGTTTTGACTCCAGATGTTGGATCAGTGATAATGTTCTAAATGGGATGAGAACTTGAAACTTGTAAGGTTTCACAACTAACTAGTTTCTTCTAGATGTCTCTCCCATGTTTTGTTGCTGAGGAACAGGTTCATGAACAAGTTCTTTCAGGGAATTTGGTTCAATTTATCCCTGATTAGTTCCCCTGGTCAGGTTTCCCTAAGCGGAAGGACCTATTCTATCACATGTTCCTTCTTTCGATGCCACTTTGACTTGTGCTGGAGATTCAGTCAATTCTTTTACCAGTCCAATGGCCTGATCTTCATGTTTCTATCTCTTAGAAAGAATGTTAGTTTCATCAAACACTATATGAACACTTTCTTCTACACATAAGGTTCTTTTATTGAACACTTTATACGCTTTTCTATGTGAAAAATATCCCAAGAATACTCTCTCATCACTTTTGGGATCAAACTTACCTAGGGAGTATTTACCATTATTGTGCACATAACACTTGCAACCAAATTCCCTAAGATGGTATATGTTTGGTTTACTCCCTTTAAGTAACTCATAGGAAGTTTTTGTTGAAACACGTTCTCAAGGCACTAAACTAAACAGTGTTCATATTTGTAGGTTTTGATAAATGACAAATGACGCTGCAATTGACATATGACGAGGTCCAAGCACAAGCGCGCAATTGACACATAACGAGGTTCAAGCACAAGACAAACAAAGATCATGATCAAGCAAAGAAATAAAGTTATGCATGAGTCGTTCTTTAATTGTGATCTTGATCCGATAATTGACTCAAGACTTGGCTTCTCTCGTAAAATCATTTTTATCAAATCATGCATATTAATTTAAAGCAAAATGATTTTCAAACATTTTATTTTAGCCAAAATGATTTTTAAACATGCCTCTGAAATCTGGACAAAGATAATCGATTATGTACTTTATGATAATCGATTATGTTAAGACAATGTACACCAGATTTACAAAGCTGAACAATAATCGATTATGTACCTTATGATAATCGATTATGTTAAGGCAGTGTACATTAGATTTTTCAAAGCTACAAGATAATCGATTATGTACCTTATGATAATCGACTATGTTGAGGCAGTGTCCATAAGATTTTTCAAAGCTATAAAATAATCGATTATGCACATTATGATAATCGATTATGTTGAGGCAGTGTCTATCAAATTTTACAAGACTGTAAAATAATCGATTATGTACTTTATGATAATCGATTATGTTAAGACAGTGTAGTCCGAAGTTTTCAAAATACAAAAGATAATCGATTATCCTTATAGCATAATCGATTATGCAAATGACCGTTGCCAAAGTATTTTTAAACTCTGAAAGATAATCGATTATACACAATCTGATAATCGATTATGCTAAGTAAAATCTGCATATGATTTTTTGAACGTTGTCAGGTAATCGATTATACACAATATGATAATCGATTATGTTAAGTAAAATCTGAATATGATTTTTTGAACGTTGTCAGGTAATCGATTATACGATTTGGATAATCGATTATTCTGCTTAAAATCTGGGAATGATTTTTGAACGATTGGAAAATAATCGATTATGCAAATCAGATAATCGATTATCTTAGCACAAAATCAGCATTTCTTGATTGGCAATTAGGCAACGGTTGTGGGGGGTTTTGAACACTATAAATACAACTCAAAATCAGTCTTCTAAGTACAACAACTGATCATATTCTTGCTAAAGCTTGCATACTCTCATATTCATCATTTTCTATTCATTTCATAAGTTTTTGAGAGCCAAACTCTTGACGAAGGTTGTTGTGTTCTTGAGCATATTTATTTTACTCATATCTACTCTTAAAGAGAGTCTTGTCTTGAGTGCTAAGTGTTTGTATACACTTGAAGGGAAGTGTTAATACCTTGTGGTTGTAAGAAGGAACGTTCATTCCTTCGGTTGAAGTTTTGAAGTGTGGTATCTTCGAGCAAAGGTTGTTGAGGCTTGTCTGACTCAAGTTCTCAGTTTGTAAGGGTTTGTTAAGCACCCGTAAGCTTAACGAAGTTAGTGGAATCTCGAGAGAGTCTCTCGGGGACTAGACTAGCCACAGGTTGTGGTGAACCAGGATAATTTCGGTGCGTTCGTTCCTTATTATTTACTTACCGCACTTATTTCAATCCTGCAATTTTTAATTCCGCAAGTTTATATTGTTTTTTATTATAACGCTATTCACCCCCCCCACCTCTAGCGTTAAGCGTATATTCTAACAATTGGTATCAGAGCCCAACTCTCTGAAAGACTTAACCGTTTGAGAGTAACAATCCATGGCTTCTACTCTGACTTTAATGCAGGAATAGGTGAGGGACAATGCTCCACCAGACCACCACTGTTCGACGGCACAAACTATACGTACTGGAAGGAAAGGATGAGAATATTCATCCAATCGAATAATTTTCATCTATGGAAGGTTGTAACAAAGGGAGAACAAATTCCAACCAAAAAGGTTGAAAATGAATGGGTTCCAAAATCCGAAGATGAATACGATGCGGATGATATCCGAAAAGTGCAAAACAATGCTAGAGCCATCAACTTATTGTATTGTGCTGTAAATGCTGATGATTACAGAAAATTATCATGTTGCACAACGGCTAAGCAAATGTGGGATAAGCTGGAAATCACGTACGAAGGTACGGACCAGGTAAGAAAGCTAAAATTGATTTTCTAACCCATGCATATGAACTGTTTCACATGAAGGAAAGCGAGAGGATCGATGACATGTTCGAACGATTTTCAAAAATCGTCAATGACCTACATGCTCTTAAGAAGACCTTCACGGATAAGGAACTTGTCCGAGAAATTCTCCGAAGTCTCACTCCGGAATGGCGCTCCAAGGCCGACGCGATTCAAGAGTCTATCAGCGTTTCAAATGTCACCATCGACGGACTAAGAGGTAATCTTAAAACCTATGAATCTACTATACTTAACCCTCCGTTTAATGATCAAAGGAAACAAAGAATCGCCCTCAAGGCAAGCACGGCTCAACCTCAAAATGATGAGGACTCAAACAACGGAGATAACGAGTTCGGACTCGTTATTAAGAGGTTTCAAAAGTTCAAGCGAAAAGAGTATGAACGAAAAGGCAAACAACAAGGAGATCAAGTAAAGTGCTACGGATGCGGAGAAATCGGGCACATTAAATCAAATTGCCCAAATGTCAAAAAGGAGAAAAAACCCTTCAAGAAACAACGAGCATACATATCTTGGGGAGGTGACTCCGGAGACGAATCAAGCGACGATGAAGAAGACGAAGCCGCAAATCTATGTCTCATGGCACACGAAGACAATCAAGAAGAGGTATGTCAAATTTCTTCTAAAAATTTCTTTTCTCTTGAGGAAATGCAAAATGCTTTTGATGAATTGTATAGTGAATTCATTAGAGCTTCCGAAACTGTTAGAGACGTAAAGAAAAATTCTTCTTTGAAAGAGAAAGATTTTGAAAAACAACTCTCTTTGAAAGAAAAAGATTTGGAAAAATTGATTTTGGAAAATGAGAAGTTGAACGAAGAAGACAAATTTTTCGGCAAGAGAAGCGCCGACAAACCCGAGAGTTCTAGTAAAAATTGTATTTCTTGCATGCATCTAAAAGATGAAGTAGTAAGACTTAAGGGCACCCTAGATAAGTTCAATTCTTCTCATAAAAATTTGGATGATGTTCTTGTCAATTTGAAATCGACCAAACATGGCATAGGTTTCAAAAACGAGCCTAAAGAAAAAGTTGAAGCCATCCCCCAACAACCCAAGGCTCAACCTAGGATAAATAAAATAAACATTCATCCTAGAAATAACCATCCTAGAATCAACATGCATCCTAGACCAAACACTAGAAGAAACTTTGAACATTTTAGAACGCCTAGAAATGCCCTTCAACAATCGCAACCTAGACATACTCGACCTAGAAACAATTATTCTAGAAACGCTGCATATCCTAGAACAAACAGTAGGAGAAATGATTTTCAAGGATTGCGCAATAGCCATATTGTCAAAAATAGAGCAAACGATTTTCGTATCTCCAACTACTACCAACCTAGAAGAATGCATAATCCTAATGTCATTTGTCACTATTGTAGTCGAATAGGGCATATTGCTCCTGCTTGTTTTACTAGACACAGACACTTAACTGCATGTCAAGCACAACTGCATTTTACACCTAACTCTCAAAGACCCAAAACAGCTTGGGTACCAAAAACTCATTGATTTGTCTTGTAGGTATGTTTGAATGGATCAAGTGTACCTTGGTACCTTGATAGTGGATGCTCCAAACACATGACCGGAGACGCATCCAAGTTCCTTCAACTAGAACACAGGGAAGGAGGAAACGTTATTTTTGGAGATAACAACAAGGGAAAAATTATTGGCATTGGCTCGGTCGGTAAGAATGAATCTTCTTCCATTAAGCATATATTGCTAGTTAAAGGTCTAAAACATAATCTCTTGAGCATAAGTCAATTATGTGACAAGGGAAATCTTGTCTTGTTTGACTCGAAAGAATGCCTAGTTTTTCGTCGTAGTGATTTTAAAATTATTCTTCGTGGTAACATCTATATGGTTGATCTTGAAAACTCTTCATCAGAGTATGTGAATTGTCTTATGAGTAAAGAAGATGATATGTGGTTATGGCATCGTAGAGTAGCTCATATCAACATGCATCTTTTAAACAAATTGGTTTCACAAAATTTAGTTATTGGTCTTCCAACTTTGAAATTTGAAAATGACACTATTTGTGATTCTTGTCAAAAAGGAAGCAAACAAAAGCATCTTTTAAATCTAAGAATATTGTTTCAACTACAAGACCTTTGCAACTTCTTCACATGGATCTCTTTGGACCATCTCGCATTGAAAGTCTTGGTAGAAATCGTTATGCTTTTGTTATTGTTGATGATTATTCTAGATTTACATGGACACTACTTCTTGCTCACAAAAGTGAGGCTTTTCAAAATTTTAAATGTTTTCTTAAGCGTGTTCAAAATGAAAAGAACACAACCGTCACTTCCATAAGAAGTGATCATGGGGGAGAGTTCGATCACAATCTCTTCACGGACTTTTGTGACGAACTCGGTATTGAGCACACCTTCTCTGCTCCACGTACACCACAACAAAATGGAGTGGTGGAACGGAAAAATAGGTGTCTCGAAGAGATGGCTAGAACCATGCTCGATGAGGCTAAGATTCCCAAACAATTTTGGGCGGATGCCTTGAGTACCGCATGCTACGTTTTAAACAGAGTAGTCATATGGCCAATACTCATGAAAACTCCCTATGAACTCTATAAGGGAAGGAAACCTAATCTCTCCCACCTTAGAGTATTCGGTTGTAAATGCTTTATTCATAACAACGAAAAAGATAATTTGGGAAAACTTGATGCCAAATCCGATGAAGGAATTTTTCTTGGTTGTTCATCACGTAGCAAAGCATATAGAGTATTCAATAATAGAACCGAAACTGTTGAGGGATCCCCTCATATTGTGTTTTCCAAAAATAATGCTCGCATGGCGAGAAAGGATTCTGGTTTTGATCTTGCAGGTATTCTAAACACAATAAGTCCTCAAGACCAAGTACAAGAGGAAAATCCAAAGGAAATTCAAGATGAAATCTTGGAACAATCATCAGAGGAAGCGCCACCACTGGAGAAAGAAACGAAACTGCCCAACGCGTGGAGGACAATCAAAGACCATCCTCTCGACAAGGTAATTGGCAACATTGAACAAAAGGTAAGTACTCGAAACAATCTTAAGAACACCTTAGGACATTCTGCTTTCGTTTCTCAAATTGAACCCTCAACCATTTCCGAAGAAATTGGGGATGAGCATTGGACCTTGGCAATGCAAGAGGAGCTTAACCAATTCAAACGAAATGACGTTTGGGAATTGGTGCCAAGACCCGACAATCATACCATAATTGGTACTAAATGGGTTTTTCGAAATAAATTAGATGAAAATGGTGTAATCACTAGAAACAAAGCTAGGCTTGTAGCAAAAGATTACAATCAAGAAGAAGGAATTGACTATGAAGAAACGTATGCACCCGTAGCAAGGTTAGAAGCTATTCGTTTATTACTTGCTTTTGCCTCTTCTATGAATTTCAATTTATATCAAATGGATGTAAAGAGTGCTTTTCTAAATGGTTTTATTCAAGAAGAAGTTTATGTTGAACAACCCCCAGGCTTTGAAGATTTTAAATCTCCTGATTATGTTTTCAAACTTAAGAAAGCCCTTTATGGTCTTAAACAAGCTCCCCGAGCCTGGCATGAACGATTGAGCAAATTTCTTTTGGAAAATGAGTTCATTAGGGGGAAAGTTGACACCATATTATTAAGCATAAAAACAATAATATTTTATTAGTTCAAATCTATGTGGATGATATTATTTTTGGTGCTACTAGCAATGCTTTGTGCAAGGAATTTTCTGATTTAATGACAAGCGAATTTGAGATGTCTATGATGGGTGAGCTAACCTTCTTCTTGGGGTTGCAAGTGAAACAAATGAAAGAAGGAACTTTCATTTGTCAATCTAAATATTGCAAAGAGTTGCTAAAACGATTTGAAATGAGCAACGCCAAAGCAATGGCCACTCCAATGAGCACATCCGATCATCTTAACAAAGATGAGAAAGGTAAGGAAGTCGACACCAAGAAGTATCGAGGTATGATCAGATCCCTTCTTTATCTCACTTCTAGTAGAACGGACATAATGTTTAGCGTATGTTTATGCGCTCGATATCAATCATGTCCGAAGGAGTCGCACCTAACTGCGGTTAAGCGAATAATGAAGTATCTTGTTGGCACTATAAATGTGGGACTATGGTATCCCAAAGGTTCTTCATGCCAACTTGTTGGCCATTCCGACTCCGATTTTGCGGGTTGCAAATTGGACCGCAAGAGCACTAGTGGTACTTGCCATTTGCTCGGTAGCTCTCTTGTCTCTTGGTTTAGTAAGAAACAGGTAAGTGTTGCGTTGTCCACAACCGAGGCTGAATATGTAGCCGCGGGGAGTTGTTGTGCTCAAATCCTTTGGATGAAACAACAACTCTCGGACTATGGCCTAAGTATCGATCATATCCCTGTTAGATGTGATAATACTAGCGCCATAAGCTTGACGAAGAACCCCGTTCTTCATTCAAGAACAATACACATTGAAATTAGGCACCACTTTATAAGAGATCACGTTCTCAAAGGTGATGTCGAAATTGAGTTTGTTGAAACCAAATCTCAATTGGCCGACATTTTCACAAAGCCTTTAGAGAAAGAGTCATTTTTCCGAATTCGTAGTGAACTCGGGATTCTTGACTCCACGTTGATCTAAGTCATGCATTGCATTTTTTTTCATTACTAACTTGAGCGTCGGAGGCGCCTAATTCTGTTTTGCAGGTATCGCCCCAAAGACAGGGGAATTATAAAGCACTGGTGCAGAATAATCGATCTCTTTTAAGAATAATCGATTTCTCTTAAGTACATAATTGATTATCAAGTATCAATAATCGATTATGTTGAGATTATATTGTCCCTTTTATAATTGCATTTTTGGTTAATCAATAAACAAGTCATTTACTAATATTTTTTTGCTAATGTCAAAAGGGGGAAGAATAAGGGCTATGCACTTAATATTTATTGGCATAAATTGAGGGGGAATTCATATGTTGAGGGGAACTAATTGCATATCTATATACTTTTCTTGGATCGTCATTATGAATTATCTAATATGCATATCCCGATATTGGTTTGCCATTATCAAAAAGGGGGAAATTGTTGAAACACGTTCTCAAGGCACTAAACTAAACGTGTGTTCATATTTGTAGGTTTTGATAAATGACAAACGACGCGCAATTGACATATGACGAGGTCCAAGCACAAGCGCGCAATTGACACATAACGAGGTTCAAGCACAAGACAAACAAAGATCATGATCAAGCAAAGAAATAAAGTTATGCATGAGTCGTTCTTTAATTGTGATCTTGATCCGACAATTGACTCAAGACTTGGCTTCTCTCGTAAAATCATTTTTATAAAATCATGCATATTAATTTAAAGCAAAATGATTTTCAAACATTTTATTTTAGCCAAAATGATTTTTAAACATGCCTCTGAAATCTGGACAAAGATAATCGATTATGTACTTTATGATAATCGATTATGTTAAGACAATGTACACCAGATTTACAAAGCTGAACAATAATCGATTATGTACCTTATGATAATCGATTATAGGCAGTGTACGGTAGATTTTTCAAAGCTACAAGATAATTGATTATGTACCTTATGATAATCGATTATGTTGAGGCAGTGTCCATCAGATTTTTCAAAGCAATAAAATAATCGATTATGCACATTATGATAATCGATTATGTTGAGGCAGTGTCTATCAAATTTTACAAGACTGTAAAATAATCGATTATGTACTTTATGATAATCGATTATATTAAGACAGTGTAGTCCGAAGTTTTCAAAATACAAAAGATAATCGATTATCCTTATAGCATAATCAATTATGCAAATGACCGTTGCCAAAGTATTTTTAAACTCTAAAAGATAATCGATTATACACAATCTGATAATCGATTATGCTAAGTAAAATCTGCATATGATTTTTTGAACGTTGTCAGGTAATCGATTATACACAATCTGATAATCGATTATGTTAAGTAAAATCTGAATATGATTTTTTGAACGTTGTCAGGTAATCGATTATACGATTTGGATAATCGATTATTCTGCTTAAAATCTGGGAATGATTTTTGAACGATTGGAAAATAATCGATTATGCAAATCAGATAATCGATTATCTAAGCACAAGATCAGCAATTTTTGATTGGCAATTAGGCAACGGTTATGGGGGTTTTGAACACTATAAATACAACTCAAAATCAGTCTTCTATGTACAACAACTGATCATATTCTTGCTAAAGCTTGCATACTCTCATATTCATCATTTTCTATTCATTTCATAAGTTTTTGAGAGCCAAACTCTTGACGAAAGTTGTTGTGTTCTTGAGCGTATTTATTTTACTCATATCTACTCTTAAAGAGAGTCTTGTCTTGAGTGTTAAGTGTTTGTATACACTTGAAGGGAAGTTTTAATCCCTTGTGGTTGTAAGAAGGAACGTTTTCATTCCTTCGGTTGAAGTCTTGAAGTGTGGTATCTTCGAGCAAAGGTTGTTGAGGCTTGTGTGACTCAAGTTCTCAGTTTGTAACGGTTTGTTAAGCACCCGTAAGCTTAACGAAGTTAGTGGAATCTCGAGAGAGTCTCTCGGGGACTGGACTAGCCACAGGTTGTGGTGAACCAGGATAATTTTGGCGCGTTCGTTCCTTATTATTTACTTACCGCACTTATTTCAATCCTGCAATTTTTAATTCCGCAAGTTTATATTGTTTTTTATTATAACGCTATTCACCCCCCCTCTAGCGTTAAGCGTATATTCTAGCAGTTTTCTCTACATGAGGTCTAGTCATGCATCTATTTATAATGTAGCATGCAGTGTTTACGGCCTCTACCTAGAAGCTGTGAGGTGGTTTACTAGAAAGAAGCATGGTCCTTGTCATATCCTCAATGGTCATGTTCTTCCTTTCAACTACTCTATTTTGTTGAGGATTCATAGGGACAGAGAATTTATGATCTACACCATTTTCATCACAGTATTCAGCAAATTTTACATTTTCAAATTCACTTCCATGATCAGACCTAATGGATGCAAGTTGATTTCCTACTTGTTTCCGAGTCTTTCTAACAAAAGCAATAAACATATCAAATACTTCATCTTTAGATGTCAGAAATAATACCCCGGTAAATCTAGAATAATCATAAACAAGTACCATTACATATTTCTTTCCACCTCTGCTCATGGTTCCCATTGGACAACAAAGAACCACATGAACCAGTTCCAACGTCTTGGACGTACTTACCATTTTCTTGTTTTTGAAGGTTGACCATACCTGCTTCTCCCTTACACGTGCCTCACAAACTTTGTCTACCTTGAACTTGATGTCGGGTAACCCTATCACCAAGTCCTTGGAGACTAATTTGTTTAGCTGATTTAGACTAGCATGGCAAGTCTTTTGTGTAGAAAATCACTCTATCCTATGATATGTGCGCTTTGGTTGCATGAGCATGATTTTCAGGTATAGGTTTTGATGAATGACAAACAATGAAGTCAGTGTCAAACAACGATATTATATGACAAACAATCAAGATTGAATGCCAAGAAGCATATTGATGACGGAATTACATAGACAAGCCAAGGACGAGTTCAAAAGTTCAAGACCAAAGACCCAAGGTGTAGGTCGTTAGGTAGAACAAATGTAAGCGCAATGTTTAAAGTTATCTCGTCTTTTGGCTCAACATAGGTCATCATAAATATGCATAAAATCATTTTACCAAATCATATTTATCATAAACATATTTTAAATACTTCAAACAAAATGATTTTAACGTTTTCATTTTAACCAAAATGGTTTTTGAAGTAAGTTTTCAATTCTGGTATATTACATAGGTCATCATTAATATGCATAAAATCATTTTATTAAATCATATATATCATAAAAAATTTTAATATACTTCAAACAAAATGATTTTAACATTTTCATTTCAACCAAAATGGTTTTTGAAGTAAGTTTTCGATTTTGGTATATTATGGTATATTCTGGTATACACTGGTGTATACCAGCTTTTCTGAGTTTCCAGACTTTACTGGAGCAACATAATCGATTACTGGTTTGGAATAATCGATTATTTCACTGACCGATGCCTTCCAACGTTCAGTTTTTGAAGATAATCGATTATGTAAAGTAGATAATCGATTATTTGATGCATAAAATCAGCATAATTGATTTCCAATTAAGCAACGGACACCCACCCTTTAACCCCTACTAAAAGAGGTCTTTTGAGCTGATTTTAAACACACAACACCTCCCAATATTGATATACATATTGACATTATTTGAGCATCATTTTAGAGCTTTTGTTGAGCCGTTTGAGAGACAACTTTGAGTTGTTCATAGAGCTAAATTTGTATCCCTTTATCTACTCTTTTGAGAGAGTTCTTGTTGTAAAAGAGAAAGATGTTTGAGAAGAACATATCTTCTCATTGATTGTCGGGTTCGCTAAGTACCCTAAGTCTTAGTGGTTGAAGTCTTGTGGTGCGGTATCCACGAGCAAGGTTGAAGTCTTGAGGTGCGGTATCCTCGAGCAAGTTGAAGTCTTGTAGAGTGTACAACTACGAGCAAGTGTAACTGTTTGTTAGGCACCCGTAATCTTAACGAAGTTAGTGGAATCTCGAGAGAGTCTCTCGGGGACTGGACTAGCCACAAGTTGTGGTGAACCAGGATAAATTCGGTGCGTTCTTTCCTTATTTTTTTAATTACCGAATTTATTTTATTCCTGCAATTTTAATTCCGCAATATTTATCAATATTCCTGTGCCGCACTATTCACCCCCCTCTAGTGACGGGCATAAATACTAATAATTGGTATCAGAGCCTAACTCTCTGAAAGCCTTAACCGGTTGAGAGCGATATATATTTTTTGTTGAACGCAGGAGTGATGAGCGAAGGTCACTCCACCACTATGCCTCCACTATTTGACGGAACAAACTATACATATTGGAAAGAGCGGATGAGAATATTCATCCAATCAAATAACTTTCGTTTGTGGCAAATCATTAAGAAAGGTATGCCAACAAAGAAAGTTGGAGAAGCCATGGTTCCAAAGGAGGAGAATGAATATAATGCCAAGGCCATAAATATGTTATATTGTGCGGTGAATTCAAATGACTATCGGAAGATATCTTATTGCACAACGGCCAAAGAAATGTGGGATAAACTTGAAGCCATTTATGAAGGTACGCCTCAAGTCCAAAAGTATGTGACATGGGACTCGGACAGCTCGTGTGATGAAACGACTGCCCTATGCTTCATGGCCGACGAAGAAAAAGAGGTAAGTAATTCTAACTCTTACTCGTTTGAAGAAATGCAAAATGCTTATGATGAATTATATAGTGAATTTGTTAAAGCTTCAAAAATCATAAAAGAATTGAAGAAAACACTTTCTTTGCAAGAAAAAGATTCTGAGAAAACACTTTCTTTGCAAGAAAAAGATTTTGAAAAACAACCTTCTTTGAAAGAAAAAGATTTTGAAAAATTGACTTGTGATAATGTGAAGCTAAAAGAAGAAAATGATCTTTTAGAAAATGACAATATTTTTCTTAAAAATAAAATCAAAAATTTAGAAGAAGAAAATAAATTTTTGGAAAATGACAATGTCGATCTCAAAAATAAAATCAAGGAGATGAATGAAGCCTCTTTAATTGTTCAAAGTTCAAATTGTTCTTCTTGTAGTTCTTTGAAAATAGAGAACATAGAACTTAGAAATACACTAGAAAAATGTAGTGTAAATGATTCTAGAACAAGCGAGGTAATTAAAAAGGACGATAGAAATAAGGTTAAACCACCTAGAAACGACTCTAGGAATTTTGTTAATAAGTCTAAAACTAATCATTTTAGACCACCTAGACACAATTCTAGGAATTTTATTAATGAGTCTAGAATGAATAATTTTAGACCACCTAGAAATGACTCTAGGAATTTCAACGCTTCTAGGAATAACGACTTTAGACCACCTAGAACGTTTTTGGCTCAACCTAGACATATGCACAATCCTAATGTTATATGTCACAATTGTAACCGGGTAGGACACATTGCACCCGTATGTTTTGCTAAACATAGAGATTCATATTTTGGTTATGATTATTATTTGCCTAACCCCCAAGGACCCAAAAGAAGTTGGGTACCGAAAATCTATTTTTAGGTACTTTTGCAGGTGTGCTTGAAGACTACAATATTGTAGTAGATGCACCAAGCACGAAACCTTACTGCATCGAGGGGGAACGTCGGTTAGTTATCGTATTTTTGATAAAAACGTAATAGTTGATATGTGCTAACAATTGATATTAATTATTGATTCATGTTTTGATAAGTTTTATTTTGAATAACAATTGGTATCAATTATTTTTATGTTAAATGATTGATTCATGTTTTGATGAATATTTTTTGTTTAAATAACAGTTGGTATATTTGCGAAAAATGACCGTTATTATGATTGGTATGTTTCTACTAACGTTTGGTATTATTTGATGTTGATATGATTTTTTTTATCTAACAATTGGTATTGTCAATAGTTTAAATAACAATTGGTATACTCTTTTTGCTAATGCCAAAAGGGGGAAGAATTTAGGCGATATGCATCGAATAAGAGGGAATGTCTTCACATTCTAGTATGCTTTAATTGAGGGGGAATATTCAATTAAGGGGGAATTATATTAATTTGTTTACATGAATTGTATGTTGAGATATAGCATGAATTTAGGGGGAATCCGATATACATATCTCCTGTTGTTTGTCATTATCAAAAAGGGGGAAATTGTAGAAAATCACTCTATCTATGATATGTGCGCTTTGGTTGCATGAGCATGATTTTCAGGTATAGGTTTTGATGAATGACAAACAATGAAGTCAGTGTCAAACAACGATATTATATGACAAACAATCAAGATTGAATGCCAAGAAGCATATTGATGACGGAATTACATAGACAAGCCAAGGACGAGTTCAAAAGTTCAAGACCAAAGACCCAAGGTGTAGGTCGTTAGGTAGAACAAATGTAAGCGCAATGTTTAAAGTTATCTCGTCTTTTGGCTCAACATAGGTCATCATAAATATGCATAAAATCATTTTACCAAATCATATTTATCATAAACATATTTTAAATACTTCAAACAAAATGATTTTAACGTTTTCATTTTAACCAAAATGGTTTTTGAAGTAAGTTTTCAATTCTGGTATATTACATAGGTCATCATTAATATACATAAAATCATTTTATTAAATCATATATATCATAAACATTTTTAATATACTTCAAACAAAATGATTTTAACATTTTCATTTCAACCAAAATGGTTTTTGAAGTAAGTTTTCGATTTTGGTATATTATGGTATATTCTGGTATATTCTGGTATACACTGGTGTATACCAGCTTTTCTGAGTTTCCAGACTTTACTGGAGCAACATAATCGATTACTGGTTTGGAATAATCGATTATTTCACTGACCGTTGCCTTCCAACGTTCAGTTTTTGAAGATAATCGATTATGTAAAGTAGACAATCGATTATTTGATGCATAAAATCAGCATAATTGATTGCCAATTAAGCAACGGACACCCACCCTTTAACCCCTATTAAAAGAGGTCTTTTGAGCTGATTTTAAACGCACAACACCTCCCAATATTGATATACATATTGACATTATTTGAGCATCATTTTAGAGCTTTTGTTGAGCCGTTTGAGAGACAACTTTGAGTTGTTCATAGAGCTAAATTTGTATCTCTTTATCTACTCTTTTGAGAGAGTTCTTGTTGTAAAAGAGAAAGGTGTTTGAGAAGAACATATCGTCTCATTGATTGTCGGGTTCGCTAAGTACCCTAAGTCTTAGTGGTTGAAGTCTTGTGGTGCGGTATCCACGAGTAAGGTTGAAGTCTTGAGGTGCGGTATCCTCGAGCAAGTTGAAGTCTTGTAGAGTGTACATCTACGAGCAAGTGTAACGGTTTGTTAGGCACCCTTAAGCTTAACGAAGTTAGTGGAATCTCGAGAGAGTCTCTCGGGGACTGGACTAGCCACAAGTTGTGGTGAACCAGGATAAATTCGGTGCGTTCTTTCCTTGTTTTTTTAATTACCGAATTTATTTTATTCCTGCAATTTTAATTTCGCAATATTTATCAATATTCCTGTGCCGCACTATTCACCCCCCCCCCTCTAGTGACGGGCATAAATACTAACATTTTGTGCCACATGAGGGGATCATTAACGAACACAACTAAGCAAGTGAGTTCATTTTCTGAAAGAGTTGACAAATCTACAATGTAAATATTGTTAACTCTTTTCCCTGCAAAACAACCTTGTTAGTGGTAATGTTAATCACAAAGCATTTGGTAGAGGTGAAAGCTACAAGGTTACCTCTTTCACACAGCTGTGACACACTTATTAGGCTATATTTCAAGCCATATATCACGTAGACATTCTCAATGGAATAAGAGTCTATCTTACCTACCTTTCAAACCCCAATTATCTAACCTTTCTTTCCATTGCCAAAGGAGACATTACCTCTTTTAAGTCCTCAAGTGAAAGGAATTGTTCCTTGTTCCCAGTCATATGTTTTGAGAAACCACTATCCATATACCAATATTTGGCTCCTCCCTTCCACGTGGACCTCTTGTTCATCATCTGATTCTCCAATGGCCATCAGTGCTTGTTCTTCTTCAACTTCATCTTCTGAGTCATCATCTGAGGTTTCTCCCCAAGCAGCAACCATGGCCTTGGTTGAACCTTTGTTCCTTTTTGTTTGAACATGTTCCTTCTTCCTGTTCCTTCGTTTAGCCCTTTCTTTCTTCCAGTCAATTTCCCACTGAGGGCATTTCTTGATCATGTGATCAGTCTTGCCACACTTATAGCAACCCTCATTGGTCTGCTTCTCAGGAGCTCTTGACTTGTTGAAGGTTGTACCTCTTGAAGAACCCTTTCCTCTCACTAGGTACTTTTTGAAATCACTGGTGATCATTGCCATCTCATCATCTTCCAGATCTGAGCCTTCAACAATTCTGAGAGCTAGGATTTTCTCCTTCTTGGGTGTATCCATCTTCATGGTTTGTCTTCTCAGTTCATAAGCAATAAGATTTCCAATCAGTTCATCCAGCTTGAGGATAGCAATATTCTTAGACTCCTGAATAGCAGTGATTTTGCTTTCCCATGCGATTGGTAGAACCCTTGTAAAACATTTATCAACCTTGTCTTCTTCAAGAATAATCCTTCCAAGAGACTTAAGTTCATTTATTAGTGTACTGAGCCTAGTATATATCTCTTGGATAGTTTCTTCTTCCTTCATAGTAAAATTCTCATTTTGAGAATACATCAGTGTTCCTCTGGATCTTTTCAGTTGAGGTGTTCCTTCATGAGCCACTTGCAAAGTGTCCCATATCTTCTTAGGAGTAGTACATCTTTGGATCCTACTGTACTCATCTGGAGCTAGTCCACATATAATTCATTTCTTGGCCTTCGTATTTTTCTCCCACTTGTTCAGGTTTTTAGTAGTGCAGTCAACTATCGTCTTTGGCACATCCACTCCTTCCTCATTATTCTTTGTGGTTGCTAAAGGAACATCAGTGACTATGTCCCAGAGTTCATAATCTTCTACTATGATGTGATCCCTCATCCTTCTCTTCCACCAAGAATAGTACTGTCCATTGAAAAGTGGAGGCCTGACAGTATATTGCCCTTCGCAGTTCCCAGGTGGTGCACTCATGTTGATCTTTTCCTAAGGTGTTAGCCTCTTCAAGGATAACCCGCTCTAATACCAATTGATGTTCTAAACTACAATACCACATCAGAGGAGGGGGTGATTTGTGTGGTACCCAGTTTTCGATCTAGAAGAACGTGATTCTTCTAGGTGTTCTAACTACTACTGTTGTGCAATTAAAATTACAAAAAATAAAGAACACCGAGATTTTCCGTGAAAAAAATCTGGCTCAAAATGTGAAAAAACCACGACTACTACTCAGTAGGATTTTCCCAAACATCCACTAAAACCACTCAGCCAAAACATCATTTACAAACTCTTGTAAACCTAAGGATTAACTCTAATCCCAGTGTGGCATACAACCTCAACTGTTGCGATACTTTCAAGTGAAATCTAACTTAAATACTCAAAGTACCTAATACAATTGCTTCTATGAAAGCTAGAAATGTACAATTTTAAACCACCTAGTACAATTGAACTAGAATAAGAATAAATACAATGGAACTGGTTTTTCTATCTAATTCAAGTAGCTTCAGGAGTGCATACTTAAATCTCACATGAATTTCTTGCAAAATGGCCTTGCTCTTTTGCTCTCAATTTAGTTTAACTTCTGCTTATGTGCAATACCTGTAAAATAGAACATTCACTGTTACTTAATGAGTTAGTAATCAGAGTTTGATTGAGACTCAATTGCTGATCCTTCATCTAATTTGAGTCCTAGAACATTACAAACTCCAACCATATCATTTATCCGGATTATGTCCTCTTCCTATAAGGAGACTTCCTCTCCTCATCCAATATGCAATCTTTTTGATCAGTTCAGAAGATGTTACTACATGATCCTTGAGACTTATCTTCTTCACGTCCATTTCACTTGTATAGGTTGATAAACAGTGTGTCTCACATGATGACCTGGTCTATGACTGAGTTCATTTTTCATTCTTGAAAATTTCACCTGAACTTGGGCCAACAGAGCCCCATTCTATAGGATGCTCAATTCTCATATGTCTACGAAGTGTCCCAGTCCCCCCTAATTATCCTCCAGTCTTATGTTTAAAAGTAACATTACAAAGTTTGCACTTAACTCTATCAGTACCTTTTATATCGTCAAAAAATTTCAAAACTTACTTCTTTTTCTCTGATTAGTAGTCGGGGCCATAGGCGGTCTACTACTAGCACCACGACCACAACCCTTGCTACCAGCTCCAACACTACTAGGTGTAAGTGGTATCTCATCTTCCATTTATAATTCATTATCTTCTATACCGATATTTTCCAGTAATTGTTCATAATATATATTATTATCAGGTAATATTTCAGAAATATATGTGGAGTCATTTAAATTACTACCAGATGTTGAAGCAGAAGTGCTACCTCTTTTTTTATTTCCCTGATTAGTAACCTTATTACAAACTCTTTTGTAACATTAAACATTAGATATGCAAATAAAATATTAAGGAAAAAAGTTCGATGGGGTGCACTGGATTCGACAATAAATTAAGTACTTGATGATTACGCAACTCCAATGTTATCACGAAGAAACGTCAATTGATCTAATTTTGAAGTTCAATTATTCAAACTTCAAATAATAAATTCTATGATAAATTAAATTCCAAAATAAAGAGCCAAATAGTTGATTGCACTTTTGGTGAAGATTGAAGAATGAGAGAATATGAGAAAAGAGATATGAGTGAAGAAATGAATAAGGGGTGGGGAGGGAGGGGGGTTGTATTTATAGTTTTATAAAAGGTTGAATTTGTAACTAAAAAGTGTTAAATTAAAAAAGGCCCAAAAAGGGCTAAATATCAACTGTTGGGCAACAACTCTTTGGCAGGTGATCGTTGCCAATGGTAACAACCAATATTTTTTAAAAGAATAAAAAAAATAAAAAAGAAACTAGCCGTTAACTGGTCTGGTTTAACCGGTTCTACAATATCTATGTTGATTGGGTTTGACTGGTCCGGTTAACCAGTTGAAACTAGGTGAATGGACCAACCCCCTTTATCCCTTTAACCCAGCACCACCCGGCCCCCTTATACTGGTTTGGGCCGGTTTCGGTTTTAATCGGTCTGGGACGGGCCAGTTACAGTTGAACCCGACCCGTTGCACACCCTTAGTTTATATTGTTTATCACACAAGTCTCAATATGTATGTTTATATTCAAGCCACCATGATTTTTGGTGAAATAAATTAAGGGATTTAAATATAGAGAATATATATATATATATATATATATATATATATATATATATATATATATATATATATATATATATATATATATATATATATATATACATATATATATATATATGTGTGTGTGTGTGTGTGTGTGTCTGTGTATATATATATGTGTGTGTGTGTGTATATATATATATGTATATATATATATATATGTATATGTATATATATATATATATATGTATATATATAAATAAAAAGTTTGCCAAGCTACACAATATATTTTTTCCTCTAAGGGTTGTCATTCCCTTTGTATAAGATGGCTCTGCCGCCGGTTACAATCTTAGCTGTAGTATTGTATTTTATATGAGAAATTTTCATAAAACACTATCTTTTAATAGTAATTAGCCATTTGTAGATACCATTTGCTATATTACGGGTTATAGATACCTTTTCTGTGGTTATATGATGTATTCGATGTATTGAGCTATTATATTCGTGAATACAGTAGCAAAAATAGGTGTGAATCAGGGAAGTCCAGCTACTAAGTTGTTTTATTGGAAAGGAGGGGGACAACGAACCTCTTGCCAAGAGGCCAAGGTTTCTTGCTAACTGTCAGCCACTTGTTAGAAGGAAGTGCAACTTGACGATTGTTTTCATGGCATGAAATATGGGATTACAACTGAAAAGATTACTGTATTCGACTGTATTCACGGCGTGAAATAGGGGATTACACTGTTTTAAAAAAAAATGTGTATCAATTAACATAATAGACTACAAATATAACTCAACAAACTCCATTATAACACACAAAATTTATATTTTCGGTTATAAAAAAGATTCTTAACTGGAAAAACCCCCCAAAATATATCAATCTTTAGAGAAATTATATAATACATACGAATACATAAATTATATTATCTGAAAAAATATATGAATACATAGAATACAACATGATACATTGAACTACAATAAAAAATAAAAGACAATGAATATAATGAAATACACGGAATACAACGAGATATAATAAAACACAATGAGAAAAAAATAATGAATATAATGAAATACATGGAAATATAGCGAGATACATTGAAATACACTTTAAAAAGGTAACAGAATCTTCAAGTTGCTCAGCCCCAAACCCCGTCATCTTTGTTCAAGAACAACTCTAATATCGTCTCATCGAGTTACATCCCTAACCAAACATCTTTTGCAGAACAAATATTGTTTCATCGTCTTCAAATAACCAAAGCCCAAACTAAATAAACGTGATTTCAGTGTTTAGCAGTAACCTAGTTTCCGCCGTTAAAAACCAATGAATGCCAAACCAAACATCGCCCTTTTTCCTTTTCTTTTAAGAAATAATTAGCCACATCATGAGAAAACAGAATCAATAAGGTAAGAAAATAGAAACTCAACTTTGGCACTGCAAACATGATGTCCTTAAAAATCGCCAAACTCAACAAGGAACTGCCATCGACGTAGGAACTGATGAGAGAGAATCCATAAGTTTGTATTCATGGAGAAAACTAGCATTGAAAGAGGGTGGAGAAAAATCTGAAAGAATAAGAGAGAAAAATAATACAAAGCATATTGTATTGCTTAAGGGCAGGAGGTGACCATAAATAGATATTTGGCTATTAAAATCAAAAGGTAGGTATGGAATATAATTTTTGAAAATGATATTTATTTAAAATAAATAAGGTATAAAACTTTGTTATAGAAGGTAAAAATAAATAAGGTATAAATCTTTGTCTGTCCTTAACTTTTGAACCTGAAACTAAAACTTAAGGACAGCCGGTCCTTACGTTTTGAACTTTGAAATCGAAGTTAAGGACACCATGTCCTTAACTTTATAACTTGGAAATCTAAGTTAAGGACTGACTGTCCTAAACTTTTGTTAACCTTGTTTTACATTGTATTTTCAGGTTTCTTTATATGTTTTATGCATATGGATCATCAATTGCTGGTTGGAATCATTGTAGACTAGTGATTGCTGTAGATGCAACTTTTTTGAAGTCAAAATTTTGTGATGTTTTAATGATTTCAGTTTCAAACGATGAAAATAACCAAATTTTTCCACTAGCCTTTGGAATAGCGATATCTAAAAATAACAATTCCTATGAGTCGTACTTTAGTCATCTTCGCAATGCAATTGGGAGCCATGAGAATTTTATTTTTTTATCAGGCAGGCATCAAGCTATTGCAAAGGTATATCCTAAAAACCATCATGGGATTTGCGTCTATTATTTGGAGCAGAACCTAAAGCGAAGGAAGGTGAAAAGTGAGGTCATAAAACTTTTCCAAAGTGTTGCAAGAGTATACAGGTGCAAAGAATTTGACCTATACATGTCATATATAATAAGTGTAGATACGAAGACTTATGACTACTTGATGGAAGAACCACCGGAAAGATGGGCACGTTCTTGTAGTCCACGATAAGATATGACATGCTCACAACAATCATAATTGAGTTGATGAACTCTATCCTATTAGAAGCAAGGTAGCTGCCTATATTAAAAGTGATGGATTTCATTCAAGTGAAGCTACAACGTTAGTTTTATGAAAGAAGAAATAAAGCAAAAGAAATATTTTATGACGTTTCTGTTGAAACACGTTCTCAAGGCACTATACTAAAACGTGTGTTCATATTTGTAGGTTTTGATGAATGACAAACTACGCGCAATGGATATATGACGAGGTCCAAGCACAAGCGCGCAATTGATATATAACGAGATTCAAGCACAAGACCAAGATCAAGCAAAGATATAAAGTTATACATGAGTCGTTCTTTAATTGTGATCTTGATCCGATAACTTGACTCAAGACTTGGCTACTCTCGTAAAAACATTTTCATCAAAATCATGCATATTTAATTTAAAGCAAAATGATTTTAAATCATGCATATTTACTTTAGTCAAAATGATTTTTAAACATGCCTCTAAAATCTGGACTAAGATAATCGATTATGTACTTATGATAATCGATTATGTTAAGTCAGCTGCATGACAATCGATTGTGAACTTATGACAATCGATTGTGTTGAGGCAGTGTGCATGACAATCGATTGTGAACCTTATGACAATCGATTGTGTTGAGGCAGTGTACATCAAAGTTTTTCAAAGCTACAAAATAATCGATTGTGAACTTATGACAATTGATTGTGTTGAGGCAGTGTACATCAAAGTTTTTCAAAGTTACAAAATAATCGATTGTGAACTTATGACAATCGATTGTGTTGAGGCAGTGTCTATCAGACATTTTCAAAGTCATAAAATAATCGATTGTGAACCTTTGACAATCGAGTGTATTAAGGCAGTGTCTAATTGATCTTTCAAAGACTGATATATAATCGATTGTTCTCATAGCATAATCGATTGTGTAATTGACCGTTGCCAAAATATTTTAAAAAACCGTCAGGTAATCGATTGTAGATTTCTGACAATCGATTGTTTTAAGTAAAATCTGGAAATGATTTTTTGAACGTTGCCAAGTAATCGATTGTAGATTTCTGACAATCGATTGTTTTAAGTAAAATCTGGAAATGATTTTTTGAACGTTGCCAGTAATCGATTATTGATCTTAGATAATCGATTGTTAAGCGTAAAATCTGGGAATGATTTTTGGAACGATTGGCAAACAATCGATTGTGGCATTTTGACAATCGATTGTCACTAAGTAAAATCAGCAATTCTTAATTGGCAATTAGGCAACGGTAATGCATGGTTTTGCAACTATAAATACAGCTTCAAATTAGTCTTCTAAACATAACAACTGATCATATTATTGCTATAGCTTGCATATTCTATTGTTCATCACTTTCTATTCATTACATAAGTTTTGAGAGCCAAAATTCTTGACGAAAGTTGTTGCGTTCTTGAGCGTATCTGTTTACTCATACCTACTCTATTAAGAGAGTCTTGTTTAAGTGAGTGCTAAGTGTTTTATACACTTGAAGGGAAGTGTTAGTCCCTTGTATTGTAAGAAGGAACTTGTGTTTCCTTTGGTTGAAGTCTTGGAGTGTTGTATCTTCGAGCAAAGGTTGTTGAGGCTTGTGTCCTCAGTTTGTAAAGGTTTGTTGAGCACCCATAAGCTTAACAGTGTTAGTGGAAATCTCGAGAGAGTCTCTCGGGGACTGGACTAGCCACGGGTTGTGGTGAACCAGGATACATCGGTGCGTTCGTTCTTATTTATTTACTTATCACACTTATTTCTTTCCTGCAATTTTTAAATTCCGCAAGTTTACGCTAATTTTTATTATAGCGCTATTCACCCCCCCCCTCTAGCGTTAAGCGTATTTTCTAACAGTTTCTTGTTGGGTAGATGAGGAATTGAAGAAAAGAATAGATTTAGCATTTAATTTGAATGTAAATATTATGTTCTATGTTTATCTTATGATTTTAATATTATATAAATGTACTAACTTATAATTTTTCAACATTGAAGGTCTTCCTTGTTGATTCATGGCGTTCTAGAGTTGAAGACGAAGGTAACTTTCTTGGTGGACTTAAACAAAAGAACATGTAATTACTTTCAGTTTCAATTTGATGAATTACCATGCATACATGCAATTGCAGCTATCGATAAGAGAAACATCAAGAAGTCCAACTTTTGTTCACACTGGTACTTAAAGGAATCTTGACTGAAAATATATGAAGGACAAATACATCCCGTAGGACATACTGATCCTTGGATTGTACTAGAGAGGGTTAAGTCACAAATTATTAAACCTCCAGATTTCAAAGTGCCACCAGGTAGAAGGCAAAAGAAAAGGCATATTCTTGCTACTAAGTCATCAAAAATAACATTCAAATGTGGTCGTTGCAGAAGAATTGGTCATAATAGAACAGCTTGTATATATTCTTTGGCACTTCATCCATTTTCAAGAAAGCATAGAGAGGAGTAGATATATACACTTATGTTTATAGAAACTTTTAAGTTTTTGCTATAAATTGTATTCATTTAGATTATTCTTATTTAGGTCCTTAACTGATAGTTCCATGTTAAAAACATAAGGACTGACTGTCCTGAACTTTGAATTTCAAGTTCAAAAGCTAAGGACTCAAGGTCCTTAACTTATAGTTCTATGTTCAAAACTTAAGGACTGTCTGTCCTTAACTTTGAATTTCAAGTTCAAAAGTTAAGGACATGAGGTCCTTAACTTATAGTTCCATGTCCAAAACTTAAGGACTGTCTGTCCTTAACTTTGAATTTCAAGTTCAAAAGTTAAGGACATGAGGTCCTTAACTTATAGGTCCATGTTCAAAACTTTAGGACTGTCTGTTCTTAACTTTGAATTTCAAGTTCAAAAGTTAAGGACTCATATCCTTAACTTTGAATTACTCGTTCAAAAGTTAAGGAAAAGGAGTCCTTACCTTATAGTTTAAAGTTTAAAATATACGGACTGTCTATCCTTAACTACAGGAGTCCATAAGTTTGAAATACAGGTTCAAAATTTAAGGACAACCAGTCCTTAAGTTTGAATTACATGTTCAAATGTTAAGGATAGGAGGTCCTTAACTTTGTGTTTCAAGTTTAAATGTTAAGGACATTTGGTCCTTAACTTTGAATTTGAAGTTCACTTACACTTAGACATGAACTAATACTAACAAACTCAATGGACAAATCAACACTTGAGAGAAACAAAGAAATTAATAACATGATGCCTTGATATAACTTCCGAAATTGTAATTTTGCATAGTTGTGACAAATATTTATGCTATGCCGATAAAATATAAGTGTCTTTTGACAAATTTACAGAATATTTCAGAAGTTTTCTAAACCTGTAGAATTAATATGTATCCTTTACAGCAATTTTATACAAAAATAACCAACCGCAACAACATTCTTTACAACTAAACTACAACTCATTTGGACATCAAATTTTATTTTCACTCTCATAATCATCGCCAACAATTTTTTTTGGAGTATCATAACCAAAATTTCTTTTCCATTCACCATGTGCCCAAAGATTTGCAGCAAGTTCTTTTCTAAAATCTGTTATGTCTTTAGGTTGGAATTTTTGCACATCCTTTCTAATCTCAGCAACTCCACATATTTGATCAGGAATGCACCACAATCAGTACTAAGAGAAATGTATGATATGCAGTGAATTAAATAATAAATCTAAAGTACATATAAATAATATAACAAATAACAACACGTACGATCCAGTTTGATGTGGTGATCTTTGCCACTGAATATCAAATTTATTGAAGGCATTTCCAAAACACTTGTGATGTTTGTCAAACTGTGAGAACTTTATCAAGTGGGGGGATCATGCGTGCATACATTTCCATGTGATTCATTCCTGCCTCATGTGGATCACTGTATATGGAATCAGATACATCAATCTTTTTCTGGTTCAAGTCCAATACCCCAAAAAGAAAGTGTGTCACAACATTATCATCTTCTGAAGAAAGCTGAAATGGTAAAAGATTTTGTCAACCTCTGTCCAAGAAATTACACATCTACGGTTGTCCCGCATACATATGGTTTCAGAAACAACTGATCATCACCAGCACACCAAAATTCATCAGTAGCATCTTCACTGAATTCTTGTACAAAAGCACCATAGGCGAAAAGCGCACACAAAGATTAGAAATAATATGCTAAAATCAAATCATCGACAAAATGTTTATCAGAGAGATTTTATTATGGGATACAATCGAAGATAATAATAAAAAATAATATAAGTAGTTGTACAACGAAAAGGATGATCGCGAGGGTGGTAGCATTCCTTCTTTCTCAAATAATATAGAGCAATGTTAATATGCTTTATAAAAAGGCAAAAATAAAACAAATTCATCATTCATAAAATAATTAAAAAATGAAAAATTAAGAATAAAAAAAATAAATGCCTTGTGAATTATCTAACCTTATCATCAAGTACAAAACTGCTATCTGAAAGCTCAAGGAAGAATATTTTGCTACAGATTTTTTGATGATATAATTTGTATGGATTTTTCCTCACACTATTATCATCAGCATATATATCATTTTGTCCCCTGAAGTCTTGAAAATATCAAAGTTAGAATTTAGTCCTGAACTTAGCCTTTCATGTTGAAAAATTAAGGACAAGCAATCCTTAAATTTGAATTAGAAGTTCAAAAGCTAAGGAAACTTGGTCCTTAAGTTTTAGTTTCAAGTTCAAAACTTAAGGATATGAGGTCCTTAACTTTGAGTATCAAGATAAAAACTTAAGGATAGTCTCTCCTTAACTTTGAATTCCAAGTTCAAAAGTTAAGGACATGTAGTCCTTAAGTTTGAATTAGAAGTTCAAAAGTTAAGGACATGAGGTCCTTAACTTATAGTTTCAAGTTCAAAACTTAAGGACTGTATGTCCTTAACTTTCAGTGTCAAATTCAAAAGTTAAGGACATGAGGTCCTTAACTTATAGTTTAAAGTTCAAAACTTAAGGACTTTTTGTCCTTAACTTTGAATTCCAAGTTCAAAAGTTAAGGACCTGTAGTCCTTAAGTTTGTCTTACAAGTTCGAATATTAATGACACATGGTCCTGAATTTTTACTTACAACTTCAAAAGTTCAGGACACTTGATCCTAAAATTAGTCTTACAATCACAGAAGTTAAGGATGTAGTGAAATACACTAACGGACTTACTCTTTTTTGCGACCTCTCCTTTTCTCCTTGCCCAACCACACAATTAATTTCTTCATTAATTTTGCATCTGATGTTGCATAATGAAAAATACACCTACGAATATATGTTGATTTTATCAAACCTGAATTCGTCGGAGTATTTTGATTACCCGTCGTCGAACTTTGTACTTTTCTTTCCTGATCAAAAGGATATTTCAATTGCCAACTTAACTTCTTGTTGTTTTACCTCGACCAAGCTCTTTTTCAATATTTCCTTCAACATCTATAGTCAAAGTCCCATCAATGCTTATTTGTGTACTTGGAGGAGTAGGAGTAAGAAGAGAAAATTACGGTCCATCATAACCAATACTGTCTCTCTTTCTGTTCCTCGTATATTGGTTAAGAGCGTCATCATTGTTGTCATATATATATATATATATATATATTAGTTTGCTGCAACTCGTCAAATGAAGAGATAAAATTTCAATTATGAATATAATATTTAGGACAAAATTTATATTCAGGACAAAATCAATACTTGTCTTCTGTACACTACCTTCTTGTGTTTTCTCAACATACAATTCAGCTAAGATATTGCTTGCATAATTTCTTTTTCTCCCAGTTGCACATTTTTTTTATCTTGCAATTGTTCACCATGTGCTTTAGTTGCTTGTTCACAATATTCTGCAAAAATATTTACAAGAGCTAACATGTTAATAATCTTTGATTAAAACAAATATATATAAAATTAAAAAAAATATTTTCTAACCATTTACAATATTTAAGATCATCCCAACTATATCATCATATTCACTAGCATTTTCTTGGGTTCCAATGTTGTCGTTAGGAGAGGCGGGTCTAGAGAGATCACATGCTGCATCTATACGTTTGGAACAAATCTCAATTTTGGTTGTTCCTTCGGTATTTTCTATGTTTTGAGATTGTACTCCAGTTTTCTCTCGATACTCCACTCCAGCTTCTTACCTTGCAGCTTCAAAAGATTTTTAATATTCACAATTAATACCCATTAAAATAATTCACTAAAACTAAGATACAATATATAATGAAAATTTTATTTAACCTTGATTGTCACAAGTTTGAACTCCAAATTTTTCTATGTATGACAGAGGTGTAGATAGATCATATGTTCCTTCTAAGCATTTGCATACAATCTCGTTGGTACTTGTTCCCAATGGACTTGTTAAATCCTCCTAGGATTGCAATCCTCATTTATAAATTTTTTCTGTTACTCCTTTCTCTTGTTGATTCTCCTGGTATTGACATTCTCCTACATCTTCAACTTCCACTCCATCAATTGATTCTACATATATTTGTAATCATAAAGAAGTTTATATGTTTAATGATCATTTTTTAAATTTCGCACATACTTCACACGACATTGAACGCGATTACACATATAGAAAAATAAAAATGCATAAAACAAAAAAAATTACCAGTTCGCGATAGATTCAGAGAAGATGAAGAAGGAGAAAGATTAATTGAAGCTCGTTTGCATGCGAGGATAATACAGTAGCAGAAAAAATGCAACTTGCCCTTGCAACCGCTCTCAAATTTTTTTTCCCTCTTCTGAATGAAAAATAAGGGGTTTTGGGCCTTTTGGCATATAAGCGCATTGAAGAAAGGGTAAATGTGTCTTTTTTCTATTAGTAGTGGTTATTTTTGCTGCATTGTAATTAGTGGATAAAAATTAAAGATACCTTTAATTAGTGGCTACTACACGCCATTTTTACTAAAATTTATTAGAAAACTTATGTGACACAGCAAACATATACGGTATATTTACTATTCGTAGCTATATTTTTAGAAAATTACTATTTGTAGTATATTTGAATTTTATTGTAAATTCATATGTAATACTAAATTAAGAGATTAATTATTTTGAACTGAAACAAAAAAATAACAAATTCGCGTAGTTTAATTAGTTAAAGCGCACGTTTAGTAAACAAAGGCTTTGAGTTCGACTCTTGGTAACAATAATTGATTATGAAAATTCCTCAAGATTATTTATGCGGAAATTAAAGTGGGGAGATATACATGGACCAAAAATTGACGCAACATGTAAGCGTTTGTCACTGTCGAAGTTTCTATTCTTGGCTTACTCCTCCTCTTCTAAATTCACGTGCTCAACCAAAACCCTCATTGGCCACCGCTTGTGATTTTACAAACTCAAAGATATACTAAAAGCCTTCTGAGATATTTTTAATTGGGAGGAAAAGGACAATAATTGATATTCTAGTTCAAACAGCACTTTTCCTAATTTGACTGTCTTTTCCACCTTGGTCTATCATTACGTGTCGCTCTCCTCGTAATTTCTTGTACTATGAAAAATAGATATTATTTATTTTTTATTTGAATTTCTTATTAAAAATATTTTTGTTATTATATTTTTAGGTCAAATTTACCTTTCAATCGTTAAATATAACTTACAAGCTTATAATAGACATGTGGTAGCTGTTATTGGACCTAATTAAAAAAATTTAAAGCATTTTTATTAATAACTAGAAAAGAATTATAAAAATAGAAAAAATATTTTAATAAAATATTTTCATTTTTCAAAAAAGTGAAAAAAATATTTTCGACAAAATGTTTTCGTTTTTAAAATTTTTTATTTTATTTTTTTCAGTTTTTATACCATTTCGTTTTATTTTTTAAAAACTAAAAAAAATTTAATAATATATTTTGATATAATTAAAGGGGAAATATCAAGAAACTTTATTATTAGTCTAAATACACACTAAATTAATGGTGTTTCGACTATCCGTCTCATGATCACACATTAGATAAAATAATAAAATGTATACTCCTATAGCTAGTTTTCTATTACCTAACTGGAGTATGCTCACTAATTACAACAGTGCAGTAAATGGTAGAATTTGGATCTTGTGGGATCCTTCAAAACTTGTGGTGTCTGGTCATATAGAGGAGGCTCAGATCATTCATTGTAAAGTCCAACACATCACTGGGGAGATTATCTGCTGGCTCTCAGTAATCTATGGTTTCAATGACTGTGATCAAAGGAAGCTACTATGGAGTTCTATTGTGAATCTATCATCTGGTATTACTGATCCTTGGCTCATTGCAGGGGACTTCAATGCAATTCTATCCACTAAGGAGAGGCAATCCAGCCAACAAGTGAAGCAAAGGGAATTGGTGGACTTTAATAACTGCATACAGCAATCAGGGCTTATTGAACTACCTTGGAAGGGGAACTTTTTCACCTGGTCTAATCAACAAAGTGGTAATGATAGAGTATGCAGTAGATTAGATAGAGTGTTTAGCAATTTTGAGTGGCAGATGAAGTGGAATCATGTACATACTGTATATGGTCAGCCACTTATATCTGATCACAACCCTATGCTACTAACTCTTGCAACTGATACAGCAGTAAGGAAAACTCCATTCAGATTCTTCAATGCTTGGATCCAGCATAAAGAATATCATGGTATTCTCTCAAGGTATTGGAGCAGCAAGGAGAAACACAACCTTCAAGGAGTATGGAATAATCTTAAAGCACTTAAACAGCCTTTAAAATCTCTTAATGTTAGAGACTTTAAAAACATTTCCCAAAGGATTGAAAGCAGCAGGAAAGAATTAATAGATATGCAGCACCAACTGGATCTTTCTTATTCAGACAATCTCCAACAAAAAGCAAAGGAAATGGTGCAGCAACTGGAGAAATGGTCACTTGTAGAAGAGTCAGCCTTACAACAAAAATCAAGAGCTAAGTGGATCAAGCTAGGGGATTCCAACAATAAATATTTCTCAACAGTTATGAAGGAGAGGAGCCAATATAAAAAGATCATTGAACTATCCATAGAAGGAGGTCAGAAGATAAATGATTCTGAAGAATTGAAGAAGGAGATCAGGGATTTTTATCAAGCTCTGATGGGAACAGCAGCCAACACACTTCCAGCAGTAAATAAACTATATATGAGGAATGGACCAAAACTATCTCAAACTCAAAGGAAGGAGCTTATAGCTGATATATCTGAGATGGAGATAGTTGATAGCTTGAAGGCTATTGGAAATGATAAAGCTCCAGGTATAGATGGTTTCAATGCCATGTTCTTCAAGAAGTCTTGGCATATCATTGGGAGGCAGGTGATGTTAGCAGTTACAAATTTTTTTCAAACTTCCAAAATGTACAGTCCAGTCAATTGTGCAACAATTACTTTGTTACCCAAGGTTCCCAATCCCCAAACTGTGAAGGAGTTTAGGCCAATAGCTTGTTGTTCAGTCTTGTATAAGATCATATCCAAGCTGTTGGCTAATAGACTCCAAAAAGTGATGAGTAGTATTATATGCAACTCCCAGGCAGGATTTATACCAGGAAGAAGAGTAGCAGATAATGTGATATTAGCTCATGAGCTAATAAAACAGTACTCCAGACAACACATCTCTCCCAGATGCATGATCAAGATTGATCTACAAAAAGCCTATGACTTTGTGGAATGGAGCAGTCTACAACAGATTATGGAAGAACTTGATTTCCCTAGCAGTTTTATTAAATGGATCATGGAATGTGTTCAAACTGTTAGCTACACTGTTGTAGTTAATGGTGAAACAACAAAGCCCTTTCAAGCTGCTAAAGGATTGAGACAAGGAGATCCAATATCTCCCTTCTTGTTTGCTATCATTATGGAATATCTTAGTAGAGCTCTGGCACAATTGCAGCATACTAAGAACTTCACATATCATCCAGGATGTAAGAAGCTGGGAATCACTCATTTGAGCTTTGCAGATGATTTGTTATTATTTGTCAAAGGGGAACCTCAATCAGTAAGTGCTATGTTTCATTTCTTCTCTCAATTTCTAGTTGCTACTGGGCTGAAGGCTAACCTAAACAAAAGTGCAGTGTATTTTGGGGGGGTTGCAATTGAAAATCAACATCATATCCTCAATCTTCTTGGTTATGTTAAAGGTGATCTTCCTTTCAAATACTTGGGAGTCCCATTAACTACCAAGAAACTATCAGTTACTCAATGGCAACCTTTGGTTGATAGGATCACAGCAAAGATAACATCCTGGACAGCAAGATATCTATCCTATGCAGGCAGGTGTCAACTGGTTCAATCTGTTATTCTTGGAGTCCAAGCTTATTGGGCCCAGCTATTCATTATGCCTTCTAAAGTTGTCAAGCTATTGGAATCTATCTGCAGAACCTACATTTGGTCAGGGTCTGTGACCATCAACAAGAAAGCATATGTAGCCTGGGAGAAAATATGTATGCCAAAATCTGTTGGGGGACTTAACTTAACTAACATCTCATTGTGGAACAAAGCTGCAATAGCTAAGCTAGGATGGGATTTAGCTCACAAGAAAGACTTGCTATGGGTCAAATGGATTCACAGTGTGTATGTTAAACAACAACAACTGGACAGCCTCACTATTCCAAATAATGCTAGCTGGATGGTAAGGAAGATAGTGGAAGGAGTAAAGCTACTGCAACTTCATAATTTGCTCAATGAAACTGCCTGCACTATAAGGAAGGTGTACTTGCAGCTGCTTGGAGATTCAGCCAGAGTTCCATGGAAGAATTTGGTTATGCAAAATGCAGCTAGACCAAAGGCTATCTTTAGCGTATGGTTACTGCTGCAGGATCGACTGCCTACCAAAAATAGACTGCTGCAATGGAAATTGAATATCTCAGGGATGTGTGTTATGTACCAGCAAGAAGAGGAAACTAGAGATCATGTCTTCCTACATTGTATCTATGCTACACAACTGAGACACAAAGTACTACAATGGCTGAATATGGATGACTTCAATGGACATAACTGGATGCAATTCTGCAATTGGATCATTCTATAATCCAAAGGGAAATCTGTCCGAACTCTCACATTCAAGATGACTATCACAGAAATGTTCTATAGTATATGGTTGGAAAGAAATGCAAGAATCTTTGAAAACACTTACTGTAATTGTGACAAACTCCTAAGTAGTATAGCCTATATTTGTAATGTTCGAGCTCATCCTAGGATTAGTATACATATTCAGCAGTTCATGATATGAATACTGAATATTAGAGTAGCATAGATTTCGTGTTTTTACTAGATAGACAGTTGAGTTAAAACTGTCTTTGATATGTAAAGACCTTTTGGTGATTAATAAAAATTTTAATTACCAAAAAAAAAAAGTTTACCTTGAATTAAATACTTAATTATAGTTTGATATTGTGAATATAAAGACAATTGTGTAAACAGTTGTGGGTCAGATTTTCAACAAAATATTTATCAGTTTTTAAATTTTTTTTTTCCAGTTTTAAAATGAAATGGTATAAAAGCTGAAAACAATAAAATAAAAAAATTTTAAAAACGAAAATATTTTGTTGAAAATATCTTTTACAGTTTTTTCAAAAATGAAAATATTTTATTAAAATATTTTTTCCTATTTTTATAATTCTTTTCTAGTTTTTAATAAAAATGCTTTAAATTTTTTTAATCAGGTCCAATGACATGCTGCCACGTGTATATTATAAACTTGTAAGTTATATTTAATGGTTGAAGAGTAAATTTGACCCAAAAGTATAACAGCAGTGATATTTTTTATAAGAAACTCAAACGAAGGATAAATAAGACCTGTTTTTTATAGTACAAAGGCAAATCTAACCCATAACTGTTTCTTGTATGTCAAATAGAACTATGTAGAATATAAGCTATTTTCCAAATTAGGGAAGGAGGATTAAGAAAAGAAAAAGTCGGAAAATGATGACTACTAGCCTATTGGCCAAACTACTTTTTGGATAAAAGTTTTATTTATTTTTTTGCCAAAAGTATTTCTTTTTAAAGTTAAAGTGTTTGGTTAAATTTTTAGGAAAAAAAAGTATTTCGTTTTAAAGAGAAGTAGAAATAGTTTTTGAGAAGTAGAAAATATTAATTTCTTTCCAAAAATACTTTTTTGAAAAATAATTTTAAGAAAAATACATTTTGAAATACTTTTTAAAAGCTTAGCCAAAAGACACCTTTTAGAGACACCACTTCTGATATTTGCCTATAAATTCTGAGGTAAGGCTGCATTTTCTATGCACGAAAAAATACTCCAGAACTTCTTTGTTTCTGAATATACTGCATCCTAATTCGCAGTCTCTCTCTCTCTCTCTCTCTCTCTCTCTCTCTCTCTCTCTCTCTCTCTCTCTCTCTCTCTCTCTCTCAAATTCGAAAGTGTGATTTTGCTCCATTCTTTGAGTTCATTAGTATCTTGCAGTTTGTATTGCAACTGTTGCAGAAAGATTTATTCCGTTATATCCTGGGAGGATTTAATCCATTACCTTGGCAACGTGTGAGGGGGTTAAAATTCCTTAAGGACACACAAGAAAATCTTGGACTCGGAATATTTCTGATTCTTTACTATTTTCTAAATTTCTTTATTCTTCTAACATTTTTTTGATTTTTTGTTTTAACACAGTAATGCTCACAAATTAATCTTTGTGACCAAAAGTAAAAAATAAAAAAATTGAACTTGTCAAATTAGCGAATGATGTCTTTTTTTGACCTTGACCAGTACCTCTACTTTTAGATATACTCCATTAGACATAAAGTAACGTTATTAGTAGCGCAGGATTACCACGTCAAGATCATTTTTAATAATCTTGAAAATATTGACTCAACGCCTCATCCTACTTCCTCTTTCTATGTGATTTAGCTCAAACTTTTATATGTTTTATGTGAGAATTTTTTATGTGTATCATATAGAGTAAGTTACACTAAATATTCCTATAATATAATTTAGTTTTAGATACAACTTATATATTTTAAAATCAAACCCTTAACCCCTTATATTATAACTTTTTTTACATAGGTACCAATGTAGTGAGAACCGTAACTAAGTATATCAAAATATGATCATAAAATTTAATTATATTTCAAAATTATCGTATATTTACTTATTTAGGTGAAGTTTCATTTTTGTAGGAATTCCGTTACATAAGAGGTTCAAATGTTTTTAGAAAAATAATGATAATATCATTAAGATAAAAATATTATTTCAAATACATAAAAAATCTGCTTATCTTATTATGTATTTTTTTTTATTAATTTCCTATCTAGGAGTTTCAAAAAATATATGTTAAAAATATTTATTTTCTATTTTATCAGAGGCGTGGACAAGATTTAAAAAAAATGTTTATCTTTTAAAAAAAACAAATTCACACAAAAAAACACATAAAATTTTTATTTAGAATTTGACTTTTAACTATATTTTAACATGCTTAGTACGGATATAACTCATGGGGTGTAAGTGTATAATTTATACATTACAAGGGGATGCAAGTGTTTGATCTTATAATACAGAGGGTGTATCCGAAACTTTTGCAAGGGTGTTAGGTCTCATTTATTTTTTTTAAAGATTAAGACGTCTGAATCTGAATACACATCTGAATACCAAGATGTGTATTAAGATCAAGACATTCGAATCTGAATACACATTTGAATATATTAGGAAGTGTATTAAGATCTGAATACTAAAAATTAAGACTGTTTGATTTTTAACTTCTGAATGCATAAAATTTATCTTTATTTGAAAAATAATAAATATAAAATTCAAATACTAACTAATATAATATTGTATCAATGAAATATATAATTTTTTTAAAATATGATAGTTGGTGGTGATGGTTAACAGGTGAATGCCGACTGGAGGCGGTGGTTGGTGATAGTTTTGGTTGATGATAGGTGGTTCATACTAGTAGCTACTAGTGTTTGATAGTGGTGGTGATTATGATTGAGGATGGTGGTGGTGGGTGGTGATAGTTAATAATGACGGGTGGTAGTTTGTGATTGAGGAAGGTGGTGGTAGGTTATAATGATGGGCGGTGCCGGCTTTGGTTGTTAATGGTGATGGGGTGGTTGGTTGTGGTAGTTGAGGTGGATAAGTGTTGACTGTGGATAAGAATGATGGTGGTCAGAGTGGTGGGAATGGTGGATGGTGATGGTCGATAATGGTGTCGACTATAATTGAGGACGATTGTGGTGGCGGTGGTGGTTGACTATGGTGATGATGGTTGACTGTGGTGGTGGTGATAGTATGGTGGTAGTTGCTAATAGTAGGCGGTGGCGGCAGTTAATAATGAATATGTGATAGCATCTTAATAAAATTAAGTCTCTGTTATAAATCTTAATCATACAGACCTATTCAGACTCATTAAGTGATTGTAAAATAAAAAATAAACATACTTAATAATAAAAATCTAAATAATTAAGATACAGACTTTAAAAACAAACGCACTTAATGATATCTATCATATATTCTCGTTTGTTACTCAACACTCCAACTCCTCTTGATTTCTATCTCTTTCTTTTTTGGGCTGCCTATACGTCGTGTTGATTCTTTCTTCTTCTTTTTTTAATTGTTGAGTGTTTTAGATTCTACCTTATTTTCTCAGTTTTGCACCAAATCTTGTGTTAATTTCTAATTCAACGAGCTCGAACTAAATAAAACTAGTCATTTTGGTGTATATGATAAAAGTGACGTTACTTGACTGATAATATGTCTTGAATTTGAAATAGTTTCATTAGGGATATAGATAATTTAATAACATAAATAAATTTTGCGAATAGAACAAAATATGTGAATAATTTATAACAAAGTTATGCCTAACTGTCATACCTTATGAAAAATCAAGTTTTATTCAAACGGCAAATCTTGGAAATAATCTGTATCAAAGTTGTGCCTCGTCCAATATAACTTGCGAACAAGTGTAACAACCCAGACGATATCGTGGCCTCGTTCCCCCATTTACTGTTTCTTCTATGTTTATTTGTGGTTACGTGACTTACGGGGTGGGTTGGTTTGGTTTCGGGGATGTTTCGAAGTGAATTGGAACACTTAGTCCCAAGGTTGAAGGCTTAAGTTGAAAGAGCTGATCGGAGTTTGACTTTTAAGTAGATGACTCCGGAATAGAATTTTGATGGTTCTGACATTTTTTTTATAGTAATGTTAGACTTAGACGTATGTCCGGATGTTGATTTGTAAGCCCGTAGGTTGATTTGATGATTTTTGAAAAAAGTTGGAAAGTTGAAGGTTTGGAAGAGTGACAGATTTGACCGAGAGTTGACTTTATTAATATCGGGTTCATATTTCAGTTTCAAGAGTTGAGAGGTAGGTCTGTTGTGTCATTTATGACTCGTGTGCAAAATTTGAGCTCATTCGGAATTGGTTTGATATGACTCGACATTAGTTTTAGAATTTGAAAGGTTATTAGTTCATTAGACTTGAATCAATGTGTGATTCGTAACTTTGGTGTTGTTTGATATTATTTGAGGCTTTGAACGAGTTTGTATATGTTTTAGGACTTGTTGATATGTTTGGAAGGGGTCTCAAGGGCCTCGGGTGTGTTCTGGATGGGTGTCGGGCCATTTTGCTTCATTTTTAGCTACTAGGTTTTGTGCTTCTGGTTTCCTCTTTCGCGATACGAAGAAAGGGTTGTGGTTGCGTAGAGTTATTGTTGGCAGGTGGACTTTTGTTAAACGTGTTCCCGAAGAGAAAGACGCGATCGCGAAGCTTTGGGTGTTTGTTCATCGCGAATGCGAGTAAGGTAACACATTCGCGAAGAATGAAGGGAAGGATTGAGGAATTTCACGCGATTTCACCACGATCGCGTGGTATGTTCCACGATCGCATAGGTATAGGTCATTGGTCATCGCGTTCGCGTCTTAAATGACATGTTCACGAGGAAGCATTTTGCAACTTGAGATTTTTGTTCTTTACTATTGAGATGGGTAATGCCTGGCAGACAATATAGTACTCTATCGAACACTTTCTAAGCAAATCAATTAAAAGAAAAGGAGAGGTAAATAATAGTCAATCATAATTACTACTAAATCGAAAGATAGAATTGAAAATCGAAAAAATGGACAGTAGCAATGTGAAGGAGATTCTATTCATTATCGAGATTCTCCTGCCTCTCCTTGGAGAGGTTCAGGAAATTACAATCGTGTTCTCCCTGCCACCCCTACTCTTTTGGGTTCCTTTTCCCAATTTATAGACGAACAACTTTCATATTTGTCCTTTTTCTCTCCCCCCCCCCCTTCCGGGGATGTCTTGACCCCGACACTTATATCGAAAGTAGCATTGATCGGTTGAAGCTGGGTTCGTTGGCTACCTTCATATTAGGTCGAAGTTGTTGCCGTTATGGTCGCGTGGTCAGTTTTTTACCAATACAGTTAGTCCTTACGTTCGCCGAGGTTGTGTCCTAATGACCTCAGTGGACGGACCATGTATATGGCGCGATCAGGCATAGTCGGATTCACATTTTGTTTTTTTGATCGCATTACGAGCTTCGAAACCACCTCGGAGTGTCTTTCTAGTATCCAGGTACCGTTATGACGGTTTCAGAATTGGGATGACGGTTGGTAAAAGAGGCGTCGCTTCACACGGCTAGTCACAATGGTGCATATTTTGGGAAACTGAATCGTTTCGTGCCTGATTAGGTTTCAGTGGCGACTGTTGATTTTCATGCCCAGGGGAATTCGCGTTCTATAAATTGAAGGACTTTACCATTTCTTTTCAACTTTCTATCCTTCATCATTGAGAGAGTTTTCAGGATCTCCCTCTCTATTATCTTGGACTCCTCTTTACTTCCTTGCATGCAATGATTTTCGATTTTCTTACCTTTCCCTCAAAGCTTCTTCCTCCTTTTTCATTGCATTCCAGGATGGCAGGAACCTCGTCTCATGATAATATTTCGGCTACCTCTCCGGCAATGGAGGATCCCGCTCCGGCAGCCGGAGACTTGGAGCTGATAGAACGTGAAGATATTCCTTCGGTGGAAGAAATTCTATCCCGACCAAGGAAGGAAGTAGTGGACTTCAACGCCGATGGTGGCGCAGAGCAGGTAAATATTCCTCCTCTTATGGGGAAAGTTGGGATAGCAGACTTACTGGAACGGTAGGGCATTCCCAGTTACATCGAGATCGTGCCGGGGGGAGGGATGACGTGGTCCAAATCGATCGTCCCGGGTTTTTTTCGTTCTATGCTTATCCCTTCCTCGTGGGGTACACGCTCCCACTCCCTATGTTGGTGGTCGACTGTCACTATTACGAGGTGTGCCCTGCCCAACTCTCCCCTTATCTATACAAGATATTCCTCATGTTTATCAAACATGCAGAGCTGGCCGGTAGGGAGGTCACTCTAAGGCACGTGCTTAGTCTCTTTGCTATTCAAAAGATTCACGACACTATGATCCACGCGCGTCCCCAAGGGTCTAAAGGTTTGGTGGTCAAGATGAACGCCAGGCCCAGTCATCACTTTTTTGATAATTTTTTCTATGTTCGGACTGAACATCTTGTGGCCGACCTGACTAGATTCCCAAAAGTATGGAATTTTGCACGTATGTCCTCGTCCTTGACTAGTAGAGTGTGTGCTCTGTTTTGTTTTTCTTTACATCTTATGTTTGTAGTTATTGATCTATTTCGACGCTCTGCAGCGGAGAAGCTACCCCCACCTCCTTTGGAGGGGATCCGAGAATGGATCGAGGCCATACTCCCCCCACTGCGGGAATTTCTCACATGGTCGACGTTTCATGAGATATATGGATGTAGGCCCCTTACAGGTGAGATAATGGCTTTATTTCCTTACCGTTATTTTGTATTAATCATACCAATCGAATGTTTGTTGGCGTGGCCAGGGAGAGTTCACCGGGTCAAAGCTCCTCAATTAGCTTTATGTTGGTCGGCTGTATCCGCTCGACTTAATGCAGCACCTGCGTCTTGCCCTTCATCGAGAGCAGCATCGATAGAATCATCAATTGTGGCCACTCCGACCCGGACTATGTCTCAGGACGAGGAGCCATCTGGGTTGTCCGTCCTCAGACTAATTCGTCGTCGATCGGGGAGGAAGAAAGGTCGTTGAAGATATGGATGGTAGTATTTGCGGTGGCTCCTCTGACATTGATCAACTTGAATTCTCCCTCGGCGGACCCAGAGGAAGGTGTTGTTGCGGCGTCTACCGTTGAGAGGGAGCGGTTGACCAGAGCTTCCCCTGCTAATCCAAGCCAGGAAAATTTCGCTGTTATAGCGACCCAATAAAGAGTTCCCGCTGTTGAGGCAGAGAATCATGCCCTTGATGTTGCCGTCATAACCTCGACCGCGCCCTTGTTGCCCTCGACAGGTCACGCCATACCATCGGCAGCGGATATGGGAAAGAACGTGGTGGTCAACGGATACGAGTTTGAGTCTGACTTGGACCCTGATGATATTCACATGTTTGAGGTGGTCATTACTCGCTCGGTGGTTCGCGCGGAGGGGTTAGACCGTTACATCGAGATTCCCTCCGATTTGAACCTAATGACCCAAGAAAGTAGCTTGGTGTCACAATTCAATTAACTGTGTTTGGAGGCCGAGAACGAATCCATGAAGGATGTTTCGGATGTTTAAGTGATGAACGAAGTGGCCGTGATAGGCCTACGAGTACGTTATGTATAACTTTGATTCGTTTCTCCCATTTCATAAGCTCAAGGTCGGAAAGGGGGTTGCTGTAGAATGCGAGCACCTGCAGGGTAAGTTGAGAGCGATGTTGTAGGAGATGGAGCAGAGCTGGGCCAGAGCAGCAGAGATGACTACTGAATGGAAAGGGAAGTTGACTGTACAGGAGAGCGAGATTGCTGATTTAAAACACATGAAGAGGGACGCTTCGATGAGAGCAGCGGCATTGGAGGATGCAGTTCGCGTGCACGAGTCTGAGCGAGAATCGAAGAGGACTACTGCTACTCTTAGGGTGGAGAGGCTCGAGGAGCAGATTAGCGCCATTGACCGGTAGGCCCTAGCTTTGTCAGATCGAGTTGCGGCCTTAAAGGGGGATAACTAGAAACAGAGGGGCCAAGCTAGGCCGTTACATACTGTTGTTCCCCACCAGGCTCATGAACTTTGGGTCTACGCTAAATCTCAGTGTGACATCTTTAAGAACTTGTGGGAAGTGGGCACCGTGACTGAAGCATTTTTTGAGGAGGCACGCTAGAAGGCTCGTAAAGCTCGTTCCAACTATGGTTATGATATGGAAACTCTCGAAGCTAATAGAGGTGCAAGGGGTGGCGAATACGGGCCTTACGGGGATGATGATAACAACAACGGTAACGACGCCAAGTGAGGGAAAGATTGTGCTTTGTTGCTGTTTGTTGTGTTTTTTTTTACTTCGTATGCCGGTTTGCATTTGTTTGTTCCTTTCTATCGCTTTTTTTTTGTTGATTGTCCTGGACCAGATGTAAGCGGCAATAGCCCGCATTTCTGACTTTGTGCATAAAGGACTATTTTTTTCCACCTGCCTTAGCTTTGGTTCTCTGTTTATTTATGAGCGAGGTTGAACTTATCGAACTGATCACGAAGGCACTTAGACTTAGTCCTAGTTCAAGCGATGTCGAGCTATCAGCTTTGATGGTGAAGGTGCTTAGCCCGAGTCCCTATTCGAGTGACGTCGAATTGTCAAACTTCGAAGGAGAAGGCACTCAGCCTTGGACTTGGTTCGAGCGAGGTCGAACCATCAATTTTAATGGCGAAGGCGCTTAGCCTTAGTCCCAGTTCGAGCGAGGTCGAACTGTCAAACTTTGATAGCTAAGGTGCTCAGCCTTAGTCCCTATCCCATCGAGGTCGAAATGTCGAACTTTGATGGAGAAGGAACTTACCCTTGGACTTGGTTCGAGCGAGGCCGAACCATCAACTTTGATGGCGAAGGCGCTTAGCCTTGGACTTGGTTTGAGCGAGGTCAAATTGTCAAACTTTGATGGCGAAGGCGCTTAGCCTTAGTCCTAATTCGAACGAGGTCGAGCTGTCAAACTTTGATGGAGAAGGCACTTAGCCTTGGACTTGGTTCGAGCGAGGTCGAACCGTCAACTTTGATAGCGAAGGCGCTTAGCCTTAGTCCCAGTTCAAGCGAGGTCGAACTGTCAAACTTTGATGGCGAAGGTGCTTACCCTTAGTCCCAGTTCGAGCGAGGTCGAACTATCAAACTTTGATGGAGAAGGCACTTAGCCTTAGTCCAGTTCGAGCGAGGTCGAACGGTCATACTTTGATGTTGAAGGCGCTTAGCCTTAGTCCCAGTTCGAGCCAGGTCGAACTGTCAAAATTTGATGGCGAAGGCGGTTAGTACCAGTTCAAGCGACGTCAAACTTTGAACTTTGATAGAGAAGGCACTTAGCCTTGGACTTGGTTCGAGCGAGGTCGAACTGTCAAACTTTGATGGCAAAGGCGCTTAGCCTTAGTCCCAGTTCGAGCGAGGTCGAACTGTCAAACTTTGATGATGAAGGCACTTAGCCATAGTCCTAGTTCGAACGAGGTCGAACTATCAAAATTTGATGTAGAAGGCACTTAGCCTTGTACTTGGTTCGAGCAAGGTCAAACCGTCAACTTCGTTGGCAAAGGAGCTTAGCCTTAGTCCCAGTTCGAGGGAGATCGAACTGTCAAACTTTGATGGCGAAGGCGCTTATCCTTAGTCCCAGTTTGAGTGAGGTAGAACCGTCAAACTTTGATAGCGAAGGGGCTTAGCCTTAGTCCCAGTTCGAGCGAGGTAGAACTGTCGAACTTTGATGGAGAAGGCACTTAGCCTTATTCTGTCGTCTACATCGATGGTTCAATGCCATGGGCGTTAAGTGTCTTCTTCGTTTTTACCTGTGGTCTTGTATTTTACGTGCTATTATTGTTCGCTTGACAGTGGCATTCAGGTTGCTTCGAGGCGATTTTTGATCCTAGTATGAAATACCTCTGCGATGGCTTTTGGCATGATACAATATGATGGGTGAAGTGGGGAATACTCCATATCTCTGCCTGGTTATTAGGGGGAAGGGAGATGCTTTGCGTCATTTCTTTCCTCGATCGGGCTGCTCGTGATTAGTAAGGCATAGGATTTTAGCTCCCGTTGACGCATTCGGTTCTTCTCTTCTCGATGCGCTGCCATTGACTCTGGTTTGCTATATTGTTTTTGGTGTTTCTTGGCTTCGATCCAAGAAGAAACTGGGTACTTTTACTAGGAAATCCTCATAAAAGGCGCCAAATTGTTTGACTCAAAAGTTATAGAACACTTTCTAAGCAAATCAATCAAAAGAGAAGGAGGGGTAGATCATAGTCAATCATAATTATTACTAGATCGAAAGATAGAATTGAAAACCATAAAAATGGACAGCATCAATATGAGGGAGATTTTATTCATTATCAAGATTTCCCATGCCTCTCCTTGGATAGGTTCAGGAAATTACAATCGTGTTCTCCCTGTCCCCCTACTTTTTGGGTTCCTTTTCCCTATTTATAGTTGAACAACTTTCATACTTGTCTTTTTTCTCCCCCCCCCCCCCGATATTTATATCTAAAGTAGCGTTGATCGGTCTAAGCTGGGTTCGTTGGCTACCTTCAAATTAGGACGAGGTTGTTGTTATTGTGGTCGTGTGATCATATTTTTACCAATACAGGGGTGGGTTGGTTTGGTTTCGAGGGTGTTTCAAAGTGAATTGGGACACTTAGTCCCAAGGTTGAAGGAATAAGTTGAAATATTTGATCGGAGTTTGACTTTTAAGTAGATGACTTCGGAATAGGGTTTTGATAGTTCTGACAACTTCGTATGGTAATTTTAGGCTTAGACATATGTACGGATGTAGATTTGTAGGCTCGTAGGTTGATTTGATGATTTTTGGCAAAAGTTAGAAAGTTAAAGGTTTGGAAGGGTGACAGGTTTGAACGAGAGTTGACTTTATCAATATCGAGTTCATATTTCAGTTTCAGGAGCTGAGTTAGGTCCGTTTGTGTCATTTATGACTCGTGTTCAAAATTTGAGCTCATCCGCAATTGGTTTGATATGACTCGACATTAGTTTTAAAAGTTGGAAGTTTATTAGACTTGAATCGATGTGCGATTCATGACTTTGGTGTTTTTTGATATTATTTGAGGCTTTGAATGAGTTCTTATTATATTTTAGGACTTGTTGGTATGTTTGGACGGGGTCCCAGGGGCCTCGTGTGTATTCCGGATAGGTGTCGGGCCATTTTGCTTCATTTTTAGCTACTGGTTTCTGTGCTTCTAGTTTCCTTTTTCGCGATCTGGAAGAAAGGGTCGCGGTCGCGTAGAGTTATTGTTGGCAGGTGGTCTTTTGTTAATTGCATTCGCAAAGAGAAAGACGCGATCGCAAAGCTTTGGGTGTTTGTTCATCGCAAATGCGAGTAAGGTAACACATTTACGAAGAATGAAGGGAAGGATTGAGGAATTTCATGCGGTTGTTCATTGCGATCGCATGGTATGTTCCGCGATCGCATATGTGTGGGTCATTGATCATCGCGTTTGCATCTTAAATGACGCGTTCATGAAGAAGAATGTTGCAACTTGAGATTTTCGTTCTTTGCGATTGAGAAGGGTAATGCCTGGGCATACTATATAGTACTCTATTTCTAAGGTTTGGTTCATTTTAACATATTTTGAGTTGTAGAGCTCGGATTTGAGCGATTTTGGAGGGAATTTTCACTATGGATTGGGGTAAGTATTTTTTACTCAAATTTGTTCGTTATTCATGTTTCCATCTTGGTTTTTATCATTTAATGATGATTTGAATTAAAGAAATTTGGAATTTTAGTAAAACTTCCCTAAAGTGTAAGTTGAGGATTTGAAGGTGGATTTGAAGTCAGTATCGGATGTAATTAGTATGGTTGGACTCATAATCGAATGAGTGTTCGGATTGGTCGGGTTTCGAGGTGTGAGCCTAGAGTTGAATTTTTAATTTTGATTAAATATCTTAGCTTTATCATTTGGATTCTATTCCTATGACCTTTATTGATTAGATTAAGTTAATTTGATAGACTCAGGTCGTTTGGAGGTTGATTCATGCGGGAAGGGCTTATTAGAGGTGTCATTTGGCTTGCTTGAGGTAAGTATCCTATCTAAACTTGGTTGAGACACTAGTTACCTGAATTATTTGTGATAGCTACGTGCTACGAGTTGCGCATATGGGTGGGGGTTGAGCCCATATGCGTGCATCGAGGTACTATTTTCATGCTCGGGTTAGTGCTAAAGTTATGCCATGCTTGAATTGATTGCTAGCTTCAAGTTGAGATATTTATCCTATTTGTACCCATATATGAGCTATTAGTACCACATGTGATATTTCGTTGAGGTTATCTTCCGATTAAACTTGATAAACTGTAATTTTATGATGAAATTATTTGTTCTAGTTGTGATAGCACACATTGCACATGTCTACACTATAGCATGTTAATTATACTAGTCAAGGAATATGAAACTTGAGATTCATTAATCATGTACAAAAATATTCTCTTATATTTTCTTTCTGTGTGTTATCTGGACTGTTAGTGTTGATACCTAATTTTTCCTCATTTTTAAATATCCATAAATACTTTTTTAATATTATACATGCATTACAAACATGCACAAATATTTTTACAATTTTTCTGCAATTTTTAAAGGCCTTAAATCAAATTATTTATGTATTTTTAATTATATAAATATTAAATAATTATCCATCATATTATTTTACGATGATTTAATCATCTAAATTCATAAGTTTTGCTCATATAAGTGTTCAAATATCATTTGCATTTTTACGATTACATTTGTATTTTTTAAGACTATAATTGCATATTTTGCAACAAATAGCCCATACACATGATAAATACATTATCTATAAAAAAATGAGTTTTTATACTTTTATAATTTAAATTTATCATTTTAAATCATCTTCGTGCATAAAAATTATTTTTATCATTTAAGTAACTATGTTTACAATTTTGTTTGCTAATTAATTGGGTATTTAACAAATATCCCTTTTAATTCCGTTTTAATTAAATTACACCAACCTAATATTTTGAAATACCAGCCCAAAACCCCCAAGCCCAACTCTGCACCTACTCGGACCGAAGACATTGCCTAATCATGGCCGTGTATCTCTAAGATCAATGATCTACATTATATCTTACCATTTTTAATTCTAAGCCTAACCCTAACCCCCATTTACCCCTCTCTTCTAGTGTCATCACTTTCCCTAATCTCACCATTCTCTCTCAAACACCTCCTAAAACCTAGCTACTGTCACTTGTAAAACTCCTCGTCCACGGGGTTTCTGTGTAATTTCCTGCCCTTGCCGAGCTGTTACGTCTTCTGGTTATTCGACTTCATTGATTTATGAGAGAATCTCAAAGAGATTCAACCGGATTTAGTCAAAATCTGTCTCACAGGCCTGTCATTGGCCATTCTCATTCATGAGTACGATTTCTTGCCTATTTTTGGTTTGAATCTATGGTTTTGGACAGAGTTTCTTTCATCTCTGCTATTTTTGAAAACCCTAGTCTTATAACTATTTGGGTATGTCTAGATCCTTGTAGATCTGGAAGGTTTAAGTGCTACTAGATATTTTTCCTCAAAGTTCTTTTACTTTTTTTATTACTATTCCAATTTAAGTGCTTCTCTGAAAGTAGGATTTTCGTCCCAAGTTTCTTCAAAAGGTTTTCTTTTTCAAACTTTCAAGTGTTTAATATGATTATCCTTTACTCGTTTGGTTAATTTTGTGTAGGTTGCCTTATTTGGGCCCTAGTTCTGTACCGTTAATTGACCTCCTCAATTTATGGGGTCTCTTTCAAATTTCTCTATAGGAATTGATTCCCTAATTAGTTGATTGATTTTATTTGATTACCCTTGTTTTACGACTTGCGCTTTCCTCTTTGCCTTATTTGTTTTACCTCACTAAGTGCTATATATACTCTCATTAATGATTCTTCAACGGACGAACATAGTTCAAAAAAATACACACACACAGACGCAAAACTTCGCTCTCTAAACCTCTCTGCTACTTGTGTTCATTGCATTGCCTGGCCGGCTGAAAGCCAACGCTAGACCACTGAGTTCTGCATATCTTTCATCTTCGGTTTACCATCTTTAACTGGCATGCCCCTATTCCTAATGTCTCTCATTATACTATGCAGTTTGAACTTATGTGCTCTCTCATTTGTTGCTTTACTTTTGTTGAATCTATGTTCTCATATATTTCAATTAGCATGTCTACTTCTGTGCTTAACTTTGTATCCTTCATGTTTATTACTTTAATCAGCGTGTTTAAGATTAAATCCTTTCCTATTTATTGCCTTAACCCAACATTCTTACTTAGATATTTAGACTCTTATCTTTATTGTCCATTGGCCTCAATTAGTATGACCACTTTTGAATAATTAGACCCATGCCATTTCTATGAGCATTTAAGTTCTATGTCATTCATGTCTATTGTTTTAAGTCAGTATGAGTCCTTCTAATGTATCCAGTGCTATGTAATATGGCTCTTTAAACTTATGTGCTTGTTGTCTATTGCTTCTAATTAGCATCCGTAGGTCCTATTGAGTGCTATGGAATTTGACTGCCATTTGTCAATTTGCTTGGTGTTAATCAACATGCTTTTGTTTTTTATTAGATTCATGTGTCATGGGTTTAGGATTTCTATGTTCCTAACCTCTGCTACCCCTTATCTGTATAGTTGTTCCAAGAATGCTATGTGCCCACCTAGTGTTAATTAATGAACTAAGCTAAATCCGGGCAGTGTGAATCTTTATTTTGTGATTGTGTTTCTGTTTGTCTGCTGAAACCTCTATTTTGAGAATGCTTCTAAACTGCTTCCACTTCTGAACTGTTTTCATTTCTGCGTTGTTTTCACTTCTGAACTGTTTTCACTTCTGAGTTGTTTTCCTAAAACTATTTATACTCTTTCAAGCACTATCTTCCAATCCTACTCTTAGAATATCTAGGATGATGCCCCTCCAGTGCGAGCACTGCCTAGGAGTCCATGAGACTCCTCCGAACTCTGACACATCGGGACTGGCCCTTCCACACTGCACAAAAATTATTTCTCTTTAAAAGGAGTCTTGATGTGAGCATTGCACGGGGTCCCTGAGGGCCTCGGAAACTTTGACGCACCAGGATACTCTCTTGGATACTATGAGATGTTGGGGCACTTCATACTTGGTTAAAAGCCTGGCGTTCCAAGTTCATTTATGGTCATGTCCAGGCTCCCTATAGTTTAGCAGTCTTATTTCTGTAATTCATTCATTTTTTATCTGTAATAATAATTCTTGTAAAATAGATATTGGGGATATTAGTAAAATGGGAGGGACTTTTATATATATTTTGTGGGGAAATAAGGTAGAAATCATGCTCTTAGGACTATTATGATTATACACCTGCATTAGAAACCATGCCTTATAGGTTGTTGTTGTGTGCATTAGAAAATATGCTTATAGGTTCATCATATTATTTGTTCTAAATTGTTATTTACGCATGTTCACATCCGCGCTAGAAATCCTGTCTCTAGGTTGTTGTTAATTCATCCTTAACAATCATGTTCATAAATTCTCCTATGTGCATTAGAAATCATGTTCTAGGACTTTTATTCCTCTCACCTAGATATCATACCTACAATCAAATCGTATAAAAATCAGTTTCTTTAGTAGCAATCATGCCTATAAGAAATAAGTATAAAAGCAGTTTCTGTAACGTTTGTGATTATTTTTCAGCAACTAGATAGGCATGGACCTACTGAATCAAACTGCCTGCTTAAAATCATTTACTAATTTATTACAGTTCTGATTAACAATAAAATATCATGTATATAGGACATCTACGATCCACACAGGACAACTAAAAACATGAAATTATAAAATTGTGCTTTGTTTTTGTGAACTGCACAGATTTATCAAGTCCTAATTTTTTTTGATTTAAAATATAGACATATATTAATAGTAAGCATTGCATACAGAGGATGACTGCTTATATTGCAGCCTGTTACATGATGTGATCCACACAGGACAACTAAAAACATGAAATTATAAAATTGTGCTTTGTTTTTGTGAACTGTGCAGATTTATCAAGTCCTAAATTTTTTTTGATTTAAAATATAGACATATACTAATAGTAAGCATTGCATACAGAGGATGACTGCTTATATTGCAGCCTGTTACATGATGTTGCACCAACTGTGGGTGTTAAAGGATTATAGAAGCTGATATCAGTACAACTAGCCATTGCATTACTATTATAATACCTATTTACAATATTAAGCTTATCAGAGTGAGGCCGGTCGTATTCCAAAACAAGTTCTTGCACTGCACTCTTATCTTCTTCAAAATCTGAGCATGCAAAATCTGGGCTAACATCCAAAACGTGCATTGTTGAGTAATTTTCAAAATTGCAACCCGCCTTTGCCAGTTTATATGCAACCCTATTCTGTTCTTGGTACGCATATAATACTACAGGTATACCTAACCTATACAGGAAGTACCTGCAATCAGTAGCCAAATTATTGTGTGCGACATTATTTGAAAAAAAGAATTGTTATAAGTTCTTGAAATTCCACTTCCACCTCCAGTGGAATAAGGTCGTTTGAGTAAGCTAACTGGAGTCCCTACAACAAAGCACGTAATTCAGATGAAATTGTTGAGTCTCTTGGTACTGCCCCTGAAAATCCCAATATCTACTCAGTCATAGAATTTCGTATAAGCCCTCCGATCCTAGTTTTATTCGTTGTATGTGCTCCATCAGTGTTAAGTTCGATAAATAATTAGAAGGTTTCCATTTTAGATTTTCTTGTTTATTTTTAACACAAGTATGCTACTTAGCTACAAGATAAGTGTATTAGGCCACTTGTTGAGTAGTTAATTTTTCCGAAACAGTTGATTTATTATGTTTATAACAGTTGTTATTGCGTGCTAACCAAATATTCCATAAGCTCAAGGGAAAGTATGTTTTGGATTGATATGATAAAGAAAACATAAATCCTTACAATGTATGAGATCATTCACCCAACTGTCGTTGTTGGTATATATAGTTCAGAATTAATGTAGTCTCAAATATCCAACTCATTCCAAAAAGCTCTGGCGTTTGCACAATCTAGAAATAAGCAGGCAATTGTTTGATCATGTTGATGGCAGAATTGACATATAGCATGTTGAATCAAGTTAATATGTATAAGGTATGCTTTGGTAGGTAATCGTATCCTTTGGAGAATCCAAAGAAACCCTTTAATTTTTGGCATCAGAGGAAGTTTCCATATCCAGCTATACTTTATTGAATTATTTAGATACATATCCTGATTAATTTCCAAGTTATTGTGCATGGAATTACTAGTGAACCTTCCCGTAGAAGTTAGCCCCAGAAAATATTGTCAATTTTATTACTACATTTGGATATATAGACAGCTTGAATTATTCGAGTATATTTTAATGGGTAATTCAATAAGTATTTTATCAAAATTCCAGTCGTTATTATTAATAAAAGAAGAGATATTAATATTCTATTGGTGTAATGGTAAAGGACCATATATTTGTGATCTAATTGTTGTGCCCAGTCCAATCCACGGATCTTCTCAAAACTTAATATATGAGCCATTACCTATGTTCCATTTTATGCCACGTTGACATTGATGCTAGCGTTGAATCACATTAGCCCATATTTTTGAGTAAATAATGGTAGGAGAAGCATGAAGATATTTATTCGAAAGGACATTAGCCCACATAGCCTGTGATGTTTTAAATAATTTCCAAGCTAGACTTGCCAGCAAAGCATTATTTTTTTGACGTAATTTTTGAATCCCTAAGCCTCCTACCTCCTTATGTTTAATAATATCCTTCAAACTAACAACGTGTAATTTCTTCCTTTCTAAGGTAGTACCCCACAAAAAGTTCTTTTGTATTGATCCATTTTATTAAGAATATGTGCCAGAATGTGGATATATTGCATCATGTGATTTCGTAATTTATTAAGAGTAGATTTTATTAATGTAGCTCTTCTTGCTAATGTAAGAAACCTTGATTTCCATCTTGCTAATTTATTTTTGAAATTATCAAGGAGGAATTGGAAAACCGCATTTTTAGGTCTTGCCTGGAACATAGAAAATCCCAAGTACTTGCCAAAAGAGGTACCTTCCTTAATATTAAAAGAAGTAATAACAAATATTTTATCAAAAGAGCTACAATTCTTAGAAAAGAAAAGTTTTAATTTTTCACAATTGATTTTTGTCCAGAATAGTTATAAAAATTATTTAACACATCGATGATTGCATGACAACTTTTTGTAGTAATCTTAGAAAATAGTATGATATCATCTGCGAAGAATAGACGATAGAAAAGGACCTTTATTGTACAATATGATTGGTTTCCAATTTAAATAATCTATGAGAGGAAAATATTTTATGAAAATAGTTCCATGCACATGATAAATAAATAGGGTTATAGAGGATACCCTTGACGATGCCTCCTGTAAGTGTAAAGTATTGAGTTTCTTAACCATTTATTAATATAGAAATTGAGGAGGTTGTGACACACAACATAATTAAGGAAATCATAGAGTGAGGTATATTAAAGTAATATAGAGCACGTCTTATAAAAGACCATTCTAATCAGTCAAAAGCTTTCTCTAAATCAAGTTTTAATAACATAGAAGGGTTTTTGCCTTTCATTTAGCCAGATAATTAATCGATTCTTGTACTATTATAGTATTATCAAAAGCTCGTTTGCCTTTGTCACGACCCCAGTTCGTCCTTCGTGAATATATCGTGACGGCACCTAGTCCCTATGACTAGGTAAGCCAAAAAATGCGGAAACAAAATAACTTGCAGAAAATAAATAACCAAAACTGAACAATTAGAAGAAAATAAACTCTATATAAATGCCACTTGGCATATACAACTCAATAACACAGAAGTCTACAATATCACCCCAAAACCCAGAAACTCACAGGAACACAAGCTAACAGAATAAAATACACATCTCTAACTCCAGAATATCTAAAACAATAGTACGAAAAGAAAGCTAACTACTAAAGCTAGAATAAGAAAGAGACTTCAGGTCTGCGGATGCTACAGATATACCTTGAAGTCTATGCTAGATCTCTCCACCTCAAGGATAGTACGCCTGGGTGGAGGTACCTGGATCTGCACACGAAAAACATGCACAGAAGGGGCATGAGTACACCATAGCGGTACTCAGTAAGTGCCAAGCCTAACCTCAGTCGGGTAGTGACGATGAAGGTCAGGGCCATACTGAGATGAAATATAATAAATGATAGGATAAAAAAATAGTATAGATAAAGTCTACAACGAGTATCTAAATATGATAAATAAGGAATACAGTAACAGCAAGAAGAAATAAGATAATACAAGGAAGTGTTGCTCATAACGGGAATGATAATCCGGGATCTCTCGGTATCCCGATGATCTCTTTATATCCTCACCGTGTACACGAGGGATCTCTTAAGTATCCTCAATATTTATATTTACATGTTTCAGGAACATCTTAGTATCCCGCACTCTCAGTCCAGAACATAACACGTGTAGGAGGATCTCCCGAGATGCCGTCCCGTAGTCCCAAATTTAAAACACACAATAACATCTCGAAATATCAAAATAAATGCTAATACTAATAATGAGTAATAGTAAATTCTAGCCTGACATGCTTCATGGAGTATAGACAAGGCAGTTTAGGCAAATAGGCAAGTAAGACAGCTAAACATGCTTCTCTAAACTAACACAGGCTAAATTTGCAATTAGAATAAAACAGGTAAGCAAGAAAACTCCATTTAAATGCTTCAAGAAAACTTAGATTTTCAAAAATTAGCTCAAGTAAGTGCTCGTCACTTCACGTATGAGGAATTGAATTACCAGATATCATATCCTAAGGGTAAAGGGCACCCACACAAGGTTAGACAAGCCACTTACCTCGAACCGGCTCAAAAATCAACTCGAAACCACATGTTTTCCACAAGTATCCGACTCCAAATGAACCAAATCTATTCAATTCAATTAAATATCATAAATAACATCTCAAGCACTTGATTCTACTATTTAATTAAAAGCTAAGACGTGAAATTAGGTAAAATGACCAAAACGCCCCTTTGTTCAACGTCTCGGAATCGAATGAAATTAATATTTTCATAACTCTCGTACTCTCACGAGTCTAACCATATAAAAATATCTCAAATAGGAAGTCAAAACACCCACTCAAAACTAATTAATTTGGTCTATGAAGTTTTACATATTTTCATTCAAAAAATCTGAAACTAGAAGAGGAATTCGTGATTAGATTAGCGGGTTATAAGAAAAAAGGAGTTTAGAATCATTATCCAATAGTTGCCTCTGAAAAACCCTCGAAATCTCTCTCAAATCCGAGCTCTCAAGCTTGAGTTTTAGTAAAAATGGCAAACCCTTGGATTTTGAAATGTGTATAACTGCCCAGACATTTAATGCATCGTGAACGCGGAAGAAGTCACGCGTTCGCGAAGAAGGAAAAATAAGGGCGGTAAAATTACCCTTCGCGAGTGCGTGGAATGGTACACGAACGTGAAGGCCTGGGCTGGAAGCTATGCGAACGCGATTAGAGGAACGCGAACGCAATGAAGAAGGATAGGCATAACCCTCAGTGTTAAATAACATTACGCGAATGTAAGGGTTGGCTGCGAACGCGAAGGGGAAAAGGGGTAGGGCTTCGCAAATGGGGGGGATTAGACGCGAATGCAAAGAGATAACAGGTACTCCTCCAAAATTACTCTACATGAACGCGCGGAGGAGTACAAGAACGCGAAGAAGGATATGGATGTGCAATAGCTGAAGAATTTCTGCAATTTTTCACAACTCCAAAATGCTCCATTGACAATAGGAAACACACCCGAGACCCTCGGGACCTCAACCGAACCTATGGACATATCCCATAATATTATTCAAACTTGTACAAATCCTTAAACCACCTAAAACAACGTCGAAAACTCGAATTAATCAACGATTTAAGCCTTAGAACTTCAAATTCTCTCAAAACACGCTTTCGATAAAAAACCTAACCAAACCACGTCCGAATGACTTGAAATTTTTCAAACACATCCCAAATGACATGACGAAACTACTACAACTTCTAGAATTACATTCATACCCTCAGATCAAAATCTCACTATCGGATCAAAAACTTAAAAAATTCAACCTTCGGCATTTCAAGCCTAAATTAACTGCGGACTCTAAAATACATTCTGAACACGTTCCCAACCCCGAAATCACCCAATGTAGCTAATGGAACCATCATATTTCTATTCCGAGGCTATCTTCACACTGTTCCGACTACGGGCAACTTTCCAACACTTAGGCTCTCATTTAGGGACTAAGTGTCCTAAAACTCTCCGAAACTCAAAATCGAACATCCCGGAAATTCAATTTAGCAGAAATAGACTTGGGGAAAACAATTAAAAGGAATCGGGGTGTTAATTATTAAGACGGTCGGCCGAGTCATCACATCCTCCTACAATTAAACATTTGTTCATCCTCGAACGAGTATAAAGACTTACCTAAAGTAGTGATAAGATTACAGTAACTGCTGTGCATATCTTGCTTGGACTCCCAGGTTGCTTTCCCGGCCGACTGACCCTGCTACTGAACATTTACTGAAGCAATATTCTTTGACCTCAACTTTCTGACCTGCATGTACAGTATAGCCACTGGCTTCTCAACATAGGATAGATCCTTGTCCAACTGGACTGAACTGAAATCCAATATGTGCGACGGGTCGCCATGATATCTCCGGAACATCGAAACATGAAATACCGGGTGAACCCCTACCAAGCTGGGAGGTAAGGAAATCTCATAAGCAACCTCCCCAACACGCCTCAATATCTCAAAAGGGACAATAAATCTTGGACTAAACTTCTCTTTCTTCCCAAGTATCATAACGCCTTTCATAGGTGAAACCCCAAGTAGAACGCGCTCTCCGATCATATATGAAACATCACGAACCTTCTTGTTCGCATAACTCTTCTTTCTGGATCGGGTGGTATAGAGTCTATCCTAAATCACCTTCAACTTCTCCAATGCATCTTGAACCAACTTTGTGCTCAATAGCCTGGCCCCACCCGGCTCAAATTAACCCATCAGAGATCTGCACCCCTACCATATAAAGCCGTATACGGCGGCATATGAATGTTGGACTGATAATTGTTGTTGTAACCAAACTCTGTCAATGGCAAAAACTGATCCCAAGACCCTCCAAACTCAATCACGCACGCACGAAGCATATCCTCAAGAATATGAATAGTGCGCTCGGACTGTCCGTCCGTCTGGGGGTGAAATGTTGTGCTCAACTCCACCCGAGTACACAACTCATGTTGAATGTCCCTCCAGAACCGTGATGTAAATTGAGTACCTCTGTCTGAAATAATAGAAACCGGAATACCATGCAGACGAACGATCTCCCAGATATAAATCTCCGACAACCGCTCCGATGAATAAGTAGTGCACATAGGAATAAGATAAGCAGACTTGGTCAGCCACCTACAATCACCCAAATGGCATCAAACTTCTTCGAGGTCTGTGGGAGTCCAACTACAAAGTCCATGGTGATCTGCTCCCACTTCAACTCTGGAATCTATATCTGATGAAGCAACCCTCCTGGTCTCTAGTTCTCATACTTCACCTGCTGACGGTTGAGGAATCTAGCTACATATCTAACTATGTTTTTCTTCATCCGCCTCAACCATAAGTGTTTCCTCAACTCCTCGTACATCTTAGGGGCACCAGGATCGATGGAATACCATGAACTGTGGGCCTCTACTAAAATCAACTCTCGAAGCCCATCAACACTGGGCACACAAATACGACCCCGCATCCTCAATACCCTATCATCTCCAATGGTCATATCACTGGCATCACCGTGATAAACCTTGTCCTTGAGGACAAGTAAATGAGGATCATCATATTGCCACTCCCTGATGCGATCGAATAAGGAAGACCGCGAAACCACACAAGCTAGGACCCGACTGGGCTCCGAAAGATCCAATCTCATAAACTGACTGGCTAAGGCCTGAACATCCATCTCCATAGGCCTCTCTGAAGCTGGTAGGTATTCTAAGCTCTCCGCCCAGCGACTCAAGGCATCATCCACCACATTGGCCTTGCTCGGGTGATACAGAATAGTAATATCATAATACTTCAGCAGCTCTAACCACCTCATATGACACAAATTTAGATCCCTTTGCTCAAGCAAGTGCTGCAAACTCCGATGGTCAGTATAAATCTCACAAGGCACACCGTACAATAATCATGCTAGATCTTCAAAGCATGAACAATAACAGCTAACTTAAGGTCGTGGACAGGGTAATTCTTCTCATGTATCTTAAACTGTCTGGATGTGTAGGCAATCATCCCACCGTCCTGCATCAACAACGCTCACAGTCCAACCTGTTAGGCATCACAATAAACTGTATAAGGCCCCAAACTAGTAGGCAATATCAACATTGGGGTTGTAGTCAAAGCTGTCTTAAGCTTTTAAAAGCTCGCCTCACACTCCTCTGTCTACTGAAATGGAGCACCCTTCTAGGTCAATCTAGTCATAGGGGCTGCAATAGATGAAAACCCCTCCACAAAATGAAGGTAGTAGTCTACCAAGCCAAGGAAATTGTGAAGCTCTGTAGTTGAGGACGGCCTGGGCCAACTCTGCACAGCCTCTACCGTCTTCGGATCCTCTGGAATGCCCTCACTTGATACCATGTGGCCTAATAATGCCACAGAACTCAACCAGAACTTACATTTTGAGAACTTTACATATAATTTCTTCTCTCTCTCGGGGTTTGAAGCACGGTCCTCAAGTGATGCTCATAATCTTACCAACTCCGAGAATACACCAGAATATCATCAATGAAAACAATAACAAACGAGTCGAAATATAGCCTGAACACACTGTGCATCAAATGCATAAAAGCTGCTAGGGCGTTGGTCAGCCCAAATGACATAACAAGGAACTCATAATAACCATACCGAGTCCTGAAGGTAGTCCTCAAGATATCTGGCTCCCGAATCTTCAACTGCTGGTAACCTGAGCATAAGTCAATTTTAGAAAATACCTCTGTGCCCTGACGTTTGTCAAATAGATCATCAATACGAGGCAAATGATAATAGTTCCTCACTGTAACATTGTTCAATTGACGATAATCGATGCACATATGCATAGAACCATCATTTTTCTTCACAAACAAGACAGTAGCACACCAAGGTAAAACACTAGGTCAAATAAAACCATTATCAAGTAATTCCTGTAACTGATCCTTCAACTCTTTCAACTCAGGAGGAGCCATACGACACGGAGGAGTAGAAACGGGCTGAGTGCCCAGCAACAGATCAATGCCAAAATCAATATCTCTATCACGCGGCATGCCCAAAAGATCATCTGAAAATACATCAGGATAATCACGTACCACTGAGACCGAATCAACAGAAGGGGTAGTAACACTGACATCTCTCACATTGGCTAAATACATTGAACACCCCTTATCAACCATATATCGAGCTTTAAGGAAAATGATAACTCTACTAGGAGTGTGATCTAAAGTACTACTCCACTCAACAGGTGGAATACCTGGCATAGCCATCGTCGCGCTCTTGGCATGACAATCAAGAATAACATAATAGGCGATAACCAGTCCATACCCAAGAGAATATCAAATCAACTGTAGTGAGTAGTAATAAATCTGCTCTGGTCTCAAAACTATGAATGGTAACCAAACATGACCGATAAACGTGGTCCACAACAAGAGAATCCCCCACATGAGTAGAAACATATACAGGAAAACTCAAGGAATCTCAGGGTACGCCCAAATGCGGGGAAAAATAAAAAGACACATAAGAATAAGTAGAGCCTAGATCGAATAGAACAGATGCATCTCTATGACAAATCAGTATAATACATGTAATGACAGAATTGGAGGCAACCAACCGCCTTGGTACGAGAAGGAATAGCATAATATCTGGCCTGGCCTCCCCCTCGAGGGTGACCTCTACCTCCCCGACCTCCGCCCCTAGCTGGATGGGCAGATAGGGTAGCAGCTAGAGCTATGATCATGGCCTGAGAACTCTGCTGAGCATGCTGTGGCTGAGAAGTCTGTGGAGGTGCACTTCTACCAAGCCTAGGGAAATCTCTCACCACATGGTGGGTGTCAGCACACTCAAAACAAGCTCTTGGAGTACGTGGTGGCTATGAATGGATAGGGACAAGTCTGCTAGAATGACCTCTAAAAGCACCCCGCGCAAAAGGCACGCTATAAACTAGAGGTGCATAGTAAGGCTCCTGAGGTCTAGAAAGAGTTGGAGCATTGTTGGCTCCTCGAAGAGCTGAATGAACGAGGAGACCCATATAACCCCTACCATGACAACCTACTTCTGGGGTACGGGCACCAGAGTAGTGGCCCGACTCTCGATACCTCTTGGCCTCTCTCTACTCTCGCTCCCTAGCGAGCATACCCTCGATCCTCCTAGCAATGCTTACTACCTGCTGATAAGGAATGTCCATCTCCAACTCTCAAGCCATGCAAGATCTGATGGGTGGGATAAGACCCTCAATGAACCGGTGAAACCTCTCGCTGAGAGTAGCAACCAAAGCCGGTGCATGCCTAGCCAATCTGGTGTAACAGATATCATACTCTGAAACTGGCATAGCACCCTGGCACAAATGCTCAAACTCTGCATGCCATGCGTCCCTGAGATTTGAGGATCAAACTCTCTCAGGAACATATCCGAGAACTGGGTCCAGGTTAGTGAAGCACCCTTGTTTGGACTGTCTATCTCATATGTGCGCCACCAATCATAAGTGGCTCCCCGAAGCTGGAAGGTAGTAAAGGAAACCCTGCTAAATCCGGCTATGCCCAGAGTGTGAAGAATACGGTGGCACTCTCTAGAAACTCCAAAGCATCATCTGATGCTAGTCTACTGAATATCGTAGGATCATACATCTTGAACCTCTTAAGCCTCTGCTACTCATCCTCAGAAGTAGCTGCCCCATCCACGGGTTGAACTAGCACTCCTGGCATGACAGGAATGATCTCTCGGACCTGCTCAACATGCACTCGCTACTCAGGAATGCGGGCGGCGGGAGTCTGTGCTCCTCCCTCGACCTGGGATGTGGCTGCAGCAAGGGAAAGCAACCTTGCGTGAGCCGATATGGTGTACATACTCATGAACTGAGCCAAAGTCTCATGAAGGGCTGAAGTAGCAGTGGCAGTAGGCGTATCAGGTGTCTGGACTCCGGCTAGATCTATTGGTGATACCTCGTCGGCAGCTTGCGCAAGTGTTCTCGCTGCACCACGTGCGCATCCTCAGCCTCTACCTCGACCCTGGCCTCTAACGGCTAGAGGAAGGGGCGCGCGAGCTTGATCATCTCGAGTAGTGCGTGTCCTCACCATCTGTGAGGGAATATAAGACAGAAGTTTAGAATTGTGATGTCAAAATATCACACGGCAAGGAAATTAAATAAAGTGAAAGTTTTTCTAACTGTTACATAGCCTCTCGTAGATAAGTACAGACGTCTTCGTACCGATCAGCGAGACTCTAATAAACCGGCCTGTGTTCCGTGACATCTATGAACCTAGAGCTCTGATACCAACTTGTCATGACCCCAGTTCGCCCTCCGTGAACATGTTGTGACGACACCTAGTCCCTATGACTAGGTCAGCCTAAAAATGCGGAAACAACATAACTTGGGGAAAATAAATAACCAACACTGAACAACTAGAAGAAAAGAAATTGTATATAAATGCCGCTTGGCATATACAACTCAATAACAAAAAAGTCTACAATATCACTCCAAAACCCAAACATTCACGGGAATACAAGCTAACAGAATGTAATACACTGCTCTAACTCGAGAATGAATAAAATAACAGTACGAAAGGAAAGCTAACTACTAAAGCTAGAATAAGATGAATACTCCTAGCATGTGGACGCGATAGATGTACCTCGAAGTCTCTGCTAGATCTCTCCACCTTGAGGATAGTACGCATGGAGGTACCTGGATCTTCACATGAAAAAAATGCGCCAAAGGGGCATGAATATGCCATAGCGGTACTCAGTAAGTGTCAAGCCTAATCTCGGTCGGGTAGTGACGAGGAAGGTCAGGGCCCTACTGAGATAAAATATAATAAATGATAGAATAAAGAAACAGTATAAATAAAGTCTACACCGAGAATATAAACAGGATAAATAAGGAATACAATAATAGAAAGCAGAAATAAGGGAATACAAGGTAGTTTAGGCAAATAGGCAAGTAAGACAACTAAACATGCTTCTCTAAACAAACATGGGATAAATTTGCAATTAGAATAAAACAGGTAAGCAAGAAAACTCCATTTAAATACTTCAAGTAAAACCGGATTTTTGACAATTAGGTCAAGTACGCACTCTTCACCTCACGTACGAGGCATTCAATTACCAAATATCATATCCTAAGGGGAAAGGTCCCCGACATAAGGTTAGACAAGCCACTTACCTCGAACCGGCTCCAAAATCAACTCGAAAACACATGTTTTTCACGAGTATCCGACTCCAAATGGCCCAAATATAACATCTCAAGAAACTAATTCTACTATTTCATTCAAAGATAAGACGTGAAATTAGGTTAAATGACAAAAACGCCCCTCAGTCCAACATCTCAGAATAGGACAAAATTAATATTTTTAGAACCCTCGTACTCTCGCGAGTCTAACCATATAAAAATCTCTCAAATATGAGGTTGAACACCCACTCAAAACTAAATAATTTGATCTATGAAGTTTTATCTATTTTGCATTCAAAAATCCGAAATTAGAAGAGGAATTCGTACTTAAATTAGCAGGTTATAAGCAAAAAGGAGTTTAGAATCATTATTCAATAGTTGCCTCTGAAAAGTCCTCGAAATCTCTCTCAAATCTGAGCTCTCAAGCTTGACTTTTGGTAAAAATGGTAAACCCTCAGATTTTGAAATGTTTATAACTTCCCAGGCATTTAATGCATCGCGAACGCGAAAGAAGTCACACGTTCACGAAGAAGGAAAAATAAGGGCTGTAAAATTACCCTTTGCGAACGTGTGGAACGGTACATGATCGCAAAGGCTTGGGCCAACAAAACTACGTGAATGAGACTAAAGGAATATGAACACGAAGAAGAAGGATAGGCACAACCCTTAGTGTTAAATAACACTACGCGAATGCGTGGGCTGGCTGCGAACACGAAGGGGAAAAAGGGCAGGGCTTCCCGAACGTGGGGGACTAGACGCGGACATGAAGAGATAATTGGTTCTCCTCCAAAATTACTCTACACGAATGCGTTGAGGAGGACGCAAACGCGAAGAAGGACAGGGGACTACAACAACTGAAGAATTACTGCAATTTTTCACAACTCCAAAATGCTCTGTTGAGCATCTGAAACACACCCGAGGCCCCTGGGACCTCAACCAAAGCTACAGACATATCCCATAATATTATTTAAACTTGTACCAATCCATAAACCACCTAAAACTACATCGAAATCTCAAATTAACCAATGATTTAAGCCTAAGCACTTCAAATTCTCTCAAAATACGCTTTCGATAAAAAATCTAACCAAACCACGCCCGAATGACGTGAAATTTTGCACACAGTTCCCAAATGATATGAAGAAACTACTGCAACTTTTGGAATTTCATTCCGACCCTCGAATAAAAATCTCACTATTGGATCGAAAATTTCAAAATTTCAAACTTCAGCATTTCCAGCCTAAATTAGCTACAGACCTCCAAAGTACATTTTGAACACGCTCCCAACCTCAAAATCACCTAACAGAGATAACGGAACCATCATATTTCCATTCTGATACCATTTTAATAGTGTTCCAACCACGGGAAACTTTCGAACACTTAAGCTCTCATTTAGGGACTAAGTCTCCCAAAACTCTCCGAAACTCAAAACTGAACATACCGGAAATTCAATTTAGTAGAAATAGACTTGGGGAAAATATCTAATATAGAATTGGAGCGTTAATTCTTAAGATGACTGGCCAGGTCGTCACAGCCTTGCTGGAAACTAGATTGTATAGGTCCTATAATTTTGCTAATGATTGACTTAAGTCTATTAATAATTATCTTGGTAATAATTTTATAAACGGTATTACAAAGGCTAATAGGTCTAAAATTTTGAATTTTCGTAGGATGTTTTACTTTGGGGATAAGGAATAAAAGATTTTTTTAAGCTCAGGAGGAATGATTTTTGAGTGGAAAATATCTTGACAAAACGAACTAACTTTATCACCTACATCCGTCCAGTATTTTTGGAAGAAAAAAGGATGTAACCGATCTGGACCAGGTGCTTTATAAGCCTTGAAACTATTTAGAGCAATAAAGATCTCATCTTGTTGTAAAGGTATATCAAGGGTAATGATATCATCGTAAGATAGTTCACATGTATTTTCCTTTAAGAAATTATCAGATAATAGTAGATCAGTTTGAAAAATATTAGTGAAGTAGGTATTAATTAAATCCTTTATTTCATAAGGCGTAGTTACCCAGTTACCTGCAATATCTTGTAGTGCATTAATTCTATTTCTACGATGCCTATAGAGTGTGGAGAGATGATAGAACTTAGTATTCGCATCCCCTTCATTTAACCAATTTATACAAGATCTTAATTTTCAAAACTCATGTTTCATGCGAAGAATATGGCTATAATCCAAAGATAATTGTGTTTCCAACTTTTGTAAAAAGATACTTATGGATAACGTATTTAGGATTGCAACCCTGCTACTCTAGCCAGAATGTTCCTTTTTTTTTGGAAAATATTTGCAAAATTATTTTGGTTCCATCGAGTGACTACTTTTTTAAAGTTAGCAGTAGAATCTAATAAAGACAAATTATTCGACCAAGTCATATGAACTAGTTGTTGAAATTGTGGGTGAGATGCCCGCATAGTTTCAAACCTAAATATTCTTTTTTGTATAGGTTGAAGAGGTTCTAATTGAATTAATAGAGGGAAATAATCTAAATGGGTACGAGGCAAGTGTATCGCAATTGTATTTGGATACAAATTTAACCAGTCATAATTAGCTAAAAAGTTATCAAGCCTTTTTAATATCGTATGACCATTCCTTTGTTTATTAGTCCATGTAAAGCGACTTCCCTAATAACCCAAATCAATTAGACTACAATAATTCATGCAATTAACGAATTTATCTGCCCTATTATTACTCATAGGGAGACCCCAAAATTTTTCCTTAGATTCTAGTAGCTCATTAAAGTCTCCCCCTATTAACCAAGGCATGGAAGTATTATCATGCATATTACCAGATTGTTGCAAAGAATATCACGTAATTGGTAGTATCGACTAGCATATATAACAGACAATATCCAAGAGGGTTTGTGGGACTAACCTAGATCATGCAGTGTATTTCCTAATCAGAGATCCTCATTTCTGTTACATTAATGAGATCAGCATTCCACAACACTACTAAGCCTCCTACGAGCCCATTTGCAGGAGCTTAAGCCATATTACCAAAGTTAAACTCCTCACGTAGAGTTGTATGATCTTGCATGTGTGTTTCAAGTAAGATAACAAGAATGAGTCTATCATCATCTAGTAGAGACCTAAAGTGCCTCCTAAATTCTAGATTCTGGGAGCCCCTACAGTTCCAAACTAAGAAATTAATGTAAGAATTAGGGTTCCACGGCTGGGACATAGGAGTTTGAGTCATTGGAGGATCCAAGCTCAGTGGAAGTTGAAGAAGTATTGGTATGACCACCATAGCATATTTTCCTACTTCTAGATTGGTGGTTTGACGAAAATTGAGGCTGCATATAACCATTTCTAGTAGACACTTTAGAATAAACTTTATTTCAAACTGTTTTTTGAGGTTGTAAAATTGGATCCCTTTTAACCACCAAAACTATGTTCTTGTCTCCCTCATCTCTGCAAGAATATCTATCAATTCCTCTCTTGTATCTCTGTCTAGTTCTTGTAGAGATGGAGGAGGTGAGTGGACTGGAATGTTTGATGAGGTAAGACTTTCAAGGGGACTCAGTGGGCTGGAATAAGGAGAGAGTGGATTGAATGACTCCAGGGGCTGAAACCAAGGTGCAAATACCTGACCCATATGATAGGATGGGTAAAAAGGTAGGAGACTTACTATTTGTTCCCAAACTGGACTCATTTGTGCCATTTGATGTGTCCACGGCTGCTGAATGGAACTCGAAGCCTGTTGTTCCATTAGAAGAGGAGTCTGAGTTGAGTACCATTGATTCTGATTGAAGGCTTTCATTCCCAACCTCATTCCTTCTGTCATTATTTTCGCTAAATGAGTCAGATTTTGTATTAACAATACTATCTTATAGTAGTTGAGTTGTAGGGTGAATATTAGAGCATATCCATGCAGCCCCATTTATAGCCAAGATTGGAGAGGAAGGTCTGTTGTCATTAACTGAGATGTGTAAATCAGAGGTGATGAACTCCGAGGCAACTGAGGACCTACCATTATGAGACGATGCAGATAAAAAAATTGGTTGTTGGTTCGAATATTTGCCCTTAGAAAATGACTTTGGCTCATGCCTATGAATGTTGGTCTCTCCACTTGGTAAGGATTTTAGTAGTTGTTGTTGTGGAGAAGTTATACTTGTAATAGATTTGGGAGTTTGAAGTCAGTGAGGTATGTATTAGAAGGTAGAGAAGATAAATTAGTGGGTTGTTCATGATGATATTCACATGGGAATTCATCATGTTGTTTGCAAGGGTTTTGAGGAAGTCTGGGATCACAAGAAACTAGATTTGCTATAGCATGCATTATTGTTAATGCCTTATTTTGGTTCAGATCCGACATGTCTAAGTTAGGGAGAGTTCCTTCTGATTTGTTTGAGTTTAATAGGGTTTGAAGGTTGAAAACTTGGTTACATAGCAAGTCTTGAGTATGAGGCATGTGGCCTTGGGAAGACGTGTTATATCGAGCTGAAGATGGTGATTCATCTGCTCTAGACTTAGGTTTAGAAGCGAAGGGATTGGCCGAAAAGGTCGGCAAATTTTCATGCATATGGGATTGGTTTTTGACAAGTTATTGTGTGGATTGAGGCTCATTGTCTATATATTGCTATTGGGCCTTTGCAGAAAAGATCATGCTGGGATTCTGAAAGGCCAGCATTGGAAATCATGTGAAATTTATTGTGTAATTCCATATTGGGTTCTTTCAACTGCCCTGGCCCTTGTAAGGTGAATCATCCCAATAGAGGTAAAGTATTGTTAAGAGACTTACCTGGTAATAGTACCACCGCCATTGCAGTTGACTGTCCCTTTCCAAAGCTTAGTTTTTTTTGGTGGTTGCATATTTTTCTTAGTAAATACCACTATTTTCCATTTACTAACCTCCGAAGGAATGGTATTATGGGTATTATTCGTTTCAACTTGATTGTTTTTTTGGTTTTTCTCCTTAGGTAGACGAATAACTTCAGGGCAATTAGTAAGGATGACCAAATTTTCCACAGTGCGTGCATAGTAGATTCAATCCTTCGTATAGAAGAGACTGTTTGTGGTGTCCTATGTACAGATGAGTTTTTAGAGGTTTCTCCAAAGGTACCTCAATACAAATACGAGCATACCTTCCCCGTGTAGTAGATGGAGTACAAGTGTCTATCTGTAGTAGTCGCCATAATTTTGAGCCAATCCTACTGAGTATTTCCAAATCATAAAACTCTGTAGGAAACTTAAGCAGGCGTCCCTTAGATCTGAGTATGTGAGTTGTGTGGATGAGGCTTTATATTTTGGCTCCCATCCTCGCACAGTTAGGAAGTGGCTGAGAATGAACCATGAGCCTCCAAGTAAAGCTTTGTGCATATTTTTCTCTCTTTGGAACTTAATGAGGAAAAAATCATAACCCAAATCAATTATAGGAAGTACCTCTGATGGTTTCCATAAATTCATCAATATATCATGAATGATTTGGTGTGTAATTCTTTTACCAAAAAGCTTTACGATAACAGAGTACTTCCATGGCTCATATAGACAAGACTTATCAGTTGAGGAAATTGGTATAAAGGAGTCATCGTCAACAGTATTATGCAGTAGTTTGTCTGTTTAATCTAATGTGCTTAGGGAAGGTATTGAGTTGGTTGAGGAAGACAGAAGATGTTTCTCGCTTAGTAGTGTTTGTAGAAAAGTAGGTGTTTGTGTTTGTATGGTTGCATCTTCGATTTGCATGGATCATATATCGGGTGGTTCGGAAACTTGATTACACTGATCTAGTTGTTGTTGGGAATCGGCCATAGTCCTAAAATTAGTAGGCAAACTAATTAGGTATCTTCTGCCTCACTTTAATAAAAATCACTGCATATGTTTTGCTTTGTGCTCACCTAGATATCCTGGTATAGGATTTTTAAAGAGTTTGAAATACTGTTGTTTGAGACACGCAATTGCCTGCTTATTTGTGGAGGTAAATGTGAGCCTTTAACTGTTCCTTTATCTGTCAGTCCTATTTGTTTTGCTTGTCGCTTAGATTTTCTCCTTTTAAGCACTATATGAGAGTCTAGATCCACCTTAACTAGAAGTCCTAAATACCCCCAGGACCATAAGTAGGGGACGGATAATGCACGCATATAGTACGTTTAATTAGAATCGCTTATATAACCATTAAGGGGAGGGTAAGCGGGTAGTAAAAGATATGATGACATGTGCGCTAATGCTATGTGTAGCACCCCAACTTGGGGACGATTACCGAGTATTGTATAGAAGTGATCCTATATGCTAAAAAACCTAGGACCCCTTTTACCCCTTGTTTTATACATAATATCTATTTGTCTAAATTGTTTTGTTTGCTTATATGACTAATTCACCTCATTCGAGTTTGGTTAGGACCCATTGTTGTGGAGCTCGAGGGGTGCCTAATACCTTTCTTTCAAGGTTATTTTGTTACCCAATCTATAGTAATGCAAACTGATTTATGAGTTATTTGCTTTAGGTGCCCTAACGTACCTTAAATACGTCAGGTGGTGACTCTTCAAATTTCATACTCATTTCCCAAAAGGAAATGAGTTGTCCCAAAGGAATATCGAAACCCAGACTCCACTAGGAAAAAGGGGGCACAACAGGTAGCATGTGACCTCACTGGGCGGATTGTAATTATTGGCACGTGATTTGGCCGCACGAATGATATTATTGGCACGTGAGTTGTCTGTGCATCATGCGAGTTGTCCGTGCAGATCCAGAATTGATATTATTAGCACTTGTGTTGTTTGTGCGGTTGATATTATTTGCACGTGAGTCATCTGTACAACGTGTGGATATGGATCCATCCCCCTAGGGTCACCCTTTTATATTTCTCTCTTGATAGTGTACACGCGGATTTGAGAAAATTGATTAGTGATTTGTTACGGATATGGAAAGGATGAGGAAAATTTGGATTTGCATTCATCTTTGCTTGCAATTTCTGTGGTTAATTACTTGATTTACTTGCACAACATCCTTATATATTGTAATATTGACTGAGCAGAGTACTTGAGTAAATGTACACACACAAAGAGATAGTTTTTTCTATGCCTTATACTTGATTACATTACTGTTATGCACTTGTTGAGTTTATGAAACTGTACATGTTATAGCAAGTATCATTGATAACTCTTGCTTCTTTTACCTCTCCGATGTTAGTTACGGTATTTATTGAGCACATTGGATCGATTGTCCCCATACTACACTCTGCACTTAATTGTGAATATTCAGGTGTCGGACCCGGTCATTAGTAGCCGAGGCTAGTAGCAGAGCTATTGCTGAGTGACGAGGTAGCACTGCATTCTTGACCGCAGTCTTGGCGTCTATTTCCTTATATGTTGTTCTCTTTAGTTCAGACAGTATTGTGCTTGGTCATTTAGACTTGTATTTCTCTATTAGAGCGCATGAGTTTACATTTACCAGTTTTTGGGGGAATTTTTTTATGTATTAGCGATATTTTGCTAAATTGAGATTTCAGACTTATATTATTTCTATAAATTCTGTTATTTTGATTCTTTAATTGTTATGTCTGGCTTGCCTAACAAATTGTTAGGCACCATCATGATGGGTTAGGATTTTGAATCATGATAACAAGACAAATTGTATAAATCCGGCAAAATTGTACACTAAACTTATAACCCGAGGCTATTTTTATACATACTTCTTAAATTGAACAAAAGTTTAACAACAATGCGGAATGGTCCTATTTGTG